>OY757548.1:1194491-1241991 GCA_963584105.1 Alviniconcha strummeri
AGCATAATACCCAAACACATGAGAAACTCTGACCCATTAATATTTCAGTTGTTTTCAAGCCCCAAAATGCTAAACACAGTCACGTATATCGTCTATTTACAAAGCACACAGCACATTCAAAGGCCTGTTAGCAATAACCCCAGTGGTACGTTTTCTTCTGTATCTGATCTGTATTTTAGTGTGGACTGTGCAACGACCAGAAAAAAACTAAAATGCTGGTGAGTAAAGGCAGATGACTAGGCTTTCTTCATGGCATGTTCCAGCAAATTATTCTAGGACTAGATATTCACAAAATGTTACCCTGAAGCTGTGAGGCATCATTTTATCTCGTGCAGTCTATTCGCATATTTTACCACTGATTTTATATGGTCTTGTTAACATTACAACAAACCGCTATGCATACTGACAGGAAGTCTGTTTTGAAGCCACCATGCCAGTGCTGTGCATCTTCAACTGATCGTGTGTGTGTGTGTCTCCTCTGTCTCTCTCTATGTCTGACACTTATTACAGCACTTTCAAAGTATGTCTCACACTTAATACAGCATTTTCAAAGTATGTCTGACACTTATCACAGCATTTTCAAAGTATGTCTGACACTGACTACAGCATGTTCACAGTATAATCTGCAGCTTTATGGCTGGCTCTTTGGCAGACAGTTTAAACAAAGTAAGCATGCTGTCAGAAGCCGTGCAGCCACACACAATGCAGAAGTACACGCCTACATCACAGGGTGCACATTAAGTGATCACTAGGGATCAACTTCATCAAATCAGTCAGGATGGTGCAGTGCCTTGATGCTGTGCTGGTGGATTTTCACCAACTGACAAAACCCTACGTGCCACTTGGAATATCTGAACAAGCTGCAATTTAAAAAAAAGAAAAGAAAAAAAACTGAGTGTTTTTAATATCCAGATCTGCAGTTCCATCACGCAATTTTTTTGTCTGCAGTGTCTATCAAGAGGACACTACCCAATGCGGAAATGTTTTTACCCACGCCACAAAGAAACTTTGTGCTCTCTAGCACTGAAGAGTTCTGCTGGGTCCTTATTTGTATCCAAGTATATTAACAAGTAACTAACAAAGACCATGTTTCTGACACTCCATCAAATTCGCTGTCAATGCCACACATACATACCTGACAGTCTTTGCAATTAGGACACCACCGTAAATCAAGTAAAGCCTGTTTCAGTGTCACAAACGTGTCTATCAGAACGTCTCCCAACTACCTCAAGAGACAGGAACAGTACTGCATTTTGCAAGGCTTCCAATCCATCACCCACACCCCATCATCTCGCAACAAAGGAGGCAAATTTCAGTGACAAGAATAATGAACATGTATACATACACCAATGGAATGATTAAAGTGTGCAGACTTCATAAATTACAATCGACTACATTTTGTTCACCAGTTCCTAAGAAAGCACAAAGGATACTTCAGCCCAACACAGCGGCTTCAAATTTCAGCCAATCACAGCTCACCTGCACAGTGGCACCGTGACAAAACAGCAGGTGAAAGAGATGCAGCCTCTTTTTAACAGCGCTTGATCACAAAGCGGCCTTTGGTATTTCATAGTAATGACCCGCTGATCAAGGACCACCCATTTCTAACACATCTTCCGGGTTTTGGGGGGCAATCCTACAGAAGGCATCACAGTGCTGCAACAACTTGGTTTCCCTCCATTTGTTTGGGGGACGGGGGGGGGGGGGGAGCTAGGGTAGCAAGCTGATAAGACTACGGTAACATTGGTGAACAAGGTGACAAACTGGCACTCTCTCTCTATGGCACAGTTGTAGTTATCAAGGTGGGTAAAGTACACAACATATCCAGGGGGCAGCATGGGCCCATCACCTTCAGCCAATGAAACCATTTTCAGCATCCGCCTGGCCAGCCCTTGTCATTTGGGACAGGATTGAAAGTTAACCTGCAAAGGGGGGTTGAACTTTGAGCTGGAAAGGGGGGTGGGACAGGATTGAACTTTAACCTGCAAAGGGGGGTTGAACTTTGAGCTGGAAAGGGGGGTGGGAGGTAGACACATACAGCAGTCATAGCATCGGATTATGTCAGTTGTTGCTCATCGATGAGCGAGGCCAGTTGCAAGCTCCACGCTCCAGCATAAAGCCACAATCAAACAATCCTTTGCCGTAAGCTCCACACTCCAGCATAAAGCCACAATCAAACAATCCTTTGCCGTAAGCTCCACGCTCCAGCATAAAGCCACAATGGACCCCCAACACCATCACCCTATGCCTTGGCCGTAAACTCCAAATGCTGCAGCGTGTGCCTATCCAGGGTCCAATGCTAGAGCCACCAAGGGGCCAGACAAGAACTGACCCTCTGTCTACAAAGCCTGGGCGGACCAGCTAGAAAAACATAAAACCACCACCACAACAAAACAGTCAAAATGAACCAAACCAAACATACAATATGTACTAATATAAAGAAATGTTAAAAATAGTAAAGAATCATATTCACCTTGATAGAACAGAACAACAACAACCCCCCCCCCCCCCCCCCCCAATACAAAATAAATAATAATCCCAGTTTCTCTCAAATCCCAGCACCAGCAAATGTTGATAGACTTTACAATCGCAGCTCTTTCTGCATATACTCTTTTTTTTAAGCAAAAGTTTGAAAGAAACAAAGCGGTCATTCCTATTTTGTAATCCAACCACAAATACCAGAACAGTTTTAACACACAGATCCAGATGAGGAGAACATACCTGAAATACACTAACATCAAAATGGAGAAATCAAGCAGGGAGAGAACTGTTTCCTGAACCTAACAGTACACACAGACAGAGTTACTTGCTGCAGTAAGCTGAAAACTCGGAAAGCTAAGAAGAAAAAACAAAGGACAGCCATATAACTTTCACACATATATCATTTTGAATTCTCTCCCATCCATGACCTGCCAATACCACACAACAAAGACAAACACCAAGCCAGCAACAACAAACAAATAATGCTAAGACCCTGTTCAAATAAAGCTTCCCCACACCTAATTTCAATCACCTATTTTCGACACATTTCACCATTTTGACAAGCAGCATTTGATCAAGTATTTATTTGTGTGTGACGTTTGAGAGTTTAAAACACTGTTCTTTTTAAATTAAACCATCGGCGGTTGGGCATTCACTGGGTGGCCTTGACCTTGTACTGGTTGACCCTGAGTTGGCTGACCTTGATGGATCTGATTTTGCTGCTGCTGAAACAAACAACAGGAAGAAAAGTTAGTTTTGCTGCTGATCAAAGTTGACAAAAACACAGATGAAAATATTTTATAGGCCTTTCTAATGTTTCAGTTCTTAGAAGTTTACATTGTGCTTTCAGGTACGTATACTTTCCATACTAAAGCAGACATTAAGCTGGAGACAAACTGAAAAACAACAAAGCAAACAACAAAAAACTGAGCTATTTATCATCATCAGTATGCTTATTTGTACACCATGACCTTTTCTATGAACAGCCAATTGCAGGATCAGTAGCAGATCATCAGTATCAACTTTACATAATCATCTCTAATGATATGACATGTGACCCTGTCTCTATTTCAATTTTTCCAGTGGCTCCTAATAACACAAAGAATGCAGAACAATACAAGCGTTCTCTGAGCGCCACAAATGTATGACATCAGAGCCCCAGGTGCTGAGGCCTTGTCACAAGATGGACTGTCTTTTTGCTTTGTGAAGAGGACGGTGGTGCTGGGGTCTTGTCACAAGATGGACTGTCTTATTGCTTTGTGAAGAGGACGGCGGTGCTGGGGTCTTGTGTCTTATTGCTTTGTGAAGAGGACGGTGGTGCTGGGGCCTTGTCACAAGATGGACTGTCTTATTGCTTTGTGAAGAGGACGGCGGTGCTGGGGTCTTGTGTCTTATTGCTTTGTGAAGAGGACGGTGGTGCTGGGGCCTTGTCACAAGATGGACTGTCTTATTGCTTTGAGTTGTCCTCAACAGTTGTTTGTGTGGACTCTGTTTTTGTGACTGTTCCCTACAGCATGATTGAAACACTAAGCTGAAAAGTACATGGGTTACTTGCATTTGAGTGTACACTGGTTAGTTGCATTTTGTGAGTTCTCAAACCACATTACTCTTTTTGGTGGTGGTCAGTCATGTTTTTTTGAGTAACACAAAATGCTTCCAGTGAGCAAACTGAGATACCCCCCACACACACACCACACACACCCCTGATAAACTTATAATGTATAAATGTGTCATGTGACCTGCTCCGTACTATCTGCACTGCTTCTGACACACTCAGCTTCCATATTCCTCAAACCAGGCTTGCTACCATCGGTTCCGGCACCTTTTCCGTCTTTGGCCCCTCTACGCAGAATGACCTTCCCCTTTCTCTCCGCAATAGGCCTGCCAGGTTTTCTGCTCCGTGCTGCCATCTTCTTCTGCCACAAGTCCTTGTTTACTATCTGTTTAAGCTGGTTGTCAGTTGTGTGTATATATAATCCTGTCTGCATGTGCCTGTGACCCTCCAGACAAGATTTTGTGCTAAGAATACTCCAAGTGTACAAACAATTACCTTGGGGAATTGCATAGTCACAGTGTTTTTACTCAAAACACTCATTGTGTAATTACCATTGCCTTGGTTGATGCTCTCTGCCAGTAAATGTGCAATGGAGGGACGCATCACTTGATGAGAAAAGCTCCCAATGAGTTCCACATTACCATCAGCATATTGTACACAGCCCCAAGCTCTTCACAAGGACAACTGTATAGCACTATTCTCTGCTTCTGAGCAGACTCACAGCACTCTAGTCATATGCCAGTCTGAGTGAATGACTGTAGCTTTACAACTACAAATGATATCACACTGCTTTTATTAATAACTTCCTCAGTTATTACATAACAAACTGATAGTGTCAACTACAAAACCTGTGTAAATTGTAATGATAATACAGCAATACCAGACCAAGCTACTAAGTGTTTCAGCTGAGAATGAGATACACCAAAAGCAAATGTTTTCATTTGAGAAACATTAAAAGTTTTTGTTTAACCTAAATACAAATTACAACAGGGTTACCAATAACTTGAATAAAAAATTCAAAAAGTCAAAGCTACAATTTATGAATTAGCACATAATGACACTTGCATGCACATGCACATAATCTACTAAACTGTTAAATGTTCCATTAAAATCAAATTACTGCGAGATCAAGTTTCAAAGACACTGTGTTAACTACAATGCCATAAAAAAACAAAGTGAAAAGCGCCAACTGTTGGTTAATCACCAACTAAGAAATGAAGCTGCCTGCCAAGCAGACTTGTGAAGAACCCAGGATGAGACAAAAGACAAGAGAGCAGTGCAGGTGTTCAAGCAGTGCAGGTGTTCAGGTTATGAGCGGTGCAGGTGTTGAGGTTATGAGCAGCTATCAGGGGACTAGGCTCACTCAACACACCTGTTCACCCCTACCAATAGTATGCTGGCCAACAAAACTTGTAGTCACAGTAAATGATCACATGCATTACAGCAATTCCCCCCACACATTTGTTTAAATCAACTGCTCATCAGAAAATTTTCAACTTCGTGATAAAAACCATCAAAAACTTTTTAAAAAAATCAAAGTCCCAGATCAAGTAAGAGGCCCATGCCATCACTGGTGCATCTCTTTCTGGTAACACCTGGAAGGCACGGCAGTGTAACACTGCAACGCTGTTGTGTCCAACAGCTTTTCTCAGAGGTTTGTCAGACTGGGTCTCGTAATGTTTCTGCAACTGTTTGGGTTTCTGCAACTGGGTCTCGTAATGTTTCTGCAACTGTTTTTGCCACCATGTGCAACTGAGAAATCTGACTTGCACACAGTGCAAAGCACGGATTGTGGCCCCTTTGTGGAAAGACCAACTACTGGCTGTACTGTTGGTGAAAAATGTGACGGCATGTTGTTTTGTTTCTTTGTAGACCTATTCTTCACCCTGGCTCTTCATTCTCATGTTTCGTGACGCTGACGTTGTTGCCTCTCAGCCATTGTTGTCTTCCAGCTGGAAATAGCGACATCAGAGCGGTGTTAAGACAGAAAACTACCTGCTCAACAACAAAACGGGAAAGAAAGAAAAAAAAAAGAAAAAAAAACAATTCTTCATTTTCACCAGGCCAGCATACAGTCATAGAGAGCACCTGGATATCGTATATTTTACGCTGAAATTGTAAGAGTAAACAGATCTGACTGGCGGTCAATGCAAGCTGCTTGTGACTGTGACTCGGGTGACAGTGCAGGTGTTAAAGTGATAAGCAGTTGTCAGCAGACTAGGTACTACACTGAGGGTCAACACAAGCTGCTTGTGACCATGATTAGGGTGACAGTGCAGGTGTTAAACAGACAGCAGCTGTTAGCGGACTACAGTTACTACACTGAGGGTTAATGCAAGCTGCTTGTGACCATGAGAAGGGTGACAGTGCAGCAAAGAAGCAGCTACAAGTATTTCGTAAGTATTGTCAGCTTAAAACTAGCACAGTGAAAGGCAAGAGCACACCCAGACTGCGACAGTTAGAAGGTGAGGGTAGAAGTGGATGAGGTCAGCAGACAGGCAAGCTGTTAGCCACAGACTAAAGCTTATACGTCTGCTGCCTGGGGAGGGTTGGGAAGGTCGGGGTGGTGCTGTGGATTTACCTCCCCCTGCCTTTCTCTGGCTCGCTCTCGCTCTTCAGCATGTTGCTGGTCTAACTGTGGCTGTTGGTGGTGATCAGCGTGTTGCTGGTCTAATTGTTGTTGGTGGTGATTAGCATGTTGCTGGTCTAACTGTGGCTGTTGCTGATGAACACTTTGCCGGTCTAACTGTTGCTGTTGTAGTGCTAAATTTTGCTGGTGTAATTCTCGCTGTTCTCCATTTTGCTGGTGTAATTCTTGCTGTTCTCCATTTTGCTGGTGTAACCGTTGCTGTTGCTGTTGAGGTTGTTGGCTGACAGGCTGCTCATGCATTTGTTGCAGTTCTTGTTGCTGGATGTTTAACTGTTCTTGAGCAGCTTGCTGGTTCAGTTGCTCTTGTTCAGCATGTTGCTGGTGTAGGTGCCCTTGTTCAGCATATTGCTGGTGTAGCTGCCCTTGTTCAGCATGTTGCTGGTGTAGCTGCCCTTGTTCAGCATGTTGCTGGTGTAGCTGCCCTTGTTCAGCATGTTGCTGGTGTAGCTGCCCTTGTTCAGCATGTTGCTGGTGTAGCTGCCCTTGTTCAGCATGTTGCGGTTGCTGATGATCTGCCTGATGATCTACCTGTTGCTGTCCAAACTGCTGTTGCTGTTGCTGGCTGTTGTGGTGAACCCCTTGCTACAAGCAATCACACAGTGAAAGCACTTAATCATGCCCATTGAAGATTCCACTGTCCTGTCATGTATCTAGGACTGGCAAACACATCATGTTGCACAGACTCAGGGTAATACCATCCTGCAGCACAGACTCAGGATAATACTGTCCTGTTGCACATAGGGTAATACTGTCCTGCTGCAGAGACTCAGGGTAATACTGTCCTGCTGCAGAGACTCAGGGTAATACTGTCCTGTCGCGTAAACTATGACTGGCAAACACATGCTGCACAGACATAGGGTAATGCTGTCCTGCTGCACAGTATCTGGGTAATACTGTCCTGCTGCACATAGGGTAATACTGTCCTGCTGCACAGACTCAGGGTAATACTGTCCTGCTGCACATAGGGTAATACTGTCCTGCTGCACTCAGGGTAATACTGTCCTGCTGCACAGACTTAGGGTAAAACTGTCCTGCTGCACACTCAGGGTGATATACTGTCCTGCTGCACAGACAGGGTAATACTGTTCTGCTGCAGACTTAGGGTAATACTGTCCTGATGTGTACTCTAGTAGGAAGTAGCACAAAAGAATATGTAATATAACATTTGAATACACTGACAATGTACATAACAGCAAGCTTACCTGTCCCTGTGGCTGAATTCCTTGTTGGGGCATTCCATGTTGGGGCATTCCTTGTTGGGGCATTCCATGTTGGGGCATTCCTTGTTGGGGCATTCCATGTTGGGGCATTCCTTGTTGGGGCATTCCATGTTGGGGCATTCCTTGTTGGGGCATTCCATGTTGGGGCATTCCTTGTTGGAGCATTCCCTGTTGGGGCATTCCTTGTTGGGGCATTCCATGTTGGGGCATTCCCTGTTGGGGCATTCCTTGTTGAGGCACTCCCTGTTGGGGCATTCCCTGTTGGGCCATTCCCTGTTGGGGCATTCCTTGTTGGCCTGTTTGCTGTTGAAAAAAGATCACAGTCAAAAACAAAGAGATTGAGCAACTCAAGCTCTAACATAACAAACAACAGGTTCTGTGAGAATTCCAGTTCTAACACAACAGAACAGCAGGTTTTGTGAGAATTCTAGTTCTAACACAACAAAACAGCAGGTTCTGTGAGAATTCTAGTTCTAACACAACAAAACAGCAGGTTCTGTGAGAATTCTAGTTCTAACACAACAAAACAGCAGGTTCTGTGAGAATTCCAGTTCTAACACAAAAGAACAGCAGGTTTTGTGAGAATTCTAGTTCTAACACAACAAAACAGCAGGTTCTGTGAGAATTCTAGTTCTAACACAACAAAACAGCAGGTTCTGTGAGAATTCCAGTTCTAACACACAAAAACAGCAGGTTCTGTGAGAATTCCAGTTCTAACACAACAAAACAGCAGGTTCTGTGAGAATTCCAGTTCTAACACAACAAAACAGCAGGTTCTGTGAGAATTCCAGTTCTAACATAACACAAAGAGCAGGTTCTGTGAGAATTCCAGTTCTAACATAACACAAAGAGCAGGTTCTGTGAGAATTCCAGTTCTAACATAACACAAAGAGCAGGTTGCATGAGAAGAATGTTGGTTTGCTGAAGACGTTATGAGCCTGAGCTGAAAGCTGGTTCTCTGTATTCAGGGTCATTTGAATTTCTCACAGCAAAAACAAGAAGCTTTCATTGAAACATTTAGTACTGAATGAATTAAGGACTGCAGATAAAAAAGATAAGTGTGTTGCTGTTTGTCTCCATTTGCAGACCTCTGCTGATCCAAAACAGAACTGAAGTACTGCATCTTTCAGGGCTCCCAGAAAACAGACATTTACACATGTGTACGCTGGGTACTGTTTCAGTGAGTCTTCACTTATTCCTCTCAGAGTACACACTTATTACACACCTATACTGCTCATGCATATTTCTTTGATTCAGAAGGAAAAGAAATATTTTGACTGTTAGAACTGTAAACATTTACACTGAGAAAAACTGAGTTAAGGACGTACATGACATGGGCCCTATTGTAGCGGGGCTGTAACCGTGAACAAATGAGCAGACAGAAATAACCTATCCAAATTAGCCTCATTTTGAGGCTACATCTCACAGAAAATAGCATAGGAGCTAGAAAATGTGTCGGTCCCATGTTCCTCAACTAGAAACATTATGTGCATTCATCATGACTCATTATCATTTTTTTTTTCTGATTGAATTGGATTATATATAAAAATTATGGAGTTTCTGTGTGAGCTGGTAAAATACACTGTATGATTTTCATATTTTAATTATAAGTAAAATGGCGTAGGGGCAACATTTGACTGACTTTGTCCACATTTCCCCCAGTAAATTGCAATGTCCAAATAAAAACAAGTGTGCAAGAATCAAACAGTTTTAGTGCTAATGTGCACTGAATAAAACTTCTGCACAAGCAGAATAATTGCACTGCAACAATCTCTGTACGTATGTTGAAAAGTTCAAGTCGCTACTGTCAGCAGGGACAAAATACCTGTTCTGTGAAACAAAACACCCCTTCTGTGAAACAAAATGCCCGTTTTGCCAAACAAAATGCCCGTTTTTCAAACATAATGCCTGTTTTGTCCAATACCTGCTTTGTGAAACAAAATACCTGCTTTGTGAAAAAAAATACCTGCTTTGTGAAACAAAATACCTGCGTTGTGAAACAAAATGCCTATTTTGTGAAACAAAATACCTGTTTTGTCAAACAAAACACCTGTTTAGTCAAACAAAATGCCTGTTTTGTTCAGCAAAATACCTCTTTAGTCACACAAAATACCGGTTTTATCAAACAAAATGCCTGCTTTGTTCCCATTATGTCCAACAAAAGACCTACTTTGTGAAAGAAAATGCCCATTTTGTCAAACAAAATACCTGTTTTGTCAGACAAAATTCCTGTTTCATCAAAGTCTTGTCAGACACAATACCCGTCTTGTGTTGTCCCCCATTACAATTTCTGATGTGTAACTGTCTCTTGCATTGTGATTGTTTGCAAGTATGCAAAATCAGCTCAGTTTGAACACGATCAGTCTCTCCTGAAATCAGCTCAATTTGAATACAGTCTCTCCTGAAATCAGCTCAATTTGAATACAGTCTCTCCTGAAATCAGCTCAATTTGAATACAGTCTCTCCTGAAATCAGCTCAATTTGAATACAGTCTCTCCTGAAATCAGCTCAATTTGAATACAGTCTCTCCTGAAATCAGCTCAATTGGAATACAGTCTCTCCTGAAATCAGCTCAATTTGAATACAGTCTCTCCTGACATCAGCTCAATTTGAATACAGTCTCTCCTGACATCAGCTCAATTTGAATACAGTCTCTCCTGACATCAGCTCAATTTGAATACAGTCTCTCCTGACATCAGCTCAGTTTGAATACAGTCTCTCCTAAAATCAGCTCAATTTGAATACAGTCTCTCCTGACATCAGCTCAGTTTGAATACAGTCTCTCCTAAAATCAGTTCCACTTGAATAGTTTCTTTTAAAATCATTAGACCCCTAAACTGGGATAGATCTCATCTAGTTTTCATGTTTTGTGAGTAACGGCTTCGTTGCAAGTTATCCACTCTTTCTTCATCTCATCAGATCAGTCATCCACTCTGTGTACATCTCATCAGGTCTGTCATTCATTCTTCCTTTATATCTCACTGGGTCAGTCATCCACTCTTCCTACATCATATCAGGTCAGTCATCCATTCTTCCTTCCTCTCATCAGGTCAGACATCCACTCTACATCTCATCAAGTCAGTCACCTGCTCTTCCTATTACCACAATCTCACCAGATCAGTCATCCACTCTTCCTTCATCTCATTAGGTCAGTAGTCATCTGCCTTTCCTATATATCATTAGGTCAGTCATCCATTCTTCATCTCACTGGGTCAGTCATCCACTCTTAATCTCATTCAGTCATCCACTCTTCATCTCATTTGGTCAGTCATCCACTCTTCATCTCATTTGGTCAGTCATCCACTCTTCATCTCATCTTGTTAGTGACAGTGTCAGTCATCCACTCTTCATCTCATACAGTCATCCACTCTTCATCTCATACAGTCAGTCATCCACTCTTCATCTCATCTTGTCAGTGACAGTCATCCACTCTTCATCTCATTGGGTCAGTTATCCTCTCTTTCCTCCACAATCCCAGTGAGCACAACATTGCTTTGCATACCGCTCCATGCATCATCTGCTGCTGTTGATGTTGAAGCTGTTCCTCAGGTGAGAATCGCAGGTTGCCATCCACAGGGGGCTGCAACAGGGAGTGAAACATCATCACCTGTACTGAGTAAAACATTGTAACTGTACTGAGCAAAACATTGTAACTGTCCTGAGTAAAACACTGTAACTGTACAGGGAGTGAAACATCATCATCTGTACTGAGTAAAACATTGTAACTGTACAGGGAATGAAACATCATCATCTGTACTGAGTAAAACATTGTAACTGTACTGAGTAAAAACATTGTAACTGTACAGGGAATGAAACATCATCATCTGTACTGAGTAAAACATTGTAACTGTACAGGGAATGAAACATCATCACCTGTACTGAGTAAAACATTGTAACTGTACTGAGTAAAACATTGTAACTGTACAGGGAATGAAGCATCATCATCTGTACTGAGTAAAACATTGTAACTGTACTGAGTAAAACATTGTAACTGTACAGGGAATGAAGCATCATCATCTGTACTGAGTAAAACATTGTAACTGTACTGAGCAAAACACTGTAACTGTACTGAGTAAAACATTGTAACTGTACAGGGAGTGAAACATCATCATCTGTACTGAGTAAAACACTGTAAACTGTACTGAGTAAAAACATTGTAACTGTACAGGGAATGAAACATCATCTGTACTGAGTAAAACATTGTAACTGTACTGAGTAAAAACATTGTAACTGTACAGGGAATGAAACATCATCATCTGTACTGAGTAAAACATTGTAACTGTACTGAGTAAAAACATTGTAACTGTACAGGGAATGAAACATCATCATCTGTACTGAGTAAAACACTGTAACTGTACAGGGAATGAAACATCATCATCTGTACTGAGTAAAAACATTGTAACTGTACAGGGAATGAAACATCATCATCTGTACTGAGTAAAACACTGTAACTGTACAGGGAATGAAACATCATCATCTGTACTGAGTAAAACACTGTAACTGTACAGGGAATGAAACATCATCATCTGTACTGAGTGAAAACATTGTAACTGTACAGGGAATGAAACATCATCATCTGTACTGAGTAAAACATTGTAACTGTACAGGGAATGAAACATCATCATCTGTATTAAGTAAATCACTGTAACTAGACTGTGCAGAGAATGAAACATCATCAACTGTATTGAGTAAAACACTGTAACTGTACAGAGAATGAAACATTAACACTGTAATTGTACAGAGAATGAAATATTTCTATCTGTGCTGAGTGAAACATTATAACTGTACACAGAATGAAATATCATCTGTACTGAGTGTAACATTGTAACTGTACAGTGGGTGAAATCATCTGTACCAAAAGAACCACTGTAACTGTACAGTTTCAAAGGGTGAAACATTATCATCTGTTCTTAGTGGAACACCACAACAAGGCAGTGAAACATTATCATCTGCTCTTAGTGAAACATTATAACAGTACAGTGGAAACAATATGAGCTCCAAATCTGGAACAGCTGGGGAAATAAAAAAAATTGAAAGTGAAAAGCGCCACGAAATTTGACCCCTGAAAATGGACACGCTCACGGTGAGTGCTTTCGATGCTTTCATTCAAGTACATGGCAAATCAAAACATTACCCCAGTCACTGATTTGCACAGAGGAGATATCACTTTACACAGTGCATATAAAACTGATTATCACTAAGTTTTGTTTTTGGAGTTAGAGGCTCCAAAATATTCCTCGGTCGAACGTTATGTGTGTTGAAATGGTTCATGACCAGCATCCGCAGACAATGTAATGAAGAACGGACTTTCTCTTTTAACGAAACTTCACTCTAGTCACTGTGGTACGTCCCTGCATCAGGCACCAATGTTTTATTTTACTGCCATATGTCTGGGTAGTTTTTAAAATATATTTTGCCATTCCGAATAAAATTGTTGCAATAAATAACGTTCAACAATGTATTAGATTAAACAAGCAAAAGGAAACAAATTAAGTTTTTGCGCTTTTGCACTACTTCCGGTCGGCCATGTTACACATCCTGGTCATTTGCTTTTAGTACATGGCCGCATGGAAGAGATGTTCTGATATGCGAAAGGTGTGTGGTAATATTTTTGAAGACCGTAACGTTCAACTTTATTTAAACGTTCATCGCAGATTTGGTGGAGATTTAGTCAAATCTTCCGGTTATACAATGATACTTATATTTGTATATGCCAAATCTTTTAAAAGTATTGGAATGTTAGCATAGGGAGCGAGTTTTTGTTGCTGTCGATCTAAAGTTTGTTCAGATGCTTTTGTAAATTTGTTTTTACCGAGTTTCTTACAACATGGGTGCGTGTTGAAATCATAATTTGCGACAGCAGATTGGTTATAAACAGTATATTCTGATTGTACTCTTTACATTTTTTGCTTGCCCTTAACGCAGTTCGTTTACAAACTACGTCTTCAAACAAATCATCATATATGGTAGACAGTTTGAATTTACACAGGTTAAAGTCGTCAAGTTAGGGGTTGAACATTACGATTACAACACGAGCTGTGGAAATAATAACATTCGACATATTTATATTGACCATGCCTGTCTGCCTTCCAGAGTTGTAAAAATGTAAGGTGCCGATCTTAATAGCATTATTCTTTGGCTGTGATATTTTTAGTAATAGTTATTACAATTTTTTATATTTTATTATTATTAATTCTTTCACTTTTAAGTTAACTGTTCAACTATTTTTGTCCTAGGCACCCGAGTCAACATCACCAAGAAACGCATGGATGACAGGTTGCGTGTGTGTTTTCCGGTGACACCCAAAAGCAGCAAAAGTTGCACTCACTCTTACTTGCTCCATTTTCTCTTACAAAACACTTACTTGTTTGTTAAATAATAATGAGTATTACTTATTTTGTTATGAAAAACAAAGTACCATGTTGTCTCATTAACGTTATGTTATTCACTACAACAAAATTAATGCAGCAAAAACTGTTCACATGGAAATAGTTATGTCTTTATACTTTACAGTAATAAAAAGTTACTGATATATCATTTTCATCAAGAAACAAACAGCACTGTACATCTTGTTGAAATAGTAATGTTCGACATATTTCTTACATCATTTGCTGTTTATGTCAAGAAAGCTTAAATTTGAGGGGAAAAAATCATCAAATCTTCCTTGTCACATATTGTTCTATTAAAGAATAACTGTTTATATTTCAAAATGTGTTGCTTTATATTCATTTAAAAATGTTCAAGATTGGCTGTATGTTGAACGTTATCTATTGCAACAAACTATGCAGAGCATGCTGTTCTGTGTGACACAGAACAACAACAGTTCACTTGGTAATACTCATGTGGATCACATCTTGTAAGATCAGTTGGGTTTTTCGCAGTTAACTGCATGATTAGCAGCACAGTGATGTGGGCTTGCTGTAATGTGTAATGTTCAACATTTTGTCACAAATCACACTGCAAGTCAAATTTCTCAGGAAGGAAGAGCAGCACTGCCTTCTCCCTTCACTGGTGGATGACTTCACATGTGTTCATTCAAAAAATGCAGTACTCACTCACATCCTGTCAACTTTATTTTCTAGTATCTCTGTCCTTTTTTCTTGTGCACCTTTTGGCACTAAGTCATTAATTATATATATATGGATAATGAAAAATTATAAGTAGACATTAAAACATCTCAGTGACACTACACAGATCTATACTCAAACACACCACAGTGACACACTAAACACAATTACTTAAACATCAATTACACACTACAAATACTCAAACACATACCACTGTGACACAATACATTCAAATACACAGATGTACCACTGACATGCTGCACAGATACTCAAAACACCACAGTGACACACTACAAAGATACTCAAAACACCACAGTGACACACTACACAGATACTCAAACATGCCAGTGACACACTACACAAATACTCAAACATACCACAGTGACACATTACACAGATACACCTACAACTACAACAGTGCCACACTACACAGATACTTTTAAGCGTACTAAAGTGAGACACACACTACACAGATACTCAAACATACAAGTTTTACAACAGTGCCACTCTACACAAATATATTTAAGCATACTACAGTGACATGCTACACAGATACTCAAACATACAACAGTGACACATTACACAAATACTCATACATATCAGTCACACACTACACAAATATTTATACACATACAACAGTGTCACACTACACAGATACATCTAAGCACACTACAGTGACACACTACACAGATACTCAAACATACAAGTTTTAAAACTGTGACACACAACACACATACACAAACACACCACACAGATACTCAAACTCACCACACAGATACTCAAACATACAACAGTGACACACTACATGCTGCACAGTGACACACTACATGCTGATACATACAGGCACAACGCCAGGCTGAGCGTGATACTGACGGATGTATTCCTGCAACTCTTCGTCTGTGAACTGGGGTTTCTCATCAACTGTCTGAAAATAGATTTTAGCACTACCTTTAGTAAAAAACAAACTCCATCCAGCTTTTGCTGCACGCAACAGGAAGGAAAGTGCAAACAGTTTGTGGGGCAATTTATACACACAACATGACAGTGTGTAAATGGTCCCTCAGTCCTCTCCCTTTGTAGCTAAAGCCAACAGTGCCAGAAGTGACTGACTGCATGATCAGGAAACTGACCAACAGGCACACACACATACTTTCTCTCTCACACATACAACTCTGCATATAAACATATACACAGCATACACTCTAACACACACACATGCATGTACACACACACACATACTCTCTCTCTCTCTCTCTCTTTCTCTCTCTCTCACACACACACACACAACTGCATATAAACATATATACACATCATACATTCTAACCCACACACATGCATGTACATACACACATACTCTCTCTCTCTCATGCACACAACAATGCATACAAATATATACACATCATACACTCTACCAAGCACACATGGATGTACACACACACACACACCATGTGCATGGACACATGCACACCCACACAAATGCACACCCAGACACCCACATCTGCGCATGCATACCCAGACACCCACTGAGACACCCATCCGCACCCCCAGACACCCACATGGCCCTCGGGTGCAGCCCCGTCTGTCCTTACCTCCCAGCCTTCATCCTCTTTGAACTTGTCTTTTTCTCCCTGTTTGCCCGTGTAGGACAGGAACTCGTCCATGGTGATCATGAAGTCCTTGTTCTGGTCAATCTCCCCAAACACGTGCTCACGCATTCGGTTCATCTCTTCGTATCGCTCCATGGGGTCATCCTCATCAGGAGAATTGCGGGCATCATACACTTTGTCCAACTGAAAATGGAGACAGAAACATCAGGGCATGACAGCTGTACTGTGGTGGATGCAAGGGTCCAACAAGGCCTGTGACTAGCGGATAATATCCCAGCAAGACACAGGCCCCACTGACTGCTGCTGACACAAGGCCTGTGACTAGCGGATAATATCCCAGCAAGACACAGGCCCGACTGACTGCTGCTGACACAAGGCCTGTGACTAACGGATAATATCCCAGCAAGACACAGGCCCGACTGACTGCTGCTGACCCAAGGCCTGTGACTAACGGATAATATCCCAGCAAGACACAGGCCCGACTGACTGCTGCTGACACAAGGCCTGTGACTAACGGATAATATCCCAGCAAGACACAGGCCTGACTGACTGGCTGCTGGGGCTGACAGCCACAGAAACCAGGCATGGTTGATATGGGGTGAGGGGTGGACAGCCAAAGAAACCAGGCATGGTTGATATGGGGTGAGGGGAAGGGTGGACAGCCACAGAAACCAGGCATGGTTGATATGGGGTGGGGGGTGGACAGCCACAGAAACCAGGCATGGTTGATATGGGGTGAGGGGTGGACAGCCACAGAAACCAGGCATGGTTGATATGGGGTGAGGGGTGGACAGCCACAGAAACCAGGCATGGTTGATATGGGGTGAGGGGAAGGGTGGACAGCCACAGAAACCAGGCATGGTTGATATGGGGTGGGGGGTGGACAGCCACAGAAACCACGCATGGTTGATATGGGGTGGACAGCCACAGAAACCACGCATGGTTGATATGGGGTGAGGGGAAGGGTGGACAGCCACAGAAACCACGCATGGTTTGATATGGGGTGAGGGGTGGACAGCCACAGAAACCACACATGGTTGATATGGGGTGGGGGGTGGACAGCCACAGAAACCAGGCATGGTTGATATGGGGTGAGGGGTGGACAGCCACAGAAACCAGGCATGGTTGATATGGGGTGAGGGGAAGGGTGGACAGCCACAGAAACCAGGCATGGTTGATATGGGGTGGACAGGTCTTCTCCTTGGGCGGCCAGCTGACCCAGACTAGTCACTGACACCCCACCACAAAACTAGGGACTTTTCAGAAGAGGAAAATAACATGGTGCAGTATGCAGTGTGATTCATTTTGTGGAAAAAGTGAATCATGATGTGAAAGAAAAAGAAAACATGCCATGGGTCTGAACAAGACATTAAATAAACGGCCTGGTTGCACTGAAGCTGGAATATGGCATATATGTTATGTACAAGCACTTGCTAGTTCACTGACTGGGGCTTAAATGGTGACCTACCTCTCTCTGCAAAACAGCCTCCACCTCCTGAATGTCCCACATTTTGTCTCCATTCAAATCTGCAACAGACAGCAGTCCAGTCAAGCAGGTCTCTCTCTTTCTCCAAACATTCACGTAATGCTACAAATTGTGCTTCTTCTCTGTGTGTATGTGTGTGTGTGTGTTCAAGTGTGTGTGTGACATGCATGTGTGTGTGTGCTTGTGTGTGTGTATGTGTGAGTATGTGTGTGTGGGGAGGGGGGGGGGTTGTGTGTGTGTGTGTGTGTGACCACAGACAACCCACCCCCACCCCACCCCCACCCTCCCCACAAAAGCAGCTGGACAGGTCAGGCCCTCTCCAAGAGCGGTGACCCTGGAGCACCCTGCGTGCTGTCCTCCACTGTGACTGACCATGCATCATGAAGAAGGTTTTGGGGTCAAAGTCCTGATCCTCCAGGTGGTCCTCCTTTTCCCACACCTCCTGGAACTGGTCTTTGCTGCCCTGAAAAAACACCCCGTGACATAACGCAATCAGCACTGACCATGCTTCAGGAAGAAGGTTTTGGGGTCAAAGTCCTGATCTTCAAGCTGGTCCTCTTTGTCCCACACTTCCTCAAACTGGTCTTTGCTGCCCTGAAAACACAGCCAGGGAAACGAGCGTTGTATTCCCAGTCTAACTCTAAGCTGCCAGGCCTAGCACACACACAGCTGTTCAATCACTGACAGTGTGTACAGTAAGTGCTGAATATTAACACTAATGCTTCAAAGGAAACTGAATACAGCTTTACCCTATTTGTCTCCAACTTATTTTTGCAGGTTTAAAAAGAAAAAGAAAAAGGTTAATTAAATATGGAGATCCATCAACAAAAAATTCAGACTGCTTTTAGGGGAAAAGTCCCTACTAATATTAGGCTGTAATTGGTGTGTTCAATTGTGGTGGTGAACACTGAACTGTGTGAAATACAGAGGGCCAACAAAACTGCTCCTGGTCATTAGCACCTGATTCTTGTTTTCACCTCCAGAAACCTCCACCTACTTAGACATCACGCCAACTCATGACATATAACTAACTCTCAGAGCTTCCAAATCTCCCCTCTTCCATTCTTCCATCTCCTCATCACATTTGTTTACATGTCATTTGACGTCAGCTATTCCCTTCTCCACAACCATCTAGGAGAATCTATGACGCATACCCCACCTCCACTCTATAACGGATCCCATCTCCAACCCAACAAGATCTGGTGTTTGTCTTTCTTTTTTGTCCCCCCCCCCCCCCCCCCCACAACAGAACATCTTTTCACAGTCAGTTCCAGCACACTGACAAAGAGATGAGGGTGGAGAGAGGCTCCTTTAACAGGACAGCTTTTCCATTCTACAGTCAGTTCCAGCACACTGACAAAGAGATGAGGGTGGAGAGAGGCTCCTTTAACAGGACAGCTTTTCCGTTCTACAGTCAGTTCCAGCACACTGACAAAGTCTGACATGACAACTGTGATCAGCTGCAGGTGTTGTGGTGGTGGTGGTTGGTGTTGTTGCTGCCATTACAAACCACACACACACACACAAAAAGGGGGATCAACACTAACAGATATGGCAGTCAAGAAACTAAGAAGAGTGGTCTATAGCCATGTCATAGAGACAGGGTGGTCTATAGCCACGTCATAGTGACAGGGTGGTCTATAGCCACGTCATAGTGACAGGGTGGTCTATAGCCACGTCATAGTGACAGGGTGGTCTATAGCCACGTCATAGTGACAGGGTGGTCTATAGCCACGTCATAGTGACAGGGTGGTCCACCTTTCCAACCACCCTCCACATCCACCCAGTCATCAGACTCACTGTCTCTCACCCTCCCAACACACATACCCAAGCAAGACTCATAAAGAACATAGATCCCCCCCACCCACCCACCCACAAAGCCAAATTCACAGAACAGCTTCTACCCCCCCCCCCCCCCCCCCCCCCACCCAAATTCACAGAACAGCCTCTACCCCCGCCCCCCCACTCACCCAAATTTACAGAACTGCCTCTACCCCCCCACCCCCCACAAAGCCACATTTACAGAACAGCCTCTAACCCCACCCCCACCCAAATTTACAGAACTGCCTCTACCCCCCCCACCCCCCTCCCATGTATTCACACACATGCAGCCAAGCATGAATACGAGCCTAAAGCACACTCACTGGGTGGTTGATTTTTTCATGTTGTTTGTGTTTTTTCTGCAGTTCCTCGCGATGCTGCTGCTCTTTCTTCTTCTCCTCCTCAGGGAGGTTCTTCAGCTTCTCCTGGTACTCGTACTCCTTCTCCATCTCATACGTCTTGAACTCCTCACGCCGCCGCTTGTCCACCACCTCCAGGTCATGGGTCGTCTGAAAACAACACACTCTGCTCAGCACCACATATCTTCACACGACGACGTCTTCAAACCCAACAGACTCAGGTCAGTTCCACACGCACTAGTCAGCACCACACACCTTCTCAGGACCAGGTCTTCAACCCAACAGACAGCAGTTAACACCAAAGAAGGTGGTCCTGATTTTTACTGTACTACCATTTTACTCCAGCATCCTGTGGCCTCTGCTGCACTGTCGCTGAAAAGACAAGGACGTCACACCATCAGTCACCTGCAGGAGGAGAAAGACAAGGACGTCACACCATCAGTCACCTGCAGGAGAAAGACAAGGACGTCACACCATCAGTCACCTGCAGGAGGAGAAAGACAAGGACGTCACACCATCAGTCACCTGCAGGAGGAGAAAGACAAGGACGTCACACCATCAGTCACCGGCAGGAAGAGAAAGACAAGGACGTCACACCATCAGTCACCTGCAGGAGGAGAAAGACAAGGACGTCACACCATCAGTCACCTGCAGGAGAAAGACAAGGACGTCACACCATCAGTCACCTGCAGGAGAAAGACAAGGACGTCACACCATCAGTCACCTGCAGGAGAAAGACAAGGACGTCACACCATCAGTCACCGGCAGGAGGAGAGGAGGAGAAAGACAAAGCACTCAACAATCATTCTTGAGAGGACAAGAAGTTTTCAAGACCATCGTCAATCAGATCAGAAATGTCTGCAAGATGGGGTAGAGCACGCATGGGCTTTCCAAGTACACAGATACCATCTTGAGCTAAACATCAACTTGCATTTCAGTCAGTCAGCATCACAATCCTTCAGTATTTCAGTCAGTCAGCATCTCACTCCTTCAGTATTTCAGTTGAACTCAGCATCCCAGTCAGTATTTCAGTCACAGTCAGCATCTCAGTCAATATTTCAGTTACAGTCAGCACCTCACTCAGTATTTCTGTCACAACATCTCACCCAATCAGTTTTTCAGTAACAGCATCTCACTCAGTATTTCAGTCACAGTCAGCATCTCACCCAGTCAGTATTTCAGTCACAGTCAGCATCTCACCCAGTCAGTATTTCAGTAACAGTCAGCATCTCACTCAGTATTTCTGTCACAATCAGCATCTCACTCAGTATTTCAGTCACAGTCAGCATCTCACTCAGTCAGCATTTCAGTTACAGCCAGCATCTCACTCAGTATTTCTGTCACAATCAGCATCTCACTCAGTATTTCAGTTACAGTCAGCATCTCACTCAGTATTTCAGTCACAGTCAGCATCTCACTCAGTATTTCAGTCACAGTCAGCATCTCACTCAGTATTTCAGTCACAGTCAGAATCTCACCCAGTCAGTACTTCAGTCACAGTAAGCATCTCCCTCCCTCGGTATTTCAGTCAAGACTCCTGAAAACACAGTCTGTGTATATTTATCCACTAGATCCTCAAGTTCACCATCTGGACTTTCACTCTGTGACCATTACTTACACTTTAGAATCCACAGAATTAGAAAGGAATAAAACACCATTTTACAGTCTGACTAGCTGATCATGACAAATACCAAACCTTCACTGAACCCAACAATTCAATGTAAAGGTCACTCCTACACCAAAAACATGTCTTTGGTCACTTTGCCGTAATATGCAACAAAGTGCATCCCTTCTTTTAGTTTTACTTCTGTTTTTGCGACTGTGATCAGATGGGTCCCACAGCATCTGCTGACGCTCCCACAGGGCAACCAAAACACCCCTCATCCTCTTTGGCGGCAATTTCTTCTCTCATTTTCCATGGGCTGACACTCTTCACAGTAGACAAAGGCCAGTGACCGTGTCATGGCATAAACTGAGCAGCCAATCAGTGTCAGCTTCAGCCATTTCGCAAAGACTTTGCACGACAAAACTTGTGATGTAACTTTCACAAAGTTATGCCCTGGTGAAGCGGGTGAAGGTTCTTCACCAAGCCACCTCCCTTCAGGCCACATTAAGAAAGCCATTAAACAATGCAATGCAACAATCGCTGAAGCAGTAGAGGAACAAGGTCCATGCTGTGTCGGTCACAGACTATGACCAAATATCTTCTCTGTCTTCAGTGACTGTTGCCTTTCTTTTCATCCAATCAGGCAAGCTGTAGTTCAGTGTGTAAATCACCGACTGTGAACACTGCACGGCCATTTACCGCACTGGCACTGCAGGCACAGATGATCAGTACACCAAACCAACAGCACACTAAAGAGTCAGCTTAGGTGGTTAGCATACAGCTAGGAGCAGCAAAGGCAAATGCAGTTTTAATTTGTAATTTAAAAAACTTAAAAAAACTCAAGGGTTCACAGGGTTTTAGGAATGCATGGCTTAGTCAGTTTGACTGGCTAATCTATCATGTATGACAAAGACAGCACAACAATGAACAGCTGTGTCTGCACAAATGTCAATCTCCAGTCAGTCTCATGATCCAATTCAATGTTTCAGTCTTGACTGCATGCATGTACTGTGTACTGGGGGGGGGGGGGGGGGGGATGTGTGTTGTTGTTTGTGCCCTAGCCAATTTTGAATGTTTTGAAGAGAGTGAAAATACCCTTATAAATTGCAAGACAAGAGGTGAGTCCGCCCCTCAATCCGAAAAATGTGGAGCCCTGTTCAGTCATAGTCAGCATTTCACTGGTCAGTACTTCTGTCAGCATTTCACCCAGTATTTCTGTCACTGCCAGTATTCCAAGTCAGCATCTCAGTCATAGTCAACACCTCAGTCACTGTCAGCATCTCAGTCATAGTCAGCACTTCAGTCATAGTCAGCATCTGTCATATTCAGCAGCACCTCAGCTAGAATCAGCATTTCAGTCACAGTCAGCATGTCAGCCTCTCAGCTAGAGTCAGCATTTCAGTCACACTCACAGTCAGCATCTCAGCCAGAATCAGCATTTCAGTCATAGTTAGCATTTCAGCCAGAGTCAAATCTCAGTCTGCATCTCATTCTCAGCAAGAGTTGACATCTCAGCCACCATCAGCATCTCCAACTCAGTCAGCATGTGGGTCACGGTCAGCACGTGGGTCATGGTCAGCACGTGGGTCATGGTCAGCATGGGTCATGGTCAGCACGTGGGTCATGGTCAGCACATGGGTCACGGTCAGCATGTGGGTCATGGTCAGCATGTGGGTCACGGTCAGCACATCAAAGTCAAGCCAACATGTCTTATGACTCACCTTTTTGATCAAGTTTTCAAGATCCTTCATCTCAAAGGAGTGGGGATTGCGCAGGTCCAGGTGGGCAGGAATGTCCATACGATTCACACCTACAAAAGCACCCAATGGCAATTCAATGCAAGACTGAAGTGACCATGCTTTCCACGCAGAAAGCCAGCAGCTGCAAGAGCAGTGCCACCCTGCCTGTAGTTTGAATCTAACTTTAACTCACTGCCAGTAGACTTTCTGCAGATGCTTTTTCAATGATCTACTACCAAGACTCAAGGTCTCAGCAATATTATGAATACATAGTAAGACCAAGAGTAATCACTAAGAATAAATAAAGTCTGCACTGAAATGAACACTCTGTTGTTGTTTTTGTATTACAATCTGTACAACAGCAAGTCATAAAATAAACAAAGCATGAAGCTGTACTACAACAGAAACAGTTTTAAAGTATAACTCCACACAAAAGTTGTAATTCAAAGTCTGAATATCACTTTATAAAAATAAAGTAGTGCTTCAATTTAGTTCAAAGGTGATGAAGACCACAAATGCAAAGGGTAATTCCAGGTCACATATGCTTCTGTTTGACATTCACTGCATGGTGAAACTAGACACACTGTCAACTACTGCATTTAACACTACTCTGAACTCATCTGTTTAAAACCCACTAGTACTGTTACCAGCAAACTACCCCCCCCCCCCCACACACACACACACACACACATATTTTTAATTTATGTCAGTTGACTAATGTGGTGTGTGTGTGTGTGTGTGTGTGTGTGTGTGTGTGTGTGTGTGTGTGTGTGTGTGCATGTGTATGTCTGTGCATGCATGCATGTGTGTAGTTGATAATGGTCTTGCGGTGTAGCTTTTTGTACAAAGTTGTAGGCTGAATTGCTTGCAATGAATGACATTGTTATTGCAGTTTTTCAACTTGTGGTGTCTCAACATAGGTAAGTTCAAATTTGAATTCTGTACAGCAAGCTGATACTGTGATAGACTCTATTTTTACATTTGTTAGAGGTCTGTGCTTTACAAACATTTCATTATTATCATCATCATCATCACCAAAGTCAAACATGAGATAAGTATTGTGCCACTGATTAAGAAACAAGTGCTGTCACTGTGAAACAAATGTTGCCACTCAATGCCAGAGCCAAGTGCTGTCACTGAGAAACAAATGTTGCCACTCGATGCCAGAGACAAGTGCTGTCATTGAGAAACAAATGTTGCCACTCGATGCCAGAGACAAGTGCTGTCACTGAGAAACAAATGTTGCCACTTGATGCCAGAGCCAAGTGCTGTCACTGAGAAACAAATGTTGCCACTCGATGCCAGAGACAAGTGCTGTCATTGAGAAACAAATGTTGCCACTCGATGCCAGAGACAAGTGCTGTCATTGAGAAACAAATGTTGCCACTCAATGCCAGAGACAAGTGCTGTCACTGAGAAACAAATGTTGCCACTCAGTGACTAAGAAACAAGTGCTGTCACTGAGAAACAAATGTTGCCACTTGATGCCAGAGACAAGTGCAGTTCAGCAGGCCAGCAGAAAGCATACAGTGTTGGAATAGTCTGCACGGGAATCCTTGCCTTTAACTTCACAGATGTTTGCAGCATTTCCGACATTTTGTGGAAGGCTTATTACACAGTCATGTGCATGCACATACACACAAACTCAACAAAGTGCTCCTTGGCCTAGCTACCAGCGCATTCCCCCCCCCCCCCCCCCCCCACACACACACACACGCACACCCACAGCACCAGCATGGTGCAGCACTAGCAGCCTACTACAAACACTCAAACTCAAACAGACCATCCTGACGAGACCTCAATGAATGAAAAGCACCTGATGAGACCACCTCTTTTATAAAACCACTTTTTTCCCCCCTTCAAAATCCCATGTAAATAAACCATTGACTGAGAACCGTCTTCCATAATCCAACTTCCAAGACCACTTCTGCTTAATGCTGAGGGTGGCCCTAAAGGCCTTCGAAGCATGCACTTCCTCTAACACGGCAACAGATAGGAGAGATCGAAATAAAACTTAAAATGAAGGGTTATGTCTGAAAATGCATCCATGAGTTGATCTGGTGTTCCATTTGTAAAGTGAGTTTGGCAGTGGGACTGGCTGCACACAGGAGGACGTGTTGGCCTGTTGGTGTTGCAGGCACTGCCCCTTTGGTAGGGAGCACCAAATTGCATGCTCCCACTGCCCGCATGTATAAGAATTAAGCTCAAAGAAGCCACTAGGCCAGCCTGAGGCATCATTTCTGGCTAACTAGCACAGATGCAGGCAAGATTCTAAACTGAAAATAAAATCAATGGAGAATTTTGAAGAAAACATTCAAGTTTTTATTCTGATCTCTCTGAGTCTGTCTCTCTATCCAGCTGAACCTGTTCATGTCTCTATCCTGCTGCACTGTTCATGTCTCTATCCTGCTGAACCTGTTCATGTCTCTATCCTGCTGAACCTGTTCATGTGTCTCTATCCTGCTGCACTGTTCATGTCTCTATCCTGCTGAACCTGTTCATGTGTCTCTGTCCTGCTGAACTTGTTCTTGTCTCTATCTGGCTGAACCTGATCATGTCTCTCTATTGCTGAGCCTGATTGTGTTTCTCTATTGCTGAACCACATCATGTCTATTGCTGAACCAGATCACGTCTCTCTGTTGCTGAGCCTGATTGCGTTTCTCTATTGCTGAGCCTGATCATCTCTCTCTATTGCTGAGCCTGATTGTATTTCTCTATTGCTGAGCCTGATCATCTCTCTCTATTGCTGAGCCTGATTGTGTTTCTCTATTGCTGAACCACATCATGTCTCTCTATTTCTGAGCCTAATTGTGTTTCTCTATTGCTGAGCCTGACTATGTCTCTCTATTGCTGAACCTGATCATGTCTCTCTATTGCTGAGCCTGACTATGTCTCTCTATTGCTGAATCTGATCATGTCTCTCTATTACTGAACCTGATCATGTCTATTGCTGAACCTAATCATGTGTGAGCAAGTGCTCTTTGTACGTTTTACAATAATCCCGCCCCGCTTAACGGATCAATGCAATTTCATTACTGTACTTTAGTAACCCGGGAACCGGAGCAGACGACGCTTTTGTTTTGAAGCGCGGTGTGTGGCGTAACGCCACATCGCCTTCACACAGCCGACCGGCGATAGCTGCCAGTGCGCGCCTTTTTCAAATCTGTTTTTCTCCCTTAACATTTTGACCGCTTGTTTGTTTACCTACTCTTTGTTTACTTAGTCCTTTTTATGCACCAAGCCATGAGTAATATATTTTGGCATCTTAGAATGTTTATTTAACGTTTATTCAGACGCCAGATCGAGCTTAATTACTGAGTAGCTGATGCCTCTCTAGGTCCATTCTTTTATAGCCGTCGTCTGCATGGCGCGCTTTGTTTAGTACTAGTAAATGGTAGTGAAATGTTGTTTTGATTCGATTAAAGTAATTCTGTGTCGATCAATGCGTTGTCGTATAGTATTTTGCTTAGCTGACTTCATGTTTAGTGTTTATTTTGGGCTGAAATTAACTTATTAAGTATTGTGTACTGTAGAAGCTAAGTTGTATTCATAGACTACTTAATCTCACTATCAGCGCTGCTGTGACTAAGGTTATGCGCCCCAGGCGAAAGTTCGCACCGATTGTTTTAATGCTAGTCTTTGAGTTTGTCTTGCTTCTCTTACAGAGCGTTGTATTGTAATTGTTATGTACCATTTTAACCGTGGGAGCGTGCTCTTTATTCCGATGTAAGTTTTAGTGACATTTATATTTTGTACATTGTGTTAGTTGTGATTTAGTTGTACGAATCTGTATATAGACAGGCGCAAGCTACGCTTCCCACTCTTGTTGTAAATAAAATAAGTCATGTGTGTACATTTTGTTTATACGGTTTAAAAGATTGTAACTGTAGCTTTTATTTGATGTTTTTGATGTTTTAATTAGTTTAGTTATTGTAGAGGAAAGTGTATTTGTGCGGGCCAGGGAAACACAATTGTCAGCCATTTTGTGGTCCAGAGGGGCGATTTTACTGTAGCGATAGCGTGTGTTCCCTGTGGCCCGCGCCGTTCTCTTATCTATGCGTGAGCGTGAGGATTTTGTGTGTGTGCTGAAAACTGTCTGCGGCTGAACAAGTAAAAACACGATTGCTGCTATTCGTCTGCTGTCGTCTCCACTTTATTGACTCCGCTGCCTGTGTCTTGTCCTTTGACCACTCCACACCATTACACATGTCTCTCTATTGCTGAACCTGATCATGTCTCTCTCCTGCTGAACCTTATGCCTGAACCAGATCATGTCTCTTTATCTGCTGCTAAAATGCTGCCATTTCCAGAATAAGCCTGAACATCAACTTTAACAAAACTGCCCCCCCCCCCCCCAAAAAAAAACAACAAAAAAAAACAAACAACAACAACAACAAACAAACAAACAAAAAACAAACAGCAAAAAAAAACAAAAAAAAACAGCTGGCTGTAGTGCAGTGCAACCAAGACAGCAGTGCCACATTCAACAGTATGGTGGGTTCCTTTCTGCAGGGAGAACTCTGTCACCATTTGTAAAGCCATATCAGCCCAGTAATGCTGGGCTACAGTGCTTCACAAAAGACATTACCCTAAGTTTCAAACCGCAAAGGCATTTCTGCTCTAAAGCACCATGTCCCCAGTATTGCCAGGCCAGTCTTATGACACTGTAGCAGTATTTCATGTAGCCGTTCACTACACTGACAGGAGGTGTTGCCAGGCCAGTCTGATGACACTGTATCAGTATTTCATGTAGCCGTTCACTACACTGACAGGAGGTGTTGCCAGGCCAGTCTGATGACACTGTATCAGTATTTCATGCAGCCGTTCACTACACTGACAGGAGGTGTTGCCAGGCCAGTCTGATGACACTGTAGCAGTATTTCATGCAGCCGTTCACTACACTGACAGGAGGTGTTGCCAGGCCAGTCTGATGACACTGTAGCAGTATTTCATGCAGCCGTTCACTACACTGACAGGAGGTGTTGCCAGGCCAGTCTGATGACACTGTAGCAGTATTTCATGTAGCCATTCACTACACTGACAAGAGGTGCACAATGGATGTCTCTATCTGCAGCTTCCACTTCCATTTGTGTACAGCCAATTCCACCAAGACTGTCATGCCTGCGGAGTCCATATTCCACCAAGACTGTCATGCCTGCGGAGTCCATATTCCACCAAGACTGTCATGCCTGCGGAGTCCATATTCCACCAAGGCTGTCATGCCTGGGGAGTGCATATTCCACCAAGACTGTCATGCCTGCAGAGTCCATATTCCACCAAGACTGTCATGCCTGCAGAGTCCATATTCCAAGACTGTCATGCCTGCAGAGTCCATATTCCACCAAGACTGTCATGCCTGCAGAGTCCATATTCCACCAAGACTGTCATGCCTGCAGAGTCCATATTCCACCAAGACTGTCATGCCTGCGGAGTCCATATTCCACCAAGACTGTCATGCCTGCGGAGTCCATATTCCACCAAGACTGTCATGCCTGCGGAGTCCATATTCCACCAAGACTGTCATGCCTGCGGAGTCCATATTCCACCAAGACTGTTATGCCTGCGGAGTCCATATTCCACCAAGACTGTCATGCCTGCGGAGTCCATATTCCACCAAGACTGTCATGCCTGCGGAGTCCATATTCCACCAAGACTGTCATGCCTGCAGAGTCCATATTCCAAGACTGTCATGCCTGCAGAGTCCATATTCCACCAAGACTGTCATGCCTGCAGAGTCCATATTCCACCAAGACTGTCATGCCTGGGGAGTCCATATTCCACCAAGACTGTCATGCCTGCAGAGTCCATATTCCACCCATCTGATCATTTCTGTGGGGTCCATATTCTACCCATCCCATCATGCCTGGGGAGGTTCCAATTTCACACTTCTTTACCACTAGTATCCACTGCTGAGGTTTTTATGCAGAAGGAATATCAACAGTAAAATTCTGAACAGCTGATCAGTTTGGGCGACAGCCAGCCCGGAACCTCTGTGAATGGGGCAGGGAAACTGCAGTACAAACCAAGCACAAAGCCAATGCACACAGAAGAGGTGCGGGTAGGGGGAGCAGGCGGCAAGACAAAAACAACAATTTACCTCCATGCGCAGCAATGAAATGCAAGACTTCCGTACCCGACATGGATCTCATCTTGATACGAGCCAGCTCCTGCAGACGCTGTACCTCCATGCGCTTGATCTCGTCCAGCTTGGTGCGAATCGTGTTGTTGACCAGTTCCAGATGCATGGCAATGGCTCCGCTCTGCAATCACACATCACCATCAACTACCAACTCTGCAATCACACATCACCATCAACTACCAACTCTGCAATCACACATCACCATCAACTACCAACTCTGCAATCACACGTCAACTACCAACTCTGCAATCACACATCACCATCAACTACCAACTCTGCAATCACACGTCAACTACCAACTCTGCAATCACACATCAACTACCAACTCTGCAATCACATATCATGATCAACTACAAGCTCTGCAATCACACATCAACTACCAACTCTGCAATCACACATCACGATCAACTACCAACTCTGCAATCACACATCAACTACCAACTCTGCAATCACACATCATGATCAACTACCAACTCTGCAATCACATGTCAACTACCAACTCTGCAATCACACATCATGATCAACTACCAACTCTGCAATCACATGTCAACTATCAACTCTGCAATCACACATCAACTACCAACTCTGCAATCACACATCATGATCAACTACCAACTCTGCAATCACATGTCAACTACCAACTCTGCAATCACACATCATGATCAACTACCAACTCTGCAATCACATCTCAACTACCAACTCTGCAATCACACAGCAACTACCACTCTGCAATCACATGTCAACTACCAACTCTGCAATCACACATCAACTACCAACTCTGCAATCACATGTCAACTACCAACTCTGCAATCACACATCAACTACCACTCTGCAATCACACATCAACTACCAACTCTGCAATCACACATCATGATCAACTACCAACTCTGCAATCACATATCAACTACCAACTCTGCAATCGCACATCAACTACCACTCTGCAATCACACATCAACTCTGCAATCACACATCAACTACCAACTCTGCTATCACACATAAAAACTACCAACTCTGCTATCACTGTATCAGTATCACACATAAAAACTACCAACTCTGCTATCAGTATCACACATAAAAACTACCAGCTTTGCTATCAGTATCACAAAGAAATACCAATGCTGAAATCTCAAACAGTACAAAAATGACCAACTCTGCAATCACAAATAAACTACCAACTCTACAATCTACCAATTCTACAATTAGTCAATCACAATCATAAACTGCCAATTATGTAAACCACACACACACACACAAAAAAAACTTTGCAATCACAAATAAAGTACTAACTCACCAATCATATTGGAAATAACTACCAACTCTGCTGTCACAAATAAACTACCAACTCTCAGCAAGCACATATAAAGTACCAACTCTGCAATCATAAACTACCAATGCTAAACAAGCACAAAGAAGTACCAACTCTGTAATCATAAACTACCAATGCTAAACAAGCACAAAGAAGTACCAACTCTGTAATCATAAACTACCAATGCTAAACAAGCACAAAGAAGTACCAACTCTGTAATCATAAACTACCAATGCTAAACAAGCACAAAGAAGTACCAACTCTGTAATCATAAACTACCAACACTAAACAAGCACAAAGAAGTACCAACTCTGCAATCACAATGTACCAACTCTGACCAACCACAAACAAAGTACCAACTCTGACCAACCACAAACAAAGTACCAACTCTGACCAACCACAAACAAAGTACCAACTCTGACCAACCACAAACAAAGTACCAACTCTGACCAACCACAAACAAAGTACCAACTCTGACCAATCACAAATTAAGTACCAACTCTGACCAACCACAAACAAAGTACCAACTCTGACCAACCACAAACAAAGTACCAACTCTGACCAACCACAAACAAAGTACCAACTCTGACCAACCACAAACAAAGTACCAACTCTGACCAACCACAAACAAAGTACCAACTCTGACCAATCACAAATTAAGTACCAACTCTGACCAACAACAAAGTACCAACTCTGACCAATCACAAATTAAGTACCAACTCTGACCAACCACAAACAAAGTACCAACTCTGACCAATCACAAATTAAGTACCAACTCTGACCAATCACAAATTAAGAACCAACTCTGACCAATTCTGTTGCTGATCAAATACCATTACCAGATGCATGCCAACATTATGGCTCTGCAATAACAAATAAAGTAGGAATCCACACACCTTCAAGGACCTGATCTGGTCCAGCTTAGTGCAAATCATTATCATATTTTTTGACCAGATGCAGATCATCCAGAATATAATAATGCAGCACCATTTGGCAGTTGTACTGTGAGGCATTACATCACCAGTTGGCAGTTGAACTGTGAGGTATTACATCACCAGTTGGCAGTTGTACTGAGAGGCATTACAGCATTATTGTTTGTACCGAGAGGCATTACAGCATCATATGGCAGTTGTACTGACAGGCATTATGGCCTCAGTTGGTAATTGCAGTTGTACTGAGAGGCACAACTACTAGCTGTAGTGAGAAACTGAAAGGCCACCAGGGGTCACAAATATGCAGAATAAAATAAAATAAACCCCTTTCATGCAATTGCTCACTGACCAAAATGGTTTAAAACTGACTTTGACATCACATCATTTACCTTGATCAGCCAACAAGAAAAAAAATCATCCTTCTGAGACTCAGTTGAAGGTACAACAGACTACAGTCACCCAAATGAGGCTAATGGCAGAGTAGGCAGGTACAACAGGCTGTGAACAACGTGGCCACCTAAATGAGGCCAGCATCTAAACTCTCTGCTCTGTCCGTGTGGCCCGGGGAAGCAGGCATATAAGCACATCTTGCACACTTTCTCCAACAGGCTGAGGAGACCCACTGGACAGCTAGTGCCCCTGCAGACCACAATCTACGGCCCTCCATCACCAGCTGCAAGGAGAAGAAAACTCACCTTGATGTCCGAGATATTGGCAGTTTCCAGTTTTTTACGGAAGCCATCGTCAGACTCCAGAACTTCCACTACCTGCCGGAGGTAACGGTCATACTCCAGACCGGTGCCCTGCCATAACAAACAAGCATTCAGTCAGAACTGGCTGTACAGAGGTGAACCTGCACGACCACACCGATCAGTACAACAGGTACACAGCACTGGCTGTACAGACACAAACCACCAGTCACACTGATCAGTACAACAGGCACACAGCACTGGCTGTACAGACACAAACCACCAGTCACACTGATCAGTGCAACAGGTACACAGCACTGGATGTACAGAGACAAACCACCAGTCACACTGATCAGTACAACAGGCACACAGCACTGGCTGTACAGACACAAACCACCAGTCACACTGATCAGTACAACAGGCACACAGCACTGGCTGTACAGACACAAACCACCAGTCACACTGATCAGTACAACAGGCACACAGCACTGGCTGTACAGACACAAACCACCAGTCACACTGATCAGTACAACAGGCACACAGCACTGGCTGTACAGACACAAACCACCAGTCACACTGATCAGTACAACAGGTACACAGCACTGGCTGTACAGACACAAACCACCAGTCACACTGATCAGTACAACAGGCACACAGCACTGGCTGTACAGAGGTGAACCATCACACTGGACATCACTGACAACACAGTGTTCTTGGTCTGACATTTGTGACAACCTCTGCTGCAAGCACACACACACACACATATATATATATTCCTAATCTCCTAGACTTAGACTCTCTGTGTGTGTGTGTGTGTGTGTGTGTGTGTGTGTGTGTGCGTTTGTGTGACTGTGTGTGTGTGTGTGCGTTTGTGTGACTGTGTGTGTGTGGGTGGGGCGGTTAACAAAAGAGTTCTGAGGTTCTGTCATCATGAAAATGTTCTTACGCAATGAAAATCAGCATGTTACAAACTCACAAGCCTCATTAACACAATGAAAATCAAAACTTTTGTTCAAAAGCAACATATTACATTATTAGTATTAGTACACACAGTATGAGGAATACGCTGCTGAAGTGCACCGAAGAATTCACTCACTCCTTTTCATGCCAACAACAACTGGGGTTAAGCCTCATACCAATCATTCAGGGCATCTTACGATGCAACCTTCCTACCAATACACTAACCAGTCAGTAGCACCAAAGAACCACCTGCAACTATTTTGAAATCAAGGAACATTTTTAAATGAAATCCTTGATTAGATTTTGATTTGTTTATTTCTTTAATTAGTTTCTGTCATTCTCTTTTACATATTGGACCAAATGTGTTTTGAGAAGGCTCAGCCCCCTTTAACACCTCATCCTGACTGACTAATGGAGTAACTGTCAGTGTGGGATTCCTCCTGAGGTGACTATGCAATCCACAGGATGTTAAAATCTAAGAACCAACTAACCCTTTAACTCAGTAACTGTCAGTGTGGGATTCCTCCTGAGGTGACTATGCAATCCACAGGATGTTAAAATCTAAGAACCAACTAACCCTTTAACTCAGTAACTGTCAGTGTGGGATTCCTCCTGAGATGACTATGCAATCCACAGGATGTTAAAATCTAAGAACCAACTAACCCTTTAACTCAGTAACTGTCAGTGTGGGATTCCTCCTGAGGAGACTATGCAATCCACAGGATGTTAAAATCTAAGAACCAACTAACCCTTTAACTCAGAGAGGAAATACTTTGTAACATGTGAATTATTGTGCTGTTCACAGTCAGCATGCTAACAATTATAAGATACTTTGTAACAGATCAATTGCTGTGCTGTTCACGTTCTGCACACATTGCTTCCCAGTGGGGTGGACCTGTATCATCACTGTCACGCTTACCTCAGTGAAATGGACCTATTTCTCAATGATACTGATCACCTGCCATCTTTTATGCATGTGTTATAATTACTGTGCACCTGACAAGGACGTGTGCACATCTCAGTGAAGCAGCATCTCTAATGATGAAACACTCATCACATCCTTATAACTGCCACACACAATCTTCCTGATTCGCTGACTGATTGATCTGAGGCCTTTAAGGTGTGTGAAACCACAGAACATTACCAAGACATGAAATGTTCAGCGCCATAAATTTAAGAGGTTGAATAATTAATATGTCTACAATGTATGTAGTTAATTTTAACAGACTGATAGATACAGATTTTTTTGATTTTTTTCCTACCCTTTTTTTATAGTTCAGAGGTTTTTCAATATTAGGGGCAGAATATGAGCAAACCAGGCAAGAAGCATGGGGTTGGAGAGGAAGAGAGTAAAAGGGAGACAACTTTGGAGACTACTGATAATTCACTAATAGATACCTTTCACTTAAATCCTCACACATGTGCAATGGAGTGGCATACGCGATTTGCTAGAAGTAGGGGGGGAACACGTCAGCGGACATGCTATTTTGTGAACGCAGCAAAAACTGTTCACATGGAAATAGCTGTCTTATACTTTACAGTAATAAAAATGTCTATTGATTTATCATTTTCATCAAGAAACAAGCAGCACTGTACATATTGTTGAAATAGTAATGTCCGACATATTTGTTACATCATTTGCAGTTTGCCTCAAGAAAGCTTAAATTTGAAGAAAAAAATCATGAAATCGTCTTTGTCACATATTGTTCTATTAAAGAATAACTGTTCATGTTACAAAATGTGTTGCTTTTTATTCATAATTTTTTTTTCAAGATTGGCTGTATGTTGAATGTTATCCATTACAACATATGCCTAGCATGCTCTTCTGTGTGACACAGAACAACAACAGTTCATTTGGTAATATTCATTTGGATCACATCTTCTAAGTTCAGTTGGTATTTTGCAGTTAACAGTGATGTGGGCTTGTTGTAATGTGTAATGTTTAACATATTGTCACAAGTCACGTTGAAGGTCAAATTTCTTGGTAACAAAGAGCAGCAGTCTTCTCTTTCCACTGGTGGATGACTTCACATGTATTCATTCAGAAAATGCATTACTCACTCACATCCTGTTAGCTTTATTTCCATGTACCTCTGTCCTCTTTTCTTGCACATATATATCATTGTTGTTAGAATGAGAGAATGGGTGTGAGAGAGGCAAGGGAGTAACTGCATTATTTAGGCTGATTTGCCCGAACATTTCGGTGTATACAGAGTGTGATGGTGTGTTTCTGTGTTTAGAGCTTTAATTTCTGATCTCTTACCTTAAATTTTACTATATGTACAATCTTTAGGCTAATTTGCTCACTCGCTCTCTGGCTCTGTGTGTCTGTGTGTAAAACAGCTTTCACTAGTAATTTCATGATTTTCATCCTGTTTTAGGAATAATCTGAGGCTACTATGGTCCCTTACTTGTGTGCGTGCACATGCGTGTGTGTGTGCACACATGTGGCAGTGTAAGAGAGACTGAGATATCAGGGTGGGTGTATGTATGTGTGCGCGTGGCTGTGTGGGATGCGGTGATATGGTGTACAGGTGTGAAGGTGGACAGGATGAGAATAGTGATTATACTTGTATTAATCATATTCATGTGTGTGTGATACTGTTGATTTTACAGCTCATTTCTATAACTAATATTATTCTGTTTAATAATGCTTATGCTATCAATATTGCCTGTCTGTTGCTGTGCTCTCTCAAATTTAGAATCATTTATACATGGTCATTTATTTTTTAAATGTATATTTATATATTTTTATACTTTTATTTTTTATTTACTTATTTATGTTGTTTTCTTGTTTTTGTTGTTTTGTTTGTTCCTTTAAATGGAATAAAGAAGTACCTGGCTTGACCTGACAAATCAAAATGGTGGACTACCAACAAGCCCAGTGGTAAAGGCACTACTGAACCACAACAGTCTAAAAGAATACAGTCGGCAGCAAATAAATAATGGGGACAACCGCAGACTAAGCCTCAACTGCACTAATGAAACAGGGAAGAAAAGGACAAAATGGTGGTGGGGGGGATCAACCCCAACCTAGCTCTCTGATGAGGTTCGACACTTATTCCTCACTGCGGCATCACAAATTGAACCAAAATGTCAAACTCTACATGATGTTTGAGACATGATATAATTATGTAACTGATATTAATAATAATATGAAATTTATAGTGCACCTTTGGTGATTCAAAGTGCTTTGTCATTTAATTAAAGAAAGCATGTAATGCATAAATACTTACACAAAAACCAATAGCATAATAATACATTATTACTGTACTGCACATACTTAGTCATACAAAGCAAAGTGAAACTGACACACAATGAAACACAAGCACCCTTGCACTCACAGTACAATACATGTAGACTGTGTGTGTGTAAATTAGGATGGATGTGTAAGACTGTAACCTCACACCAACATATGTTCACAGGTTTCCATGCACCCCCCCCCCCCCAAAAAAAAAGAGAGAAAACAATGGCCAGCCAGGTGTCAGAGCTTCTATCTGTCAATGGATCAAATGAACCAGAAATTTTATTGAGTCTGTGGGCATCCAGAACGATTCAGTCCAGTCAAATCTCAGTACGCTCTAAGTCAGTGTCAGCATGTTCCTCCCTACATCCGTTTTGGAGGAGTTGTAGAACTTTGTACTTGTAGTCGATTTTGATTGGTTTTTACTGTGCAACAGCAAGATAAATGAAATGGGTCTGTGAACTGTAATGCCTATTTGAGTGGGTAATGGGAGACTGAGTGGTGTACGTATGTGTTCTTGTGCATGTACAGTATATAATGTACTGTTGTTGTTTGCTCCTATATGCTAAGACGTTTATGGTGCAAGACTCTGTTTAACGTTCTGTTTGGTGAAATGTATGTAAACTTGTGTTTTTAAGGTTCTGTTTGGTGAAACGTATGTAAACGTGTTTATGTTGTTGTCACTAATGTCAGTTGTTTGTACAGCGCAGTGAGTTTTGCTCATGTTTGAGAACAATGGTTTATAAGAATTATTTATTATTATAATAACTATATATATAGAGAGAGAGAGAGAGGGCACAAAACCACTACACTAAATGTGCTGGTGGCCAATGAATAATGTTCTTCCACTCTGAACAGTAATCAGCTTTGAGTTAACTTAATTAACACATGTATACTAGTAACTGTAAAACACCATCACAGAAAAAGACTGACATTGGGAAACATCAAGCAAACACAAAAACAAATCTACACCAAAAGAAGCAAAACAGTACAATCCTACCAAAACAGTACAATCCTACCAAAACAGTACAATCCCACCAAATTAGAACTAACATAAATACATGTAAAAAAGAAAACTTAGGCTAAAACTGCAAACTTGCAGAGTCTCTTCTCCACAGACCAAATCACAGAAAATGACATGACTTCAAATCAAGAAGGATGTGCACGGAAAATGTGCAGCTGCAATCTAAATACCCAAATATCATGAACACAGGTGCAAATGAACATGTAGTGAGCTTGGGAGGAGATGGATGAAGAAATGAAATGAAAATCAGGAGTCAAGGATTTCAATGGACTGAACCATGTAAAGCAATTCTAAATTCCGTCAACAAAAACTCTGTTTTAAGGCCCCAGTGCAGTCAAGCATCCTGGGAGTTTTCATCATCACGAGGCTGACTTCAAACCCAGAACACCACAAACATCTTTCCATAGAACACATCACCCACAGACCCACTGAAACAAACGTAAAAATAACAGCAAAGCTATTCAAGAAACAGATCTACACAAATTAAAAGGTTCAGGAAACAAAACTGTCAAAGTAAATTCTTCCTCCAGACAAACTACAGTTAAACCCTGAAAACAAAAGAGAGACTTTATCAAAGTCCTCAATCTACAACACAAGAAGGGAGAAGATTTGCAGCATCCTGACCACTATGGACTACGCCAAATCCCCCTCCCTCAAACTCAAAGAAAGAAAAAAGGAAGAAAATCAAAGGGCGCCCCTCTCCTGCAGCAGGGTTCCTACAGCAACACAAGACCCATCCCTGTACACATTACCACCTGTTCTTCATCAGTTTCATCACTGTCATCATCATCACTGTCCTCATGTTTGTCACCACCACGATGAAATAATTTGCCCTCAAGAATTAGTCCAAACTGTGCAATGTTGGACAGAGAAAAAATTAGGCCATTCATGAAATAACTGCAATAAAAACAAAAGAATGAAACTGGCTCACTTTATTCTGGCTTTCACTGGCATTCTACATCTATAATTATATGGATTCTCATAGCAGGGAGAGAAAAAAATCTAAATCTGTCTCTAACAGAAAAAGAGAGAGAGAGAGAGAGAGAGAGAGAGAGAGAGAGAGAGAGAGAGAGAGAGAGAGAGAGAGAGAGAGAGTTTATATGCTGGTGCAAGGTGAGAATTTTCTCCTACACCCGAGAAGAAGGCCACAGTATTAGTGGTCTTTCTTTTATAGCCAGGGAAATTCTTGCTGGTCATGATCACCACTGAGCCACTGATGAGCTCTCTTTGAGTGAAACTGGCCTGGCTGGCAATCAAAAAGAAAAGTCAGACCTTTCCAGGTTAAAGTTCTGTCCCTTTGCTAGTCACTCCTAAGTCCTATGGTAATAGACTAATACACCTGTTTTCTGGGGCTTCCTATAGGAGTGACTGCAGCTATAGTTTTTCTCTTCTTTTTCTTCCCTCTTTTGCTTTTTTAGTGAGCAAACAGCTTTTAAATGGTATCATTTACCCACTAGCTATAAAAGCAGACAACCTTACAGATCTAGTTCATCAAAAAGAGTGTTACTGTGTGGTGCAGCTAGTTCTAGTTCTCTCCCTTTTGTGGGCATGCTTTCATTATAATAATAGAAATTTATAAGCGCGCTACCCATCAAAAATAGTTTTCCAACCCAAGGTGTGTACAAAAGCATGAATACTTAATAGCGGTAACATGCTACAATGTAAAATAAAATTTAACAAGTCATAAATCCACTTACTTCCTAGCGCGCACACACGCGTGCGTGCGCACAAACAGGCATGCATGCAGCATGACCACATCAATAAGGCAGGTGTGCGCACAAACAGGCATGCATGCAGCATGACCACATCAATAAGGCAGGTGAACAGAAAAGGGGGGTGAGGCATGATGATGATTGGCAGCGGAGACAATGATTTTTTAGGAGTCTGGTCCATGGGCTGAGAGGAACAGTGTGGTTTTGAGCTGAGTTTTTAACTGGAATTTTATTGCAGCATAGCCTACAGAGTATGGGAGTTTATTCCATGTGACAGGGCCCAGATGGGAAAAAGCATGTTGCCCTTGGAAATTTTTCTTTTGTTTTGGAATCTGAAAAATGTGGGTGTCAGCAGAGGAACACAGTGAACCAGATGGGATGTATAGGTGAAGCAGGTCAGACAAGTAAGGCGGGGCAGTTTCTGAGACATCATAGCACATGAAAGAGACTGTATTCAACTATCTGAGCTACTGGAAGCCAGTGTAGCATAGTCAAGAGTGGTGAAACATAAGTGCATTTAGACAAGATCAGAGCCCAGTAGAGGTCTTGAAAATAAGTCTGACAGAACAGATTAGAACCTTTTGAAGTTTTTCATATATGTTTAGATGAGCTTCACATACATGTTTATATTCAGCATCTTTTCTTGTTTAGTGTTTACTTCTTATTTTGAAAGTTATCTTAAAGTCTACTGCCATATTTAGCTAAGCATTAAGATCAATGTCTTAGCTAAGAATTAAGATCAATGTCTAGGAATCTATCAGAATTTGCAAATTTCTGAACTGCTGACGTAATGGTTGACTGGGTGTAAAACACCAAATTACTTACTTACTCACTTACTGAACTGCTGATCCTTTTGTAACAAAACTTGGTACCGCATTACACCACCATGAGCCACAGTGTCATGCCAAAAGATTGCTATACAAATTTTCAAATGTTGCTAGTGTTACTGGCATACTCTGTGCTCCCATTTTATATAATTATAAGAAAGAGGGGGCACTAAGTGACTAAACAAATCTTCTTCAATGTTAATTATTATTATTAAGAAAATCACAGTCACACACATATATATGCACACCTTACTGACAGAGGTGTGTGTGTGTGGGGGGGGGGGGGGGGGGGGGAGGGCTACTTCAAATGTACTGGAGTGACTAAATAAGTAAAAATGAATGGTCTTGAACTTTGAAGAGAATCTCACCATAGTATTCCATCTGAGGGGACACTGTGTAAACTGTATGTTACAGTACTTACAGTGTCTCCTCAGGTGGAATACTATGATGAGATTCTCTTCAAAGTTCAAGACCATTGATTTTTACTTGTTTAGTCACTCCGGTACACCTGCTCTAACTTATCTAAGTGGGCACACTGCTACTTCAGAGTACTAGTACTCAATTGGCTTGAATCTACACCATGAGTTGAACTATTAATGGGAAGGTGCTACTGACATGATACATTATACTCTTAGGCGATGGTGTTTGTAATGTAGCCAACTGAACGGATGAAGGGTAAACACCTGACTTGGTTCTGTGGACCAGCCAGAGAGAAAAGAGGCAGTGTCAGTTACAGCACACAAGGTACACAAACACAGGCATGAAAATCCATACTAAGCAAACACAGATGGTCTCTGTCATTGGAGTCTGTTTCTCAGTGTACATGTATAATAAAGTAGATAGAGATTAGTGTTCAAGTTCAACTTGCAATGCAGCACTGATTTTTCAAATTAGTAATGATAATATATATACCAACAAATTATGTTTGTTTGCAAAAGGATCAGCAGTTCTGTAGATCTATCTTAATTCTTATTGTGAAAAATCATATTTTAGTTGTCAGCCTTCACTGTGGCCCTGATTCTGAAAATATAGCAATCGTTTATGACACTCTGGCTCATGGGGGTGTATCACTATCAGTGTATCACTATACCAAACATGGATATAAATGGGTCAGCAGTACTGAAGATCATCCACACAAACATAAACATTTTGAACCTTTGCAGTGACCCTGACCTTAACACAGAAATCCAATCTTTTCACAAGCTAGGCTTGACTGCAAAAGGATCGGAAAATATAGCAGAAACCATCACTGTTTCATTACAGACTTACTGTGACCTTGACCCTGACACTGAAGACAGCTAAACATTTTCACATCATGAGAATGCATCAACATATTTGTTCACAAAACTATTCACAAGATATCCAGACACACAACTTAAATTTGGAACCTTCGCAGAGATTTCAACCTTGAACACAACAATCCAGTCTTTTCACAAGATACTCTGGCCTTGGTGGCTGAACCATCAAACAAAAAGTAAATCTGGCTGCAAAAGGATCACAAGATATATTGTAAAAATGCATATATATATATATATTTCAGTTATGTCTCACTGTCTGCCCTCACTGTGAGCTTGACCTTGAACTGTAAAGTGTAATACTAATACCAAAGGTTTTTTTTTTTTATAAATACTTGACATTCCTGCTCAAGAAGATGCAGTACCATATCAAATCTAATCACAAAAGTCTGAGTTCAGTTCAGAAGACAGGGATCTTTTCATTTTTCACTATTTCAGACTGAAATATTGTATTAATTCTATTATTCTATTAACCTAGTTAAGTAAATGACATGGGCTCAGACGATATTTCCCATTAAGCTGTCAATCCTGCTTCTTTGTTATGGTATTCACTCTGCATCACGCAACATTCATGGGTTCATGTGTGGGTTACTTTCACTGTGGATTAGATAAATTTTAATTCTGACATTTACCTGTTACTAGTGTTAGCATAGTAATTTAGTATGTCCCAGGAAGAGTGTCATACTGTGTTGATGCACCTAGGGTAAAATAGGTTTCAACTGTTGATATGGATTATCATAATTCTCTTTTAGTATTTTATGTGTGTGTTTTGTTATACAGATTATCATAACTCTCTTTTGGTATTTTATGTATGTGTTTTTTATTGTTAAAAAAAAGAAAAGTTTTGTCAGTCTTTAACGTCAGCAATGCTTGCAATGCAAATTCAATGAAAGGTCACAGTGACACTCATAATCATGTTTGACTACGGAGCAACAGCTGGAAACTCGCATGACAGCCATACTGGCTGAAATGTTTTGAACTGGTTAGGAAAAAATTGTACTGCCAGTACCAAGTGGCAAGTACCAGTAGGTTTAAAAGTCCAGCAGAACTTCTGACTGCTCATTCAGGTTGTTAATAATGATATTATCTCTGATCAACTTTAGTATTCATTGAAATATTCAATTGCTGCCATTTTGCATAAAACGTATAATAACTATACTGCTGACTACTGATAGTGATACTTCATTACTTGTGCACGATTAGCATAGACTATGGTAGAATGGTAGAGTACAAAAACATACACAATAAGGGAATAGCTTTTTTAATAATATTGCAACGTTCAACAGTCAGTAATTAACAATAATAACAAATTGCTGGGGTTATACGCTTGTACTGGCCACTGGGTAGAATTGTAGTTTGCAGTTATAGGCGCCAGAATAATCTACACGTTGATTGTGGGCCCTTAATTGCTTAAATGAAAGAAGATGAAAAATTGCCGAAGAAAAATCTCACCATATCTTCCTCCGCTTTTGAGCCCCCCTCTACAGGATCGATAGGAGCTGGTCCCCGCTTCTCAACTGGCTTGCACAGAGCCATCTGCACCACCACACACATCGTCACCATGGAAACTAAAATCTTCCAGGCCATCTTGTTCTGAAACGTAATGACAAACTGTAAGTTTACAAGCAAACGCGCAGCAGTAGAGCCCAAAACACGATCGAGTCATACGGTTTGGTCTAAATTACACATGTATACAAAACTGACACCGCTGGGATACCTCTGCTACTACTTAAATGAAAATGTGATCAACGGTGAGCGGGCACTTTGTCACTTGTCTCTTGAGTCTGGGACAGTCAGTGAGTGTAGTCGTCAGCAGAGATGAGGTTGACGCCGGCTTTACATTTATTTACCAAGCATACGGAGGAGGAAAAAATACCACAAAGTGTACACTCTGACGAAAATAATACACACACCTGGTCTCACCAAGTGGTATATATTTAGGTTGGCTGCGGACAATCAGTGTCGGCTCAGTCACAGCTGCTGTGAAAACCACAGCGAAATTATTCTGAAACGAAAAACCGGATGTAGTACGTGTTCGGTGTATAGATGAGCAGTGGAAAGCAAGAGCATTTTTGATTGGTTGAAATGTTTGTAGGCCACGTGTTGGTATACTGATCTAAAAATACATGGATAGCGATACATTGGGAGTGTTGATCAAAGTGAAGCAAGCATCCGCCATATTGAAATGGTCAGCTGCTCTCTCGCAAACTGTATTGAGTAGCGTGATATTATTCAGTGTCTGTAGAAAGAAGCAAAGAGCGGGTTTGTAGGATTAAAAAAAATATTTTGCAGTTTACAATGCCATGTTGTGCTGAGGCCGGCGCCGGCGAAGACTGAATGAAGCTGACGTGTGACTCGAGTGAAAGCGAGGACCTTTGACACTTTCTTTCCGTGCCAACCGGCAGTTATTGGCGGCCACCAGAGCTGACACGGCCAGTTACACGTTACACGGCCTGCTGCATGTCCGGTCGCTGTCTACGGCTGATACCGGGCAGCTCATCAAGTCCCGGCGGTCGTCCTAACTTTCACTACTGACTCCGAGTGTTCAGTTTTTTCCACACACAAAAAAAATCATCAGTTTTTTGTTTGTTTTTTGTTGTTTTTGTTGTTGTTGTTTGTTTGTTGTTGTTGTTGGGTTTTTTTTTTTTTTGTTTTTTTTTGGGGGGGGGGGGGGATTTGTTGTTGTTGTTCTTCTTCTTCTCTTCTTCTTCTTCTTCTCAGTTCTTCTCATTTCTCTCTCTTTTTTTCCCCAGTCTTTTCAGTTGGGGGGGGGGGGGGGGGGGGGGGCGTTTTTCATGGCCAACTTGACGAAACTAAGAAACTCCGAGGCTGACGAGACCCAGTCCAATCAGTTGAGTCATAGGCCCATTTTGGTGCTTACACTGACTGATGATATTCAGTTTATATACACTATATTATATGGGGGGAGGGGGGAGGGCTGTTTGGATAGGGACTTCTAAGCAACTTACGTGAAATAAAAATCTGTGACATGAATGACTGCTAGCGTTCTAGATAAGATTCAAACACATAAAAGATTCAAAAGGCAGAACGCTTATTATCACTAGTAGTTACCGAGTATCTGAAAATTTTCGGGGTAAACCCCTTCGTCAAGCAACAACTTCTGACACTTAAAAGTCCAAGGTTTTTAAGTATGCAAAATGACCATCAAATGATTGACAAATGAGTCACTAGTTTCAGATTTAATGGAGGAAAAAAAAATGATGAAAAAAAAAAAATCATTTCGTTTTTAATCGATTTTATTTTCTGTAGGATGGCCGAGACTACAGTCTCGGGTTCTCCATCAGTCACGTGCGAGCACTTCAGTGAGTGCGATTTCGCAAATCCCATGGAATTCTGCATGGGGTTTGCTTCGAAGCTGACACGATGTTCCGGTACTCTTTCAAAATCCAGCCTGACAGGCTCAAACTGATACGGCTGTATCCTTGTGGGCAAAGTATCAGTTTCGTCTTCGGAGCTCGGGTTGGCCATTTTGCAGCGACTCCCCAGAGTGACGTAGTAGGCATATGGCCACGTAATTTGGGCGTCATGGCGATGCTTTCGGTACGACAGAAAATGCTTTTTTTTCGTACATTTATAACCCTCAGATCACAGTTTCACCTACATCATCCTTCTCAGCGAGCTTTAACGGAAATTTTGTCAAAAGTCACCCCTAACCTTGGACTTGTCTTTTAAACAATAGTTAAAGGACGATGAAAAATGAGATGACTTACCTTCTGTTGAGTGGTTGAGTTGTTGTTTTCTTGTCAGTCCAGTTCTTGGAAGAATTAAGTGACAAGATAGTAGTTGCAACATACTTCATTATTCATAGTCAAGGCGGCATTAAATGAACATTTGCCTTGTGGGTCAAACCGGCGAACAAATGGAATATCTTGAGAAGTCAACGAGACAAAGTTCAACACTGATAACAAAAGTACTGAAAGTGTAAAATAAAACAGTAAAGCCGGCGTAACCGTAAAGTCAGTATCGCTTCTGAGATCGATTAAGTGTGCAGATCACTTGTACGCCTCCGCCAGCACCCCAGTCTGCATTATTCACAGCCAAAACAATGGCCACACTGACCCACACAGTCACGGCCCTACACCCACCTTAAATAAAGATTGACGTCGTCCATTCACGTCTTCCACTCACACACACACACACACACACACACACACACACACACACACACACACACACACACACACACACAAACTCACACACACACACACACACACACACACACACACACACACACACACACACACACTTACTTTCCCTGCCTCCATCAAGCCCTGAAGTTTTGTGGGGATTAACATGAAGGAAACACTATAACCACTACGTACTGTTACTTAATGCATTTTGTTGTTTTCGTTTTGTTTGTTTCAATCAGCTGAACAGTGTGCAAGAAGCGGCATGCACCTGCTAAATCAGCTGGGAAAAGTGCTGTTTTTATTTTTAATAGAAGAAGAAAAAAGAAAGAAAAAGAAAAAAAAAGAGGATTTTGTGTGTCAAAAGTCGATTTTTTCACTGGTTGCACGACCAAAAAGAAGGCGTGTCTGCATCTCCCCAAGTGCCCGACGGACAGCAGACAGCCGTATCGCCGGCCGACGTCCAGGGAGGTCACCGACAGCCTCACGGTGGCCACATGGTAAGGACAAGTCCACGACTCCTGCTTCAGTTTCTGTGCCCTGACGGGCCCTTCGGAGTCAGCGACTGAGTGAGTCAGTCACAGGCTGGTCGGAGTCAGCGACTGAGTGAGTCAGTCACAGGCTGGTCTGGATCAGCGACTGAGCGAGTCAGTCACAGGCTGGTATGGATCAGCGACTGAGCGAGTCAGTCACAGGCTGGTCTGGATCAGCGACTGAGTGAGTCAGTCACAGGCTGGTCTGAGTCAGCGACTGAGTGAGTCAGTCACAGGCTGGTCTGAGTCAGCGACTGAGTCAGTCACAGGTTGGTCTGAGTCAGCGACTGAGTCAGTCCGTCAAAGGCTGGTCTGAGTCAGCGACTGAGTGAGTCAGTCACAGGCTGGTCTGAGTCAGCGACTGAGTGAGTCAGTCACAGGCTGGTCTGAGTCAGTGACTGAATCAATCACAGGCTGGTCTGAGTCAGTCACAGGTTGGTCTGAGTCAGTGACTGAGTGAGTCAGTCACAGGCTGGTCACTGGTTCGTGACGGTCAGCTGGATGGTATGATGCCACATCGTCCAGCCAATCATAATTAAATGTTTTCTAAACTCTTATCAATCAATGGTCAAGTGAGGATTAGGACCCGGCTTGCACAGACTGACCAGTGGACTCGGTGGAGTGAGTAAGTGAAGCGGCGGCAGCCACGCGACGTCTACTGAGGCGGATGACACCCACAGTTCCTGCCTGTACCTGCCCTGAACCAGGCAAGCTCCCCGCACTAGTCAGCATTTCAGCTTGGGACTGACCAGTCCAGGCGGCCTGCAACTCAGTCCCTGGGTAATTTTGACTCGGTGAAGGGTCAAGTCTTAGCATGAAACACGAAAAGCAAAATACGTGGCTCTTTCAAACACAGGATAATCGCAAAATATGTATCTGAGACAATATGCGGTAAATGAAAGACACAACTTGTCCGTCGGTAACACTGTCGTCAAGAGTGTGCACTTTGTAAGATGCTCATGGAGGTTTTGCATGAAGTACCTGTAGAATGAGTCACATGATCTGAAGTGCAGTGGCAGACTATTCCAAAACAGGTCATAAGAGAAGGCTATGCAGCTTGTTTTGAACAAATCTGTTCTGGGACTAGGTAACTGGAGGTA
>OY757548.1:1246991-1314491 GCA_963584105.1 Alviniconcha strummeri
TGTTTCCCAAGCTTTCCAACAGAATGTGATACTAAATGATAATAGAGGACAAGGATGACCACATCACGCTTTACAAGGTCAGCAAAAAGAATATATAAACCTAATATTCTGTCACCTCGCACACAACACCCACATGTGCGAGCGCGCACCAACCCATCCACGCACACACCGACACATACACACACAACCGAAACAGCATAAGTAGACCATTTGCATTTATCAACGTTAACCTGTCAGTTCGTTGCTCGGCAAAAGGAGTATGCCCTGTAAATGTGGACCCGTTTTGTGTTGTCCTATTCAAATCAGCCTGCTTTTCAACCTTTGTGTTGTCCTATTCAAATCAGCCTTCTTTTTAATCTTTGTGTTATCCTATTCAAATCAGCCTTCTTTTCAACCTTTGTGTTGTCCTATTCAGTCAGCCTTCTTTTTAATCTTTGTGTTGTCCTATTCAAATCAGCCTTCTTTTTAATCTTTGTGTTGTCCTATTCAAATCAGCCTTCTTTTCAACTTTTCTGTTGTCCTATTCAGTCAGCCTTCTTTTTAATCTTTGTGTTGTCCTATTCAAATCAGCCTTCTTTTTAATCTTTGTGTTGTCCTATTCAAATCAGCCTTCTTTTTAATCTTTGTGTTGTCCTATTCAGTCAGCCTTCTTTTTAATCTTTGTGTTGTCCTATTCAAATCAGCCTTCTTTTTAATCTTTGTGTTGTCCTATTCAGTCAGCCTTCTTTTCAACCTTGTGTGTGTCTGGACTACTGACGTTTTAGTATCTGAAAGAGTTTATTTCGCACATTTGTTTAGGTATACAGATTTTGCGCATGTAGCAAAAGCTCAACACATGAGTAGTGATGGTACAATTTTCCAGAACAGTTGATTCTACAAGCGGATGTAACTGCCGGAACAAAGTTTTTAAAAACAAAGAAACTACAATTCCGTGTAAAGATTTGAGATGGAGGTAAATCCAAATTTCAGTGGCTGGTTGCATCTGACAACGGGTTTGCTGCTGTTTTAGTGAGCCGTCTATACAAGTAGTTGATTAATTTTACATTTGATAATCTACACACCACCTGCACGCTATTGTTTAACACGTATATATTTCATCTGGTTGAGGAGCACGTATCCAGCATTTATAATTTTGTCTTTAAAACTAGTTACGCGTTCTCCTTTGCACGAGGAGCAAGTAAGGTAAAGGCGGATAGCCCTTACCCCCATCAGCTGAAGAGTCCCCAAATCCCGCCCTCCTTCAGCATGCTCGAGTCGGCAACTGGCTCCAAAACAGCTGTTGTTTCTTTATTTTCAGATCGGGAAAATCCGTTGTTTTACCAACAATGCAAAGCAAGTGACGTCGAAAAGTTGAAACCGATTGAAAACGCATGCTGATAGGAGTTAAAATTGAGTTCGAACAACTATCGAGTCACGTGCTGCATGTAAAGTGTTCGATTCTGACAGAATCTAGAACTTCATTGAAAGTGAAAAACAGAACGTTGCTTTAGCGGATGAACCTGGCTTGGGCCTAGTTCTGCTAACAGACAACAAACCTATTTGACGAAGGCTGTTTTTGGTGGAACACGGAATCATGAAAGGAACTTTCCTTTGGAGGCTAAACTTCTCGTGTGCCTGGAGCATAGTAAAGGTTTGGTGACTGAATGTGCCGTTGATTTGATAACGATTTTATAAGAGGACTTTCCGAGACACTGTAACAAACACTGTTTTCACGAGCTCTTCCCTGCGTTTTAGTATGACACCATTGAGGGAATACAGGAACTTCTAAATTTTGGGTACATGTCACGTATAAATTATCTTTGTCAATGTTTGTTTTCAATCTGGGCAGTGTGTTTAAAATAATTTCATTTTCCTAACCTTTAGCTGTGGAGCAGCGTATAATACACGGAGAAGACAACTGATATTGTTTGAAATTGCTAAGACTGACGAACACTGAAATGATGGCAAAATTATTTTGAGGTCATTTCGATAGCCTATTAATAATTTAACGTCAAGATTATAGAAAGGGGGAAAATGGCTGTAGAAATAGTTACTGATGGTAAAAATGACAAAACTGAAAAGAATTACTAGGAGTATTTACACAACATGAGAACACGGGACGGACATGTGTCTTGTTCGGTGTCCCGCTTTCTTTCGTATAAACAGATACTTTACGGGTAAAATGCATTCTTTCACAGGCTATTTCTCTTATTGGAGCAAATAGCCCATTGAACGAAAGTTCCAACAGCATGGAGTGTCATAGTTCAGGAGCTGTTTGAGAGTCGAGGTGGCCGTCCTGGGCTGTCCGTCCTAACGAGCCTTATTGTTTCCGTGGACGTAAAGCTATACTGAACGATGCTTCGGCATTGGTCTCAGCTTGTCCCTAACATGTCAACCGACATCCGAGGACATTAAGCAACACAACCGAACCAGCATGGAGACAGAGTCCAGGAGCTGTGTGAAAGTCGAGGTGGCCGTCCTGGGCTGTCCGTCCTAACGAGCCTTACGGTTTCTGTGGACGTAAAGCAACATTGAACCATGCTTCAGCACTGGTCACAGTTTGTCCCTAATACGTCAACCGACATCCGAGGACATGAAGCTCTACATCATCAGCATGGGGACCAGAGTCAATTTGTTGTCCGCCACTACGATGGCTCTGCAGTGACGTTGACTGGCACATTAACATACTTGTATTGAAACAGAATAACCCCATGTTACTCTTAGTGCTGAAATCACAGTCAGCAACTAGAAAATATTGTCAATGGTATGAAAAACATTGCACAGTTTTGTTTTGCTTTGTTTTTTACCCATTCATCTAACAATACCACTGCATACATTAGGACTTTACAGATGGTACATATATGGTTATGTTCCACTGCGTAGATTTGGACTTTACAGAGTTACATATATGGTTACATTCCACTGCACAATATTTCTGCTGATTACGTAACATTACGTAACCAGTGCAGTACTGCTGATGGTTACACATTACATAACCAGCAAACTTTGCAGCTCGGCAAACTTACCCATTAAATAAAAGATTTGCTCACGCTTTTGTGACAGCCGTGCCTTTGGAATGTGTATATAATACAGAGAGAGTGAATAGCAGCATCAACATACAATCACACTGTGGTTCCATGACAAAGATCGCACCCAAATGTGGAGGGGTAGGAACAGACGTCATGCTAGGAGATGTAGTTCTAGAAAGAGAGGCAAAACAACAACAAAAGCAAACAACAACAACGCCACACACACACTAGAGCAGATGGGGGGGGGGGGGGGGGGGGGGGGGGGGCACGAAGAGATGGAGGTATCAAGCAACACATTTGCATTTTCAATGGCGAAGAAAAATTGAATAATGGAAATACAGCACAAAAACAAAAAGAGAACACAAAAATCTTTTTTTATTTATTAACCATTGCTCATGTTCCATATTTACTGATTTGTTTATGGTGACAGAAATGTAACGGCAAAATCGATTGTTCACCTTTCAGCGTGAACTTTTCTTCGGTAACAATGAAATCTAGAGAGAAAAAGAAGAAGAAAAAAGTCGAGCTCGCAATCACATTAGTGTGTGTGTGTGTGTGTGTGTGTGTGTGTGTGTGTGTGTGTGTGAGTGTGTGTGTGTGTGTGTGTGTGTGTGTGTGTGAGTGTGTGTGTGTGTGTGTGTGTGTGTGTGTGTGCGTGTGTGTGTGTGTGTGTGTGAGTGTGTGTGTGTGTGTGTGTGTGTGTGTGTGTGTGTGTGTGTGTGAGTGTGTGTGTGTGTGTGTGTGTGTGTGTGTGTGTGTGTGTGAGTGTGTGTGTGTGAGTGTGTGTGTGTGTGTGTGTGTGTGTGTGTGTGTGTGTGTGTGTGAGTGTGTGTGTGTGTGTGTGTGTGTTTGTGTGTGTGTGTGAGTGTGTGTGTGTGTGTGTGTGTGTGTGTGTGTGTGAGTGTGTGTGTGTGTGTGTGTGTGTGTGTGTGTGTGTGTGTGAGTGTGTGTGTGTGTGTGTGTGTGTGTGTGTGTGTGTGTGTGTGTGTGAGTGTGTGTGTGTGTGTGTGTGTGTGTGTGTGTGTGTGTGTGTGTGTGTGTGTGTGTGTGTGTGTGTGTGTGTGAGTGTGTGTGTGTATGTGTGTGTGTGTGTGTGTGTGTGTGTGTGTGTGTGTGTGTGTGTGTGTGTGTGTGTGTGAGTGTGTGTGTGTATGTGTGTGTGTGAGTGTGTGTGTGTGTATGTGTGTGTGTGTGTGAGTGTGTGTGTGTATGTGTGTGTGTGAGTGTGTGTGTGTGTGTGTGTGTGTGTGTGTGTGTGTGTTGTAAGGCGCCCTAAGCTCCCACCGTGTGTGACAGACGATGGGCGTTATAAAAATCCCCATTATTATTATAGAACTTCAGAAAAAGAAGAAAAATAAATTTAAAAAAATACTGATTAATTATTCTCTTTTTTTAATTGTGGACAAAAATTTAAGCCATAATGCATTTCTTCTGTACCTGTCCGCAGAACTAAGAGCTTCCGGTGTTCTGTGGAGTTTTGTCGGTAACGGCAAAGTGAAACACTTTGAACACGTCAGACTAAAAGGGGAAACACCATAAAAGCGCTTACGAAAAAAGCGACTGTGACGCAGACGACTTACATATACTTCCGTTGCAAAAATGTCCTTTATTAGTATTATGATAAAATCAATACTAAATCAACACTACTTTGAATCGCTTTAAACAAAACAAACAAACAAACAAACAAAAAACAAACAAAAAAACTGCGCATCATGTTCTCTTCGCCTGTTCCAAGCACTCGAGGAGTTGATTTTCGACTAGAATCTGAGATGGCTAGTTCATTTAATGAACATTTGTCAAAATCGCTTCCCATACTTTGGGCCGAATTTCGTAGTTTGGGGAGTCCCGGGGCAATTTTTTAATCATTTTTTTTAAAAATCCAATAACGCAGTATAACATGTTGCATTGGTTTATTTTAAAGAGGCAAGCTGTCAGCTCCGCTGGTGGAATGTGACGACCTTCCAAATATCGGTCAAGGTGTAAACTTGAAAAATACTTGGGCAGTTTTGACAAATCATCCTCTTTTTTTCTTCTCTCTCTCTCTCTCTCTCTCTCTCTCTCTCTCTCTCTCTCTCTCTCTCTCTCTCTCTCTCTCTCTCTCTCTCTCTCTCTTTTCTTTCTTTCTTTCACTGAAATATGTAGTTAAATCGAAAAACGAAGTTAATATATCCAGGTAAATAAGATATGAGAATAAAAACAGGTAACTAATAGGTCAGCCGGTAACGTGACTTCGTAAGAGACGAGTGACAACCATTAGTGTACTAACAGTTGAGATTCCACTCGTTTACTTGGTGCTTTGGGACTCACAGCGGCCAGGTGAGCCGACCAGCATGAAGTGGCTACAATTGTAACGTTGCAATTTGTATGGACACTATAAGGTGAAAAATGTCAGACTTTTGCAAGATGGTAGCATTAAGCTTCACCCGTTTAAACGACCTTTAGTGACCATGACTACATGTTAAGGTTACAGCAGCCTGAAACAACTGAGAACACTCTAAAACTGAGCTTGCTAAGCCGAGATTTCTGGTGGAAGTTCGCATATTTGAGTCGACGAATAAATGTTTTCCAAATATACTGCGTAACACGCTGCTTTCACATTTTAAGAGAGGCAATCTGTCACCACCCCAGGGGGAAGCGTGGCAATCTTTGAAATGTCAACGTGCAAACGTAAAAAACAAACCAGAAAAACAAAACAAAACAACAACGACGACAACAACAACGACCGAAAACAAAGCCCACATCGCTAGATACAGTTGTAGCTACTCCAGGCTTTAAAGGGAGAACATTTGTCAGCACCGGGTTCTCACCAGACGGGGCCTTAATTTCTCCGTTAGCAGTACCCCACTGCCGCCGGGTTGGGACAAAGAAGAAAAGAAAACATTTATCACAATGAACAAGTGACGAGCAGCGACAGTTCAAATGGCCTCTGTGTGCTTGATGAACAGTATCTGTTCTAGCCTGCACCTCAAACACCCTACGGCCTTTCAACTCTAGATATACATCTAGGGCCAATCAAACAGCTGCCATTTTTTTCGCCATTTTAATGTCGGAGGTAGGGTCTGCCCTCTACTTCGCAGTCATGGATCTGGGGAACTGTATATAAGTAAACTCACTGTTTAATGCCTACATTACAATAATGTCATGACATTCTAGGCTTAAAGACACAGAGTAAACATGATCAGGGTCAAAACAACAAGCTGTCGTGATGAACCTGTTACAAACAGTTCGAGAAATAGGCTCGGTTTGATATTCCTCATCCCCACGTGAGGCTGCATTTGACTCTTTGAAGGATCAAAGGATAAAACATTAACTAAGTAATTAAATGTGACGTAAATTATTACCAGAGACTTATGTTGATGCTTCCTGTGAAGAGGCATGCAGACACCAGAAAAGACACTCCCTTTCAAGCAGTCAGAGCCACAGACAGGCTGTGCTGTAAGCAGCCCCTGCTTTGCTCAGCGAGGGCAAGAGGCTACAACTGTTCTCGGTGTCCGGAAAGATCCACCACGGAGCGACTACAGACACTGAATAATAGAGACCGCTCAACGGCTAACTCTTGCTGAAGGTACACTTGAAGCGACCGCGTGGAGTGATGTCCCCTGAACTTTAACTCGGAAGTTAAAGTCCAAGGTTTTTAAGTATGCAAAATGACCATCGAAATGATTGACAAATAAGTCACTAGTTTTAGATTTAATGAAAAAAAGAAGAAGTTTAATTGGGTTTTTAATCGATTTTCTTTTCTGTAGGCTGGCCGAGACTACAGTCTCGGGGTTCTCCATTAGTCACGTGACTTTCCCAAAGTGACGTCAGTCTGGGGAGTCAGTGCGGTTGCCATCTTAGATTCTTCAGTAAACTGTGTATGCGTGTGGTCGACAAAAAAGTTAACTATGCCGGCCTACTGTGTTGCCGCGAACTGTAACAATTCGCAGACGACCCCAGGTATAACAACGCACGAGCTCCTGCGCTATCGACCCGCAGTGAGGCGAAAGTGGATTAATTTTATACAGTTCAAACGAGCTGACTTTCTTGCTGCGCCGCATCACGCCCATTTGTGTAGCGAGCACTTCAGTGAGTGCGATTTCGCAAACCCCATGGAATACCGCATGGGGTTTGCTTCGAAGCTGACACGATGTTCCGGTACTCTTTCAAAATCCTGCCTGACAAGCTCAAACTGATACGGCTGTATCCTTGTGGGTCTCTCGGGCAAAGTATTAGTTTCGTCTTCGGAGCTTGAGTTGGCCATTTTGCAGCAACTCCCCAGAGTGACATAGTAGGCATATGGTCACGTGATTTGGGCGTCATGGCGACGCTTTCGGTACGACAGAAAATGCCTTTTTTCGTGCATTTATAACCCTCAGATGACAGTTTCATCAACATCATCGTTCTCAGCGAGCTTTAACGGAAATTGTGTCAAAAGTCACTCCTAACCTTGGACTTGTCCTTTAAAACGGCGTAAGGGCAACGTAAGAGGCCCGTGGGAGAGGCTTTTCGTCGGTATGTCCCATTTAAGTCTAAATCTAATGCTATCCAACGAAAAATGCTGATGTTTATCAACTCAGCTGATTGATATAGATCTAGATGCAACATTGGAGAAATCAGAAACCAAAATAGGTAGCTACGTAGTCTGAATCTAATGCTATCCAACGAAAAATGCTGGTGTTTATCACCTCAGCTGACTGGTGTAGATCTGGATGCAACATTGGAAAAATCAGAAACCAAAATAGGTAGATAATCTTTTTTTCTTAATGCCCAGTCAACTGTGACGGTTGTATCAGTGCGAGCAGAAATCAAAGTCTGAACGCAGACTATAGACATGTATTTGTAACTTTTACAACTTCTGAGTACAAATGCCCAGTGTATCAGTGTGAGTGTCTGACGCTCGTGTGTGTGTATTCGCGGCGTCGTCTGCGTGACCTCACTGTAGCTGTTTGAAAAATAATGCATGAAGCATGGATCTATTATGTCTTGAAGCATATGTATCATTAAGCTAGTCTGAAATTACCACAATAACTGTTAACAACAGTTTTGTTGGGAAAATGCAGTTAAGTTCAATAAGTGTGCAACATCAAACAGCCTGGTCAGCGGTCATTCCAGGTAAACGTGTATGCCCGGTTGAGAAACGTCACATTTTTAGCTATCTCTTAGATATTAATTTCTTTCAACAATAGCAGTTACCAGTGGAATTTTATGTCCTCGTCTTTACTGCTGTGAATAGCCACACAAGTTTTGTTGTTGTTTTTGTGCGCGCGCGTGTGCGTCCGTGTGTGTGTGTGTGTGTGTGTGTGTGTGTGTGTGTGTGTGTGTGTGTGTGTGTGTGTGTGTGTGTGTGTGTGTGTGTGTGTGTGTGTGTGTGAGAGAGAGAGAGAGAGAGAGAGAGAGAGAGAGAGAGAGAGAGAGAGAGAGAGAGAGAGAGAGAGAGAGAGAGAGAGAGATGACTTTTGTTTAAAGTAAAGAAGCCTTTCAAATTATTTTTTACTTTTTGATGTTGTCTGTATTATTGTAAGTTCTTGGCTCGAATTGGCTTAATTCTGTGACTGTTTCATACGACATCGCTCCGATGAGAGTATGTTCGGGGGAAGCAACTCTCTTTTGACGCCTTCAACATTTTTTGCCCTTGAACAGTTTCTATTATTCAATGGGAGAGTCTTACGAGTTGTCTCGGCCAGCCACTCTTCAGATTTGATTAAAATGCGCATATGTGCAGTTTATAATTGGGTATGAGCCATCGGAAAGTCATGGATGAGACGACAAGCATCCTTTCATCTGGGAAAGAAATGCAGAGGAATTTGACGTCAGGTATTGTTTCATTTCTCCCGTTTACCTTGTTTGGGGAGCGGGAATAGCTCAGTGGTAAAGCGTCACTGACACTTTTTTTTATGCGCTCCTTCCTGCGCTTCAACTGACTTGACCAAAGCGTCCACGGACAGAGCACCACAAGCTCTTGACAGAAGAAATGCACATACTGTGGGTTTTACGGCGATCACTCCTTCTCCTTCTTTAAAAACAAAATCTTTTTTAGTATTATCTCTGTGGAGTGAACTTTAGAGGGCATGTTAGTTGTTACAGCGTTCTATAAACTGGTGATCAGTTGGGTTAAATCCAAGCTATTTTTAGCTCACAATAATTGGTTATTTGTTTGGTCAAAAAAAAAAAAAAAAAAAAAAATGATATCCCCAAAATATCGTTTTTTTGTTTAGTTTTTATTGCTTTTTGGTTGTCGTTTTTTCGCCAGTACTGAGAAGGCTAGTTCTTTTAAAACTAATGAGTGATATTTACCGTTTGCCGAAATACGATTTTCGCTCGAATGGAAACAGCCTGCCATCTTGACAGTCATTTAGTCTATGTCTATCCTATCGTACCACTGTTGATTATTGTTGGTTTTGCCTAATTAGGAAAAAAGAAGGGGGAGGAAAAAAGAAAGAAAGAGAGCGCAAAATAAAATCAGAATACACAACGCTTGCCTCTCCTAAAATTATATTTAAATGGCATCTAAACTACTTCCACACGAACGGATTTGCCTCGGCCCCAAATCAGCGAACTGATTCCCCGGCTTAGCAAGTCCACAGCTGGCACACTTGCTGGATGAAGCGGGTCCACTTGAGGCGCCACAGTGAGATCGCCTTCTGCTTCTCTCCGGCTGTCAGGGCACTGTAGCTGTCCAACACAAAAACAAATACAACATGATGAACACACGCTGTCATGGTACTGTAGCTGTCCAACACAAAGACAAACACAACATGATGAACACACGCTGTCAGGGCACTGTAGCTGTCCAACACAAAGACAAACGCAACACGATGACCACACGCTCAGGGCACTGTAGCTGTCCAACACAAAGACAAACACAACATGATGAACACACGCTGTCATGGCACTGTAGCTGTCCAACACAAAGACAAACGCAACACGATGACCACACGCTCAGGGCACTGTAGCTGTCCAACACAAAGACAAACACAACATGATGAACACACGCTGTCATGGCACTGTAGCTGTCCAACACAAAGACAAACGCAACACGATGACCACACGCTCAGGGCACTGTAGCTGTCCAACACAAAGACAAACACAACATGATGAACACACGCTGTCATGGCACTGTAGCTGTCCAACACAAAGACAAACACAACATGATGAACACACGCTGTCAGGGCACTGTAGCTGTCCAACACAAACACAACACGATGAACACACGCTGTCAGGGCACTGTAGCTGTCCAACACAAACACAACACGATGAACACACGCTGTCAGGACACTGTAGCTGTCCAACACAAACACAACACGATGAACACACGCTGTCAGGGCACTGTAGCTGTCCAACACAAACACAACACGATGAACACACGCTGTCAGGGCACTGTAGCTGTCCAACACAAACACAACACGATGAACACACGCTGTCATGGCACTGTAGAGTAGCTGTCCAACACAAAGGCAAACACACGCTGTCAGGGCACTGTAGCTGTCCAACACAAACACAACACGATGAACACACGCTGTCAGGGCACTGTAGAGTAGCTGTCCAACACAAAGGCAAACACACGCTGTCAGGGCACTGTAGCTGTCCAACACAAACACAACACGATGAACACACGCTGTCAGGGCACTGTAGAGTAGCTGTCCAACACAAAGGCAAACACACGCTGTCAGGGCACTGTAGCTGTCCAACACAAACACAACACGATGAACACACGCTGTCAGGGCACTGTAGCTGTCCAACACAAACACAACACGATGAACACACGCTGTCAGGGCACTGTAGCTGTCCAACACAAACACAACACGATGAACACAAGCTGTCAGGGCACTGTAGAGTAGCTGTCCAACACAAAGGCAAACACACGCTGTCAGGGCACTGTAGCTGTCCAACACAAACACAACACGATGAACACACGCTGTCAGGGCACTGTAGAGTAGCTGTCCAACACAAAGGCAAACACACGCTGTCAGGGCACTGTAGCTGTCCAACACAAACACAACACGATGAACACACGCTGTCAGGGCACTGTAGAGTAGCTGTCCAACACAAAGGCAAACACACGCTGTCAGGGCACTGTAGCTGTCCAACACAAACACAACACGATGAACACACGCTGTCAGGGCACTGTAGCTGTCCAACACAAACACAACACGATGAACACACGCTGTCAGGGCACTGTAGCTGTCCAACACAAACACAACACGATGAACACACGCTGTCAGGGCACTGTCAACACACGCTGTCACTACGTATATGTAGTGAAGCGATGGATCCGGACACACACACACACACACGCACGCACGCACGCACGCACGCACGCACGCACGCACGCACGCACGCACAGGCATCCGTACACCGAGCATTCTGACCATACAAAGCTTAATTTACACAGTTTAAAACTGGCAGCAGAGACTTGAATGAAGACAGCAGCACGGAACAGAACACACACACACACACACACACACACACACACACACACACACACACACACACACACACACACACACACACACACACACACACACACACACACACACAATGAGTACAATGTAGCTCGTTTATATTCCAGATCCCTATATACAAGTAGGCTGTCCGAAACTCCCCATCTTACATCCTACGAACACGCGACAGGGGATCTTGTAGGTCGTAGATGGTTTTGACCTACGGCTGGATTTGACATGAAAACCACACACTGAAAACGAAACATTGAAAAGGAGAGCATTGGACAGAAATGAAAACCACACACTCATAAAGAGATGGATAGATTTGTCATAAATACCACACGCTGAAGATAAGTTTGTTGGATTTGGCATGAAAAACACACAACACACTCAAAATGAAAACGCTGGTCAAGAAGTGATGGCTTAATTCGCTACCAATCTGAAATACTCATAATGGCAGCGTCATATGTGTATGTTTGTATGTGTGTGTGTGTGTGTGTGTGTGTGTGTGTGTGTGTGTGTGTGTGTGTGTGTGTGTGTGAGAGAGAGAGAGAGAGAGAGAGAGAGAGAGAGAGAGAGAGAGAGAGAGAGAGAGAGAGAGAGAGAGAGAGAGAGAGAGAGTGTGTGTGCGTGTCTGTGTGTGTGCGCGCGTGCGTGTGTGCGTGTGCTGGCGTGCGTGCGTGCGTGTGTGCATGTGTGTGTATGTGTGTGTGTGTGCGCGCGCGTGTGCGCGCGCGTGTGTGTGTGTGTACGCGCGTGTGCACGTGCCCGAGGAATACAATATTGTGACTATATCATTTTTTTATTTTGGAGGTTTTAACGTATATATTACGGTTGATCTTATAAGGTATCGGTGAGATACGGCGCTTAGAAATGACTGATGTTATTATTATTATTATTATTAAAGACTAGCCCGCGTGAAAAATGTTGCGTGTATTTTTAATTGAATAAAAACCGCACCAAGCCACTTACTCTCACCTGTTCAAAATACGGAAACCGGAAATACGTCACTTGTGTATCGGTTTTGAGAACATGACGTCACGCGCGTTGCATTGTGGGATTGGGCGGCCATGTTGCAAGCACTAAACAATGCGTTGACAGAGAGCGAAAGTAGATTTCTTGTAGAGAACGAACAGCTCCAGTCTTTTTAGCACCTGACACTGGGAGAAGCTGCTGTTTTGCTAACTGAACAATGACGTCATACGACTGAAACGCTGTGCATTTAAACAGGGGACTGAGCTTTCGTCGATTTCTGGTAGTAAAACTCCAACCGCAGGGATCTACTGATGTTCACTAGCTTCTTCCTTCAGGTGTTGCTTAATGTCCTCAGATGTCAGTTGACATATTAGGGACAAGGTGAGACCAATGCCCGTGTGGATGGTTCAGTATAGCTTTACGTCCACAGAAACCATGAGGCTCGTTAGGACGGACAGCCCAGGACGGCCACCTCGACTTTCACACAACTCCTGAACTATAACACTTGCTTGGTTCGGTTGTGTTGATTAATGTCCTCGGATGTCGGTTGACATATTAGGGACAAGCTGAGACCAAGGCCGAATCATGGTTCAATATTGCTTTACGTCCACGGAAACCATAAGACTCGTTAGGACGGACAGCCCAGGACGGCCACCTCGACTCTCACACAGCTCCCGAACTATCACACTTGCTTAGTAAACATGGTGCTTAACGTCCACAGAAACCGTAAGGCTTATTAGAGACGGGGAGAATGGGGGCAAGGGAGTATGGAGGTGGGGGAAGAGGGAGAGTATACACCTTTCGCTACATTGTCACCACCAGAATGACCTGCATTAAGATGGGCAGCGATGAGAGCCATTCAGCTAATATTTCATTAATTACGAGGGACAAAGTCACAAGACATTATCCACAAACCACAACCTTTGAAGCGAAAGGAGAGCTGAAGCGGTACCGAACCGAGGTCCTTCCGCTTACCAACCTACCGCCTTATCGCTAGGCCAAACCGGCTCTCAACACTTGCTTAAACGTAAACATGGTGTTTAACGTCCACATAAACCATACGGCTTATTAGAGACGGGCAGAAGGGGGTGGGGGGGGGTATGGAGGTGGGGGAAGAGGGAGATTATATACCTATCGCTACACTGTCACCACCACAATGATTTCTGCATTAAGATGGGCAGCGATGAGAGCCATTTTAATGTTTCAGTAGGAAATGACGGACAAAGTCACAAGACAATGTCCACAAACCACAACCTTTCTGAAGAGAAAGGAGAGCCGAAGCGGTATCGAACCGAGGTCATTCCGCTTACCAGCCTAACGCCTTACCGCTAGGCCAAACCGGCTCACGCACATGCTTACAAGCATGAACCTATATACAGGTCCATGCTTACAAGTAACAACACAGAGGCGAAGTGCATCGGTCGCTGCGACTAGGAGGATCAACACCATCTTCGAACACAGTCCTCCATCGATGTACGTTTGTTCTCGTCATTTTCATGGAGGTAAGTGGTATAAAATCCTTCAAAATCAGTCAGCTGTTGATGTTACGAGCATAATATAAACCTCTTCTGCCCGCCCTGCCCCCTTTTTCATTTTTTTCACCGCCCCTCCAACAGTGACAGTTAAGGAAAATGAGGTTATATAATCAGTTAACGGAAGAAGACATGCATACATGTGACAAATCGTGATCAAGCAGCCACGGTTGACTTTTGAGATTTTCGACCCGATGAAAACAATACCCTATGGTAAAAGAGAAAAAGAAACACCAAGCGGTACACGATATATTCATGATTCGAGCTGTACATTTGTAACAGACATCAGTTTAGAACTGAGTTTTTGGAACATAGTGTTTTTAGTGTGAAGTGCAACTGTGAGAATACTTCTTCCCAGCTTATGTCACAGTAAAGTTAATATTTTTTGTATTTGCAGGTTGTCTGGCATGGGAACAGTTCGACTCTCATCTGTCCCAGGAGATATGGTTTCAGCTGACAGAGGCTTTGATACTGATGAGATAGTTGGATTGATGCATGCAAAAGTCAGAGTTCCCTTATTCACAAAGGGCTACAGTCAAGTGCATGCTCAGGATGTAGACAGCATCAGGGAGTTGGCTGGGCTCTGTATTCATGTGGAGAGGGTGATTTGGATTGTGTGTGCCAAGTAGACTACACAATTTTAAAGGAACCCTACAGACCGTTTTGGTGCTTCTCTGTGAAGGTGAAGAGATCACATTCCTGGTTAAAATGGTGAGTGTATGCTGCGGACTGACAAGCATGTGCCCCGTCCCAGTGTTGTGTACAGCATTTTACGGATGGAGAACCAACAGACAGATTATATCATATCAAATTGCGGCTTGTAGGCTTTTTAGCCGTTTGCCTGGTATATGCCATATTTTCTAAATAATTATTATTGTCAACTTTGTTCTTTTTAAGAGTACTGCTGCGCTAACCTGGCTTGTTTTCGTCAGTTGCATTGTGCTCAATATTGTCTGTTCCCAATGTTTATCTAGAACTAGTAGAAGGTTTTTGAATGAGTTTAGTGTTCCTGCTAATAGCGTGTCGGACAGCAAGTTGACGTATAGGTGGGGCGGAGGGCAGGAGGGAAAGTGAAGGCGGGCAGAGAGGTGGGGCGGAGGGCAGGAGGGAAAGTGCAGGCGGGCAGAGAGGTGGGGCGGAGGGCAGGAGGGAAAGTGAAGGCGGACAGAGAGGTGGGGCGGAGGGCAGGAGGGAAAGTGAAGGCGGGCAGAGAGGTGGGGCGGAGGGCAGGAGGGAAAGTGAAGGCGGGCAGAGAGGTGGGGCGGAGGGCAGGAGGGAAAATGAAGGCGGGCAGAGAGGTGGGCGGAGGGAGGAAGGGAAAATGAAGGCGGGCAGAGAGGTGGGGCGGAGGGCAGAAGGGAAAGTGAAGGCGGGCAGATAGGTGGGGCGGAGGAAAGGAAAGTGAAGGCGGGCAGAGGTGGGGCGGTGCCAGACGGCAAGCAGCCCCTGCTGACCGGGAAGAGGCTAGCACGGCACACCATCCTTTGACGATCATAAACCTAACACTGCCTCCTAAAGCAGCAACTGTACTACTTCTCTGTCACATACGAAGGCTATAGGGGTCTCCTAAACATGTCGGCTGCTAATGTACGCCGGTTTCCAGCAGAGAGGGTGTCGAATCAAACATTCACTAGCCATCAGGGACTACAGGCATCATCCCGCGCGCGCGTGTGTGTATATGTGTGCTAGTGCGTGCGTGCGTGCGTGCGTGCGTGCGTGCGTGTGTGTGTGTGTGTGTGTGTGTGTGTGTGTGTGTGTGTGTGTGTGTGTGTGTGTGTGTGTGTGTGCTTGTGTGTGTCTGTGCTTGTGTGTGTGTGTGTGTGTGTGTGTGTGTGTGTGTGTGTGTGTGTGTGTGTGTGTGTGTGTGTGTGTGTGTGTGTGTGTGTGTGTGCGTGCGTGTGTGTGTGTGTGTGTGTGTGTATTTAAGGCACCATCCCTCACTTTTATTTCAGTGGCAGGAATCGAGACAAATGGGGAGAATGGGGGCGTGGCCAAAGAGCTTACTTCAAGGAATTGAGGGCCAGTTGTTTCAAGGTGGCCAGTCCCGCCTCCTCCCCGCTCAAGGCCATGAAGGTGACGTAGAAGTCGTGAGTGAGGGGCGTGGCTTCCCACGAGCCGGGGTCGTCGGAGCTGATGACCAACGGGAAGTTCTCGGCGATGAGAGGAGCGGCGGGGTGGTTTCTGGGATCGTCCACCAGCTTCAGAATCTGAACAGAACATTGACCTTTCAAGACCAGCAAGTTTTGAAACAATGACAAAACATTCGTGCAAATTTAAGTCGCCAGGAAGTACGCAAATAGCGAGAGAGAGAGAGAGAGAGAGAGAGAGAGAGAGAGAGAGAGAGAGAGAGAGAGAGAGAGAGAGAGAGAGAGAGAGAGAGAGAGAGAGAGAGACAGACAGACAGACAGACAGACAGACAGACAGACAGAGAGAGAGAGAGAGAGAGTGTGTGTGTGTGTGTGTGTGTGTGTGTGTGTGTGTGTGTGTGTGTGTGTGTGTGTGTGTGTGTGTGTGTGTGTGTGTGTGTGTGTGTGTGTGAGAGAGAGCGAGAGAGAGAGAGAGAGAGAGAGAGAGAGAGAGAGAGAGAGAGAGAGAGCGGGAGAGAGCGGGAGAGAGCGGGAGAGAGGGAGCAAGAGAGAGCGGGAGAGAGGGAGCAAGAGAGAGAACTCAGAACTCAGAACTTTATTACTCAAGGATTGAGATTTTAGGCAGTAGCCTATTCTTACAATCTGTCCATGCTATGCTACATAGACAACACATATAAAGATTATTAATGACATTTTCAAAACTTATACAGTATTACAAAGCGGTAGCAACATCGATACTAGCAATACAATTGACCGCAATAGGCACAGCTAGGTTACTCATCAATGTCACAGGCAATATATTCTGACGGAGACATGTTATCCACACTGATGTGAATCAAAACTACATATACAGACGTGGTGTTATACTACATTAAAGTCATACAAATACAGGCCTAGGATAGTGTAGAGTGTAGAAACTTACGCAAATTTATTTTAAAATTGCATAGTGAACTAAATGTTTTTAATTTGGGTGGGAGTGTGTTCCAGGTTGAAGATCCAGAAAAAGCAAAGCTTGTCTTAAACTCGTCAATACGAGGGCGCGGTAAAACAGTTATTTGACCCATACCGGGCAGGAGCTCGATGAAGAAAGTCACTCAGATAAGGGGGTGCTTTGCCAGTGTGTATTTTGAACATAGTTACACACCGATTAAATTTTAATTGCTTATCTAATGGAAGAATATTTAGTTTCTTTAATTTTTCCGTAGTTGACAAGGACTGATCTGGTAGGATTAATTTTGCTGCTCGTCTGTGAAGGGAGTTGAGCTTCTTTAGATGAACCTCACTGGCACCACTCCAAACAGTAGAGGCGTAGTTTATATGCGAGAGCAGGTGGGCTTGAAAAAGATTTTACGAGCGTCACTGTCCACATAGTGCCTGAGCTGGCTGAGCAGAAATAAATTCTTGGATACATGTTTACATACATTATCTATTATTACGCCCAGGACCCGATGTTCGCGTACCTGTTGAACGGGAGTTTTTCTTAATGTGAGATTAAGGGTCAGGGGTCTACGCTGATGTTTTTGTCTTGTAGTTAGTACCATACATTTTGTTTTATGAGGATGAATTACCATGCGATTTTGATCACACCACGTAGATACGTCATTTAAGCCTTCCTGAAGAGATGTTTGAACTGACTGAAGATCGCTTCCACATGAATAAATAGAATTATCATCTGCAAAAAGATCACAGACGACATTGTAATTAGTTATGTTCAGGGGCAAGTCATTAATAAAGATGCAGAATAGAAGTGGACCCAGTACAGATCCCTGTGGTATACCGCATTCAACTATGCCTTCAGTAGAATATTGCCCATTCAGGAAAACGCGCTGTGTTCTGTCTTGTAGATAAGATGTTAGGAAAGACACCGTCGACAGATTCTGGACATAGACGAACATTTTTTTTAGAAGAATAGAGTGGTCAACTAGATCAAATGCCTTTTTTAGATCAAGGAAGACAGCGCCGGCTACCTGGGTCTTGTTGATTGCAGAAAGCCATGTATCACAGAGTCTAATTAGAGCTGTATGGCATGAGTGGTGACGACGGAAGCCAGACTGAAAAGGGTGGAACAGATTGTGGTCTTCAATAAAGAGTATTAGATACTCATGAATGTGCTTTTCAAGTGGTTTGGACAAAATAGATAGAAGAGAAATTGGTCTGAAAGTATTTGGGTCAGTAAGATCTTTGGTTTCAGGCAGTGGAATAACTTTGGCCGCTTTCAGAGCCGAGGGAAATACATTTTGTTAAATGCATAAATTATAGATGTATGTCAAAGATTCTACTGCATAAGGAAGAGCAAGTTTTAACATCATAAAATTAATATTGTCGGGCCCCATTGCTTTTTTGTTCTTTAGTTTTTTAATATACGCGCCTACTAGAGAGAGAGAGAGCGAGAGAGAGAGAGAGAGAGAGAGAGAGAGAGAGAGAGAGAGAGAGAGAGAGAGAGAGAGAGAGAGAGAGAGAGAGAGAGAGAGAGAGAGACGCACACACGAGAAAAATTCGTGTAAATTTGGTTGTAACCAGTTCGTCAGGACTCGGCACAGCTCTTTCATGGTTTTTCAGTAACTCATTCAAACCCATAGTGTAAGCTCAATGCAACAGGGTTTCATAACTGTACTGCGTGTTATGTAAAGTATCGTGTTTTGGTGAACTGGATTTCTACAGTTGGTTACGTAATTCACCTTTTCCAGTAGTATATGTGTGGCGTACAATCATTGTGCCCCACATTATGTTCTTAGTTTTCGTCGCCGATAGAATAATAGCAGCATCATGAAAGGTCAGCAGTGCTTGCTTTGTGTATGTGGCAATGAAAGCAGATGTGTGTTTGGTCCGACTCATTATCTGTTTCATCTGCCAAAGATAGTTTTATCTTAAGCATAAACGTATCTATACATAGATAGTTTTATCTTAAGCATAAACGTATCTATACACAGATAGTACCTCAGTGCGGAGATAACAGGCCCTGAGATAAGTAAGAAGAGATGTCGGGACAAGGTACGACTCGGGGGGTTGACCACCACGTACCTGGTTGGAGATGGGGCTGACGACTTACCTGGTTGGAGATGGGGCTGACGACTTACCTGGTTGGAGATGGGGCTGACGACTTACCTGGTTGGAGATGGGCCTGACGACTTACCTGGTTGGAGATGGGGCTGATGACTTACCTGGTTGGAGATGGGGCTGATGACTTACCTGGTTGGAGATGGGGCTGATGACTTACCTGGTTGGAGATGGGCCTGACGACTTACCTGGTTGGAGATGGGTCTGACGACTTACCTGGTTGGAGATGGGCCTGATGACTTACCTGGTTGGAGATGGGTCTGATGACTTACCTGGTTGGAGATGGGGCTGACGACTTACCTGGTTGGAGATGGGGCTGATGACTTACCTGGTTGGAGATGGGGCTGATGACGTACCTGGTTGGAGATGGGGCTGACGACGTACCTGGTTGGAGAGATGGGGTTGACGACTTACCTGGCTGGTGTTGGAGATGGGGCTGACGACTTACCTGGTTGGAGCTGACGACTTACCTGGTTGGAGATGGGGCTGACGACTTACCTGGTTGGAGAGATGGCCTGACGACTTACCTAGCTGGAGATGGAGATGGGGCTGACGACTTATCTGGTTGGAGATGGGGCTGACGACTTACCTGGTTGGAGAGATGGGCTGACGACTTACTTGGTTGGAGATGGGGCTGACGACGTACCTGGATGGAGATGGGGTTGACGACGTACCTGGTTGGAGATGGGGTTGATGCTTTACCTGGCTGGAGATGGGGTTGACCACGTACTTGGTTGGAGATGGGGTTGATCTCCACGGCGATGCCGCGCTGCCGCATCGTCTCCTTCAGCACGGGGTGTTTGACCAGCGCGTAGCCATGTCCGATGCGAGTGGTGTTCAGCAGCAGCGCGTCCACCAGATTGTAGTCCGTTGCCGTCTCCTGCCAGTCTGCCCACAACAGTGGTCTTCACATTATCGCTGTCGTCATCATCCACGTTATTAGCGTGGTCGTCACCCACAGTATCAGTGGCGTCATCATCTACGTCTCGTAATATCACCGATAGTCACCACCCACAGTATCAGTGACGTCATCATCCACGTATCGTAATATCGCTCATAGTCATCACCCACAGTGTCAGTGACGTCATCATCTACGTCTCATAATATCACCGATAGTCATCACCCACAGTATCAGTGACGTCATCATCCACGTATCGTAATATCACCGATAGTCATCACCCACAGTATCAGTGACGTCATCATCCACGTATCGTAATATCACCGATAGTCATCACCCACAGTATCAGTGACGTCATCATCCACATTATCACAATAATTATCACTGGTAGTATGAATGTCGTCATCATTCACAATACCAGTGTCGTCATTAACAGCATTATCCGTGTTGCTATCACCCACACTATTAGTGTCGTTATCACTCACAACAGGTCTATCAGTGTAGTCAGCATCCATGTTATCAGTGTTGTGTCACTCAGAGTATCAGTGTCGTCTTCCTCTATGTTTGTATTCATGAACTAGAGTATCAGTGTCGTCATCCTCTATGTAGTCATCACCCAGAGTATCAGTGTCGTCATCCTCTGTGTTTGTAGTCATCATCCAGAGTATCAGTGTCGTCATCCTCTATGTAGTCATCATCCAGAGTATCAGTGTCGCCATCCTCTATGTAGTCATCACCCAGAGTATCAGTGTCGTCATCTTCTGTGTTTGTAGTCATCATCCACAGTATCAGTGTCGTCATCCTCTATGTAGTCATCATCCAGAGTATCAGTGTCGTCATCCTCTATGTAGTCATCACCCAGAGTATCAGTGTCGTCATCCTCTGTGTTTGTAGTCATCATCCAGAGTATCAGTGTCGTCATCCTCTATGTAGTCATCACCCAGAGTATCAGTGTCATTATCCTCTATGTAGTAATCATCCAGAGTATCAGTGTCGTCATCCTCTATGTAGTCACCACCCAGAGTATCAGTGTCGTCATCCTCTATGTAGTCATCACCCAGAGTATCAGTGTCGTCATCCTCTATGTTTGTAGTCATCACCCAGAGTATCAGTGTCGTCATCCTCTATGTAGTCATCACCCAGAGTATCAGTGTCGTCATCCTCTATGTAGTCATCACCCAGAGTATCAGTGTCGTCATCCTCTATGTTTGTAGTCATCATCCAAAGTACCAGTGTCGTCATCATCATTCATAGTATTAGTGTAGTCATCATCCATGTTATCAGTTTAGTTTATCACTCAAAAGTATCAGTGTCGTCGTCGTCCATGTGTTCTGTCATCGTTTCAGGCTTGAGGGTGAAAAGCCAAAATGTCCTGAATAGAGTGGTGAATATGTGTGGCAAGGTTGTGGGTGAAGGACAAGAACACTTAAGTCACTTGTATGAACGTCGTGTGGTACAGAAGGCTGGGGTGATTGTGGATGACAACAGCCATGTCCTTGCTAAACATTATGAGCTTCTTCCATCTGGTAGACGATTTCGCGTACCTAAATCTAATACAGTCTGCAGTCAATAGCATTTATGAACAGATAAATCCGTTCAAACGTCAGAGCAGTGTGTGTGTGTGTGTGTGTGTGTGTGTGTGTGTGTGTGTGTGTGTGTGTGTGTGTGTGTGTGTGTGTGTGTGTGTGTGTGTGTGTGTGTGTGTGTGTGTGTGAGCGAGCGAGCGAGCGAGCGTGCGTGCGTGCGTGCGTGCGTGCGTGCGTGTGTGTGTGTGAATTCCGTAAATTACTAGTTTGTTTATTATGTAACTTTTCAATAACTGTTCTTTGATTATTTTTTATATATACAATATGTGTTATTGTATACTGTAATATGGTTAATGTTCAGCCACGTTTTAATTTCTCTGATGAGATAATAAAATAGTCTTGAATCATCCGGAGTATCAGTGTCGTCTTCACTCACAGTATCATTGCAGTCACCACTCACATTACGAGTGTCACCACCATTCACATTACCAGTTTCGTTATCACTGATATTATCGGTTTCGTCAATACCAGTGTCATCACTCACATTATCAGTGTCGCCATCACCCACATTATCAGTTTTGTCATCACTTACATTGTTAGTTTTGTCATCACTAACACTGTCAGTGTTGTCATCACACACTTTGTAGCATTTCTGGCTCAGCTCTGTATTTGTTTTCATCTTATCTTTGTAACAGAACATATGCAACCGTAAGTAGTCTGCAGTCTCATCATACCACACTCTGCTATGGCGTTCCCCAGGGATCAGTTCATACTCTGCACCCAACTTCTCTTTGACCTAGCAAGCTAGCATGCGGTCAGTCACCATGTTTTCGCAGATGACAACCAACTCTACAAGATTAGTACACTAGACGCAACTCACCAGTCGACAGAAAGTCTCCAGACCTGCACCACAGATTTCAAGTCTTGGATGAAAGCAAACAAACTTCAACTAAAACATTAACCGAAGCCATGATCATACTTTCAAATAGAATGTCTATCCACAGTCCTTTGCCGTCTCTCATTCACATCAAAGACGCCGATGTCCCATTTGTGTCATCTGTTAAAATCCTCAGTGTAACCCTCAATTCAAATCTCATCATGTCTCAACACATAGGCAACACGTGCAAAGCCACATACATACAAATCAAGCATGTAAGTTCCATACAACACCTCTCACCACTGAAGCAACCCAAACCCGTTTATGCTCCCTTGTCCTCTCTCGCTTAGACTACTTTAATTCCTTACTTTCAGGTTGCCCTCAGTACCTTCTAGGCAGACTGCAAAAAGTTCAGAATACAGCAGTAACGCTTGTAAGGAAAGCTGAGAAATCCGAGTACATCCATCCTATTCTTGAAACTCTGCGTTGGCTACCAGTAACACATCACATTCAATACCAAATTTCAACTATCCGCTTTGATTCCATCTCTAGAACAGCCCCTCATTATCTGTCCGATCATCTTCAACCTTATACTCCAGCAAGACAATTACGATCCGCATTCGACCCACGAGCCTTTGTCACCCCTCGTGTAAACACAAAAACATTTGGTGAAAGATCTTTTTCTTACGCTGGCCCATCTGTTTGGAACAGTTTGACTCAAAGACTCCGCAAGTCTGATTTTTCCTCCTCTTTTAAAGCCGCCCTCAAGACGCACCTGTTCAATGACCATTTCTAAACTGTTTTCACAGCCCTGCCTATCACCATGTCCGACGCGCGCGCGTGTTATTAATGTCATTGTAAAGCGTCACATTATTAGTGTTGTTATCATCCAAAATAACAGTGCCTTCTGCAGTCACCTACATCATCAATGTGTAATTCTGTATATATATTGTTTTCGACACTGTTCTTGTAGAACAGGGAAAAGAAAAAGACATATGGCTGGTATGAATAAGAGCAAGAGGAGGGACAGAAGAACAACAGCAACAAGTAATAACCTTTTTTGTTCACAGGAATTCCGACATTTTGTTCACATTAGTTCCGTTTAAGAAGAATAGTAAACGAAGAACGACATGCACAAGAACATGAACACGAAGAGAGGCGAAACAAGGAGTCCATTAGGCTTAATAATAAATACAAGGTTATATTTTCCTGTGCAAATCCTTAAAAGGTCTAAACGCCTTACGATGTAAACGGGGAGGGGAAGGAAGGGCGGGGTGGGGGCTGGGGGTGAGTGGGGGTTAACAGCAGACCTTCGAAGAAGTTATGCAATGTCTCTCTACATAATATGGAGAACCACACATCTCTTAATACCCCACTCCCCGTCCCCTAAAGTCACACACACACACACACACACACACACACACACACACACACACACACACACACACACACACACACACACAAACAGAAAGAGCTAGATTCTTGGAGGTTGCTTTGGTTGTAATGTTAAGAAGTGTGGACAGTTGTAGCATTTCGTTGGTTGGGTGAATATACTGCTTTGTTGCAATGTGAAGAGATACCCACAGATGCAGCATTTCATTGGTTGGGTTGAATATACTGCTTTGTTTTAATGTGAAGAGATATGGAAGTTGCAGCATTGCATTAGTTGGATTCGTCTGTATGCATTATTATATCATTGGCTGGGTGTGTTTGAATATACTGCTTTGTTGTAATATGAAGAAGAATGGACAACTGTAGCATTTCATTGGCTGCGTGGGTCTGAATGCACGGCCTTGTTGTAATCTGAAGACGTATGGACAGTTGTAGCCTTCACTGGCTGAGTGCGTGCATGTGGATGTACTGCTGTGTTGTAACGTGAAGAAGTATGCACAGTGTGTGGATGCACTGCTGTGTTGTAAGGTGAAGAGGTGTGCACAGTGTGTGGATGTACTGCTGTGTTGTAAGGTGAAGAAGTATGCACACTATGTGGGTGCACTGCTGTGTTGTAAGGTGAAGAGGTGTGCACACTGTGTGGATGCAGTGCTGTGTTGTAAGGTGAAGAGGTGTGCACACTGTGTGGATGCAGTGCTGTGTTGTAAGGTGAAGAACCCTTGTCCCCACAGCGGCCCGTCAACCCCTCACCTGTTTCCCCAGCGTGGAAGAAGTAGGGCAGGTGGACCGGGGGGTTCTGTCTGGAGGGGTACAGCAACGCGTCGATGTAGAAGAGGAGCGGGTGGTAAGGGTCCTCCTGCCCCACGAGGTCAAATCCCACCATGAAGTCCGGGTCCCGGGTGTGCATGCGCATGGCCTCTTTCACACGTTCCAGTATCTCTTCGGTGGATCTAAATCTGGAGCAGATCGTACACACAATCGTAAGTTGGGTTTGAATCTGGAACAAATCGTACACACAATCGTAAGTTGGGTTTGAATCTGGAACAAATCGTACACACAATCGTAAGTTGGGTTTGAATCTGGAACAAATCGTACACACAGTCGTAAGTTGGGTTTGAATCTGGAACAAATCGTACACACAGTCGTAAGCTGGGTTTGAATCTGGAACAAATCGTACACACAATCGTAAATTGGGTTTGAATCTGGAACATATCGTACACACAGATGATTGGTGGGTTTGAATCCAGAGAAGATCGTATACACAATAATCGATGGCGTTGCATCTGGAACAAATCGTACACACAAATGATCGGTGGGTTTGAATCTGGAGAAGATCGTACACACAATGATCGGTGGGTTTGAATCTGGAGAAGATCGTACACACAATGATCGGTGGGTTTGAATCTGGAGAAGATCGTATACAAGCTGATCACTGGGTTTGGATCTGGAGATCGAAACTACACTGCAGTATCATTGGGTTTGAATATGGAGATCGAACACACACTGACCTCGAGCTTTGAATTTGGAGATCAAAGCCACACACTGATCTCTAGGTTTAAATCTGGAGGAGAGCAAAGGCCCACTCTGCATCTGATCTCTAGGTTTAAATTTGGAGGAGATCAAAGCTACATTCTGATCTCTAAGTTTCAATCTGGAGGAGATCAAAGCTACACTCTGATCGCTAAGTTTCAGTCTGGAGGAGATCGAAGCTATACTCTGATCGCTAGGTTTCAATCTGGACAAGACCAAAGCCATGCTCTCATCGTACCCGTGAATACTCTAGCAGGTTTGGGCCAGTTCAACTCTTATTGCTGACTGCAACTCCAAAGGAACGGGGGTTACGTTCAATCACAAAACATTAAGTGAATTTTCTTTCGGGTAACTGAAGCTGGCTTCCTCTAGAAACTGACTGGGTGGCCTGAATCTGAAGACAGAGTCAACCTCGGACCTTACCGGTGGAGGTAGAAAGGGTTTGTAGATGTCCCGATATTAGGCTATGTCTGATAAAGGAATAATATTCCTGACCGCTTATGCACTAGAAAATTCACAAAGACTGTCATCGTCCAGAATCTGACTGGATGGCCTGGATTTGGAATCAGAGGCAAACTTGGTCATTAATGCTGAAGGCAACTAGAAAAGCATCGTGATTGTGCTCAATCACAAAGCTATCATGGAATTTTCATTGGAGTGAAAGAGTCAGCCAATTGCTTGGTGTGTAATGTCCAGTCAACCACAAAATGAAGGTTAAATTGATCAAGTTCAAATCCCATGCACTGTACATGCCACATATGTCACGTTTATCTTTTGTTTTTCTTCCCGTCACCCATCTTCATTTGCCATCTCATTCCTAATCCTTTCCCCTCCTCCCTCTCCACGTGTTAGCTTGAAGAAGGGCGGGGGAGACACGAGGAATGTTATGGGCTGGCACAAGAAGAGAGAAGAGGAGCAACACGAGGAATGAGCTGGCACAGGAAGAGAGAAGAGGAGGAACACGAGGAATGAGCTGGCACAAGAAGAGAGAAGAGGAGGAACACGAGGAATGGGCTGGCACATGAAGAGAGAAGAGGAGGAACACGAGGAATGTTATGAGCTGGCACACGAAGAGGGAGGAGGGGGGGTGGGGAAGGACATGGATGTGGATAATAGAGAGATAGAGCGAGAGGGTAGGAAGGTGCAAGAGGGTATTAAGATCTGGGTGCTCTCAGGATCTCAACACACAAGCAGACTACTCCAGCAACCTCACTGGCTCCTGATACCTTCTCGCGTTCGTTACAAATATAATTGTCTTACAATCTTACATTTTTTCTGTCAGAACTTCGAAACTCCATCCTTCCTCTCTAGTGTTTTTATATCCGCACCACCAATCTAGACGCCTCTTTTTGGAGGAGGCCCTCACGCTGATTGACACTGAGGAGGGAGTTGAAGAGAAGGGTGGATCCGGATCTTCCTCATCACGTCGGGAACCTACCTGAGTGAAACCTTGATGAAGCGTGCTCCAGTGAAGTCCGGGTACTGGCTAACGAAGCGAGTGATGACACTTTTGTACAGGGCCAACACCCAGGCACTGTCGTGGGTAGTGCCATTCAGCTCGTACAACTGCAAGAGGATCAGTCATAATCTGTAATTCCGTCACCACTACGTCAGTCAACACACATCAAGCAGAACTAGAAACTCGAACACCGTTTGTTCCGGCACCAACAGGTCTATGAAACACCTGAAACAGAAAATCGCGTGACATTTTCTCTTCCGTCAAACTTGGTCGGTCAACACACCTCGAACAGAAACTGAGACATTCTCAGTTCCGTCGACACCTAGCTGAGCAACAGAAAACCAGTCACTGTCCGTTTCGTCACTCAGTCGGTCAACATGCCTCGAACAAAAATCTGTCACTGTCTGGTCCCGTCACCACCAAGCGGGAGGGGCCTTAAAACACTAGCTTGACACCCCAAGCCTAAATTGAATAGTTCAAGCAAGCTAGGTGATAAACAAAAGGAGCGCTCAGATGGACGGAGTGAATTTTATTGCCCGTTTGACACTCAAGACTTCAGAACTGAACTAGACCATATCAGATCAGAACTAAAGAAAAAGGTGGTGGATGATGTTGAAGGTTTTGAGACTGACGCCAAGATCGTTGAGGGCATTTTTCTGAAGCTTAACATCAGGAAGGCAATTGGTCCTGACAACATCTGTGGAAGACTTTTGAAATCGTGCACTTCCCAGTTTTCTGTTGCTTTCAGTCAGTCGTTCACGTGCTCTCTGAATGAAAACACTGTACCCTTTGCTTGGAAAACCTCTTTAGTGTAATCTGTCCTGTTCAACAACAACAACAACAACAAACGAAATCCTTCTTGTTTAAACGATTATCGTCTGATTGCTCTGACATCTGTTGTATTGAATTGTTTTGAACGTATCCTCCACCAACTCATGAAACACACGAAGCCCCATTTAGACCCATACCAGTTTGCGTACAAGCACAACAGAAGCTCCGAAGACGCAACACTCATTCTTTTGCAATGCATATATATACCCATCTTGAAAAACCAGGTTTATTTGTCCGAATTCTTTTCTTCGACTTCTCTTCTGCCTGCAATGCCATACAACTGCACCTCAAGGCAAGCAAACTTTTGAAACTCGACGTTAACCCAAGACTGATTCTCTGGATTGACGACTTTCTGGTCAATCGTTCTCAGTCAGTTCGTCAGCAAGCTGTACTCTCGTCTTCCCGCTTCTTCTTTTTCTTTTTCTGTTTTCTTGCTTTTTTTCTTGTTAATGAGAAATGCAAAACCACCTCCGACTCCATATTTCCAACAAAATGACTTCAATAGATAACCAGATGGTGTCATCTCAGCTTTCTGCGCTTCACCACCCAGCTCTTTCAGCCACGTTTCGGTAAGCAGCAGAATGTTAAGGTCACGGTCTGTGACCAGATCGCTCAGTTCAAACGCATTGTTACGACACAATTGAGCCTGGAGACAGACCGTCAGTAGGATCTGAGACTGTGAGAAATCTGTGAGAGTATGTGATCTGCAGAATGACAATCAAGTTAGGGTTAGAAGAAACGGTAACCGTCTCGTCGCTGTTAAGATGACGAATAACTTTGCCAAAAATATGATGGGAAGAGGCTCTATCGACGGCTGGCACTGACGGAAAAGTTCTCGGACTTTTCTGGAAGACAGAGCTGTTACTGTCCCTCGCCCTGATTTTCCGCGGCTCATTCCTACCACATCTCGATCCCCGCGGTTTCCGTAGTAGACTCCAGGTGTTGGAGACGAGCGGTCAGCAGGGGAGAGGGAGGGTCAGCCAGTGGACCTTGTTGACCACAGTACTGTGAGAGGGGGTGGGGATAACGTGCAGTGCACTGACACTGAACTGTGAATCAGCTGCTTGGCAGTTGTGACACACAAGTGGACTGAACACCTGGTAATGACCAGGCCTGACGGCAGGCAAACAGCACAACACAGACAGCAGAGCGAAGGCCTGTAAAAAAAGCACAAGGCCCACAGTTATCACTTCCAGTGGAGTGTCCTACAAAAATACTACCAAAATGATGGCCACATCATGATGAAAAACTCTAGCACAACAGCTAGTCAATTTAAAGCACAAACTGGAAGAAATGAAAGAAAAACAGCAGTGAGTGTGCAACAACGCCTGTCGGGGTAAGTAACTTGGTGTTTTACGCCCAGTCAACCAGTACGGTTATATCCGGGCGAGACACATTTTGTCATTACTCAATAAATGTTGAAAATGTGTATATGTTAAAACTGGTATATATATATACAGATTTTTAAAACAGACTTAAAAAGTGGGTGAAACACAATCAGTTCTAAAATTGGTCTAAAAGTTTAGATTCTTTTGAAAATATTGGTTTCTTTCTAAAAGTTAAAAATCTTTTCCAACGGAATGTTTTTAAATAAGATAGTGATTGAGCTGTAAAGTGGCTCTGTCTTATTTCAATAAAATCTGAGCAAGTATGTTCAATAGTTAATCTTTCATTAATCCGATGCACATTGGTGGCTCCTCACCCTTCAATAAAAAGGAATGTGTAAAATATGAATGACCAGTGTGCAAACAGGATATTTACTGATTCTTCTTTTCTGTTTGCCCTAGGACAAACAGGACAATCCTTTCAATTTGAAAATATTTTGTGAAAGTTATTCTTTGGGAACTCATCCCACTCAGAATGCCATAGTTCTAATACATATTTGTTTGTATGAGATTTTAAGTCTGACAAGGGAATGAGTTCACCCGAGATGTCGCCAAAGAGGACATCCTTAGCAGCATCCTGCAGCAGAATTACCGAATTAAATGCACACGGCCGGGACGCCGGATAATCCTCCCATCTCTTGTCAGTTCCGTATATAATTCTAAAATCTGTACTAAGATAAGCTGATCATACTTTAGGTTAGGTATGGCTTGTAAAGACGAAGGAGAATCAGATAATACCAAAACGACATTTCATTGGAATAATAAACATGTTTGGGAGGTCGCAGTTCAGCAATATACATGGTGCTGCCGCGTGGAAGTCGACAGGTAAAATGTTTAGGAATCCGTTTAGTTGAGACAGCCGCCGCAGCTACTCCTTCCTCCGTTTTTGAGCCGTCAGTGCAAATGTTTTCTGACGAAGGATATTCTGTAATAAGTTGTAGATAAAACTGTTTGTAAGTTTCAGGGTTAGTCGCATCTTTTTTGAATTTAGTTATAGGGCGTGAACACAGCTCCTTACTTAAGTATCGTAACAAGTGTTGGACGTCACAGTTACACTTATACACTTCTCAGGTTCAATGTTGCTTTACGTCCAAAGAAACAATAAATAAGGCTTATTAGGGACGGGGAGCCCAGGACGGCCACCGCGGCTTTCACACAGCTCATGAACTCTGTATCACTTGTCAGAAGGGAAACAATGAGCTTATTTGAATATGGTAGGAGGTCGCGACGTGGATCACACACTAAGACTATAATTTTTGAATGGGATTGGAGATGCTAGGCATAACTCTGGCAAACGCATACATGCAGGTGATGGCCCACCTTAGGCAGAAGCCCCCTGATCTCCAGGTACTGCACGTTGTCCTCCCGGAACTGCCTGAGCCCCTCCCACAGGTAGTCCTCGAACACCGGGGCGTAGAGTATCAGGCTCTCCACCTTCGTGAAGTAGTCCATGAACTTGTTCCACACCGAGTTGATGTCCGGGTAGGCTGCAGCCGGGTCATCTACAACCATGCTGATGTTCTTCTGCAGACTGCATGCAAACAGCAGGGATTAGGATCGTATGGAGGTTGCTAACAAACTGCAAGGACTAGGATCGTATGGAGACCGCATGCAAACAGCAGTGATTGTGATATTCTGAAGACAGCAAGGATTATGATCTGCTGGAGACTGTATACAAACAGCAAGGACTAGGATCGTATGGAGACTGCATGCAAACAGCAGTGATTGTGATATTCTGAAGACAGCAAGGATTATGATCTGCTGGAGACTGTATACAAACAGCAAGGATTATGGTCTGCAGATTGCACACAAACAGCAAGGATTATGGTCTGCAGATTGCACACAAACAGCAAGGGTTATGGTCTGCAGATTGCACACAAACAGCAGATTGCACACAAACAGCAAGGGTTATGGTCTGCAGATTGCACACAAACAGCAGATTGCACACAAACAGCAAGGATTATGGTCTGCAGATTGCACACAAACAGCAGATTGCACACAAACAGCAAGGATTATGGTCTGCAGATTGCACACAAACAGCAGATTGCACACAAACAGCAAGGATTATGGTCTGCAGATTGCACACAAACAGCAGGGATTATGGTCTGCAGATTGCACACAAACAGCAAGGGGTATGGTCTGCAGATTGCACACAAACAGCAGGGATTATGGTCTGCAGATTGCACACAAACAGCAGATTGCACACAAACAGCAAGGATTATGGTCTGCAGATTGCACACAAACAGCAGGGATTATGGTCTGCAGATTGCACACAAACAGCAAGGGGTATGGTCTGCAGATTGCACACAAACAGCAGGGATTATGGTCTGCAGATTGCACACAAACAGCAGGGATTATGGTCTGCAGATTGCACACAAACAGCAGATTGCACACAAACAGCAAGGGTTATGGTCTGCAGATTGCACACAAACAGCAAGGGTTATGGTCTGCAGATTGCACACAAACAGCAAGGGTTATGGTCTGCAGATTGCACACAAACAGCACGATTATGATCTGCAGATTGCACACAAACAGCAGGGATTTTGCTGGTACTGGTATTCCAAGAGCAAGTTTAATCGCTTTACTGTCTAGACTTTGTAATCCTTCAGATAGCTCTTAGGAGAGAAGATGTAGACCTCTTGCCCATAAGTCAGTTTTGATCTTACAAGTGAGATTGTCAGATAAATAAAAGTTTTTATGTTTAACCCCAGGAATTATTAATGATCATTTTCAGCAAATTGAGGCCTTTCCTTGCCTTAAATAACGTTGTTTTCAAATGCCGTTTCCAGTTAAGTTTTGTTGTAAAGAATAATCTTGTCCATATGTTTTCCAATATGAGAAGTAAACGCAATCAAATCTATGGCTGTTTATTTCGGTGCGGGTTTTGGAAGCCGCCAAACGAGAGTTGCATCCCCTGAACGTACTCTTCTCGGGACGATGTCACTTTAGTGTTTGGGCTCTCACAGCTAGCAGAATTATGCCAGTTCGAGCCAAGACCTGATGTAGATAATTCGATAGACTTCACTGCTTTAAACAAAAACAAACAATTCTCTCTCTCTATCTTTCGCTCTGTGCGTGCGTGCGTGCGTGCGTGCGTGCGTGCGTGTGTGTGTGTGTGTGTGTGTGTACAGGCGCAAATGTCTAAGTTCTTTTGATGGCGTTCTTTTGATAGCCCAATAATGTTGTGGATTAGTAGCAAAGAGAATGGGATTACCAGTTAAGCAGTCTCTAATATTCTATGTCTGTGCTTACGTCTGGTCAAATAGTGACGCGTTCCCAGACTCATCTCTAAAGGCTGACACCGGCCTCCATACACAGCCTGTTACAGAAAGAACATACAGGTAGAATCACACTGCAGTCTGTACAAACATCACGTACAATTAAAATCACACTACAGTCTAAGTAGAATCACACTGCAGTCTGTATAAACACAACGTGCAAACAGAATTACACTACAGTCTGTAAAAACATAACGTACAAGTGGAACCACACTACAGTCTGTAAAAACATAACGTACAAGTGGAACCACACTACAGTCTGTAAAAACATAACGTACAAGTGGAACCACACTACAGTCTGTAAAAACATAACGTACAAGTGGAACCACACTACAGTCTGTATAAACGCAGCGTACAAGCGCAACCACCCTACAGTTTGTATAAACAGCGTACAAGCGCAACCACCCTACAGTTTGTATAAACAGCGTACAAGTGGAACTGCACTACAGTTTGTATAAACAGCGTACAAGTGGAACTGCACTACAGTTTGTATAAACAGCGTACAAGTGGAACTGTACTACAGTTTGTATAAACAGCGTACAAGTGGAACTGCACTACAGTTTGTATAAACACAACGTGCAAACAGAATCACAATACAGTCTGTAAAAATGTAACGTACAATTAAAATCACATTACAGCCTAAGTAGAATCACACTACAGTCAGTATAAACACAGTGTACAAATAGAACCACACTACAGTCTAAACATAAGTCGTATAAGTAGAATCACAGTACAGTCTGTAAAAACATAACGTACAAGTAGAATCACACTACAGTCTGTATAAACACAATCTGCAAGTAGAATCAAATACAATTTGTATAAAGACAACGTACAGGTAGAATCAACTACAATCTGTAGAGAGACAACGTACAAGTGTTTTTTAAAATCTGTACATGTAGGAAAGAAAAATGTAAGGTATAAATATTCTACGAATGGCAGGGAATAGAGTGTATAGAGATAACAAAAATACTGTGGTTTTGTTGTTGTTGTTGTTGCTTTTTTGTGTGTGGATGGGATAAAGATATAAAATGTAAAGAAATCAAATGAGACTGTCAAAAACGCTAAGGGATTAGCAGGCATGATCACACTTTACATACAGTATAAATATTCAGGATAAACGCAAAGAAACTATGGTATCAATTTTAAATCCTTAATTAGACCAGTCCTAGATTTTGGTAATACTGTGTGGGCACCAAGTTTAAGAAAATGTACGTTCTACCAAACGAATTATCCACATAAAGAACTTGGAGAACGAACAAAGATTAACGGTACTAAAATTTCCATGCCTGGAATACAGGAGAGAGAGAGAGGTGATTAAAGACTTTAAAATAATACCTGGATTTTATGTTGGGGGGTACGTCAGCTGTAAAGCACAGGCCAGCTTCCGTTGGGCAAATTCCCACAAAAAAACAGTAAACTAAGGTATTAATAGAGTATTAACCTTCAAGTACACATCATTTCGAATCTCAGACTATAGTAAAAAGAAAACATTAGACAGGTGCCTACGGCTGACACGTACCCCCTTTGCCCAGGTCATAAAATATACATGCATAAGAAAGGTGCATAACAGACACACGGACATCGTTATTGTTGTAACTTGTAATAATGCATACCTATTGAAATATGTAGGCTGCTACTATTGACGTGTGTTTATTAAATTGATAAACATCAGCTATGCTGGAGTTTTTGTCATACAATCTGACACTGTCTGTAGTTTAAGTGCATGCTGGAGCCAGAGGACACCCTTACAGTTACAAGCTTTGCAAGAACAGTTTTTACTGCTCAGTATATGCACATTGCTTTGGATACCACTAGTACCAGAGTTAGAAACCACTGGAACAGCTTGCAATCCGCCATTGTATTAGCAGGAACACTGAATTCTTTTCAAAACCTTCAAGGCAAACAGTTGAAAGATTGGAAGCAGAGTACTCTGTACAAATGTAACTGAGGAACACAAGCCAGCACAATAAAATGCAGCACCAGCAACAAGAACATATATATGAATCACAACATACACTGAAAATCACGCCCTAGTGGGCAAAAGGCTAAAAACTCTATTGTGTCGTATCATTCTTCTGATGAATGAATGAAAATTGATATGACGCATAAAATATATATATATATCTTCCACATAAAACCTTGCGTGTTCACACAATAAAGTACAAACAGCCTCTACACCCCCCCCCCCCCCACCCCCCACCGAAAGTGCAGCTATACATAGTAGTTAAATAGAGAAATGTATACAGAGTTTAAAAAAATAAAAAATAAACAATCAGTATTGAATGTACTTCATCACACACAATCATGTGATAAAAAGAATCATCACTACAATCTGTATAAAGACAACGTTCAGGCAGAATGACATTTGTATCTGTATAGGGACTGTATATGGAACGTATAAGAACGATCAAACTATGATCTGTACTGAGATAGAAGCTACATGTCAATGCATTCAAAATACAGGATGTAAACAGAAACGTTCGCGTACAGTGGAACTACAGTCTGTAAACAGAAGCAATTGTGTTACATTAAACTACACGTAGAATCTGTACACACAAAAGAAACTTTCATGTAAATCAAAAATCTGTACACACAAAAGTTACTTTCATGTAAATCAAACTACAGTCTGTGCACACAAAGAAACTTTCCTGTAAATCAAAATAAAATCTTTGCACAGGAAGAATGCTCGTATGTACGATCATGCTAAAGTCAATACACACAAAAAAAGAAGTGTTCATTATTATCATCATCATTATTAGCATATTGCAGCATCTGATTCAAGGCAGTAGGGGTCCGAGAGAGGTTTTGAACACGTGTTTTTCGCATTGTGTGTGTACGTGTGCGTGCGTGCGTGCGTGCGTGCGTGCGTGCGTGCGTGTGTGTGTGTGTGTGTGTGTGTGTGTGTGTCAGTGTACTGTAAATCCTCTAAATCTGGAAACGTTCTGCTGGACAATATTAAACAACAACAACAACAACATTTGATTCGGTTCATTTACGTGTTGGTGTCAGACTAGAGGGTTGGCTGTAATATACATTTAAAAGAATGAGTGTCTGCCAAACATTGACATCCACTTCTCGGGAAGTGAGGCGCGATCGTAAACAAATCAAAGCAACGACTTAACACACTTGCATTATTAAAAGACAGTCAGTATTGTTCGCTTACTAAAAGAGCGAGAATCCCCACGACTGTCCGTGCACTAACCAGGATTTGAGGGCGGGGTTTTGAAGAAGTGAAACTTGACGCTGAAGACGCTGGTGACACACATGTAGCAGTTGTCACGGTAAGTCACGTTCCGCACCAGCCAATCAATGCTCGTCATGGCCTCGTCGTGCACGTGCAACACGCCTCCTGTACAATCCAACAAATCGGGTCTCCTGTGCAATCCAACAAAGCGGGTCACTTGTACAATCCAACAAAGCGGGTCACTTGTACAATCCAACAAAGCGGGTCACCTGTACAATCCAACAAAGTGTGTCACCTGTACAACCCAACAAATCGGGTCACTTGTACAATCCAACAAAGCGGGTCACCTGTACAATCCGACAAAGCGGGTCACTTGTACAATCCAACAAAGTGTGTCACCTGTACAACCCAACAAATCGTGTCACCTGTACAATCCAACAAAGCGGGTCACTTGTACAATCCAACAAAGCCGGTCAATTGTACAATCCAACAAAGTGTGTCACCTGTACAACCCAACAAATCGGGTCACCTGTACAATCCAAAAAAGGGGGGTCACCGGTACAATCCAACAAAGCGGGTCACCTATACAATCCAATAAATCGGGTCACCTATACAATCCAACAAAGCGGGTCACCTATACAATCCAATAAATCGGGTCACCTATACAATCCAACAAAGTGTGTCACTTGTGCAATCCAACAAAGTGTGTCACCTGTACAATCCAACAAATCGGGTCACCTGTGCAATCCAACAAAGCGGGTCACATGTACAATCCAACAAAGCGGGTCACCTGTACAATCCAACAAAGCGGGTCACCTGTACTTTCCAAAAAGCGGGTCATCATATCTCTCTCAGTAGTCTATGCAAAAGTCTGTAAATAAACAGCTCTTCGCCATGTGCATGTCTCCTGCCCTTCCTGAAAATTGAACTAAAGCCTAAAATTTTTTTATTAACAAGGCTTGTATTACTCGTCGATGTTAGTACCCGTTCATAATAATAATAATAATGATAACAGACTGAGAGAGAGAGAGAGAGAGAGAGAGAGAGAGAGAGAGAGAGAGAGAGAGAGAGAGAGAGAGAGAGAGAGAGAGAGAGAGAGAGAGAGAGAGAGAGAGAGACAGACAGACAGACAGACAGACAGACAGACAGACAGACAGACAGACAGAGACAGACACAGACAGACAGACAGACAGACAGCGACACAGACAGACAGACAGACAGACAGACAGACGATGAGACAGAGACTGTTGAGGCCAGTCAAGGGCAAGACAATTTGAAGCCGCCGAACGAGAGTTGCGTCCCCTGGATGGATTTTCTTCGGAGCGCAATCGATATAGTGTTTGTGCTCTAATACTGTAGTAGTGAGCAGAATTACGCCAACTGGAACCCGGATCTGATGTATATACAAAAGGATATCTTTAAAGGTTTCACTGCTTCTAACCCCCCCCCCCCCACCCACCTCTTTGTCTCTCTGTCTCTCTCTGTCTCTCTGTCTCTGTCTCTGTCTCTCTCTGTCTCTCTGTCTCTCTGTCTGTCTCTCTCTCTCTCTCACTCACTCACACACACACACACACACACACACACACACACACACACACACACACACACACACACACACACACACACACACTCACACACACTCACACACACACACACACACACACACACACACACACACACACACACACACACACACACACACGCACGCACACACACTCACACACACACTATTTGTTTCAGTTTCTGCGTTCTTTCTTTCATGGCGCGTTACGTGCACAGAAAACGTATGGTTTGTTAGGGAGGGTGGAAGAATGACACAGGGAGTGAGAGCCCAGTCCAGCTTCATTATTCACACAGCTCCTGAACTTTGATGTCTGCTTAACGTCCACAGAAACCACACGGCTTATTAGGGACGGGATTTCTGCTTTCGGCAATGTTGTGTCTAGTTCTACATCAGACAGCTCAATGAACATCAACAAGTTCATTAAATAACATTAGATTAAGATTTAAATGGAACAAAAAACCACTTGACATGCTGATTTAAGGTGCAGCCTTTCCCTCTGACCTCTCTAGTGTCCGTTCTTGGCCAATAATTATTGGTCACCGCACAATTCGGCATCTTCGCTGTCAAAATAGGTCGCAGTTGGCACTTCGGGCTCAAAGTTCAATGGAGCCGGGATAACTCAGAGTTAGAGCGCCGGAGTCGTGATTAAAAAGTCGCGGGTTCGAATCCCTGCAGGAGCGGCGGGAGAATTTTTCTTCTCCAGGGTCAACTTTCTGTGTTGCCTCTTATTTTGGTATCCGTTCCACTCCCGTGTTACCGCAGTAACACGTAAAAGATCCCCGGTCATTTTGCCAAAAGTGCAGTAGCAGGTTACAGCTAAACACGCATTGACCTTACGTGTGTGGCTTTGTATGAAGTGACATGGTGCATGGTTGTATGGTGTACACAGAACGCGTCGAGATGGCAGCAGTTTCACGTGGCACCAGCCGTGCCAACGCCGTAAGTATACCACTTCGGTGGATATTCCAAAACCCGCTATAAAAAGCTATTCACTCATGTAGAGTGCAGTGCAGTCTGCTTGAGGGCGGTGAACAGCGCTGATAAAAGCAATCAACAACTTCACTCCGTGCGGTCGCTTCAAGTACTCCTTCTATAAGAGTTACCAGTTATGTGGCCTGTTATTCTGTGTGTGTGTGTGTGTGTGTGTGTGTGTGTGTGTGTGTGTGTGTGTGTGTGTGTGTGTGTGTGTGTGTGTGTGCGCGCGCGCGCGCGCGCGTGCGCGCACGTGCGTGCATGCGACCTGTTGGTAGTCAATTCCAGTTACATGGAGCAATGAAACTGAACGAGTGCTCACCAACAAGTTTGAAATTACCGGTGAAGGAGAGGATCTACGACCCTGTGAAGAAACATCCGGCGGACAGATCCTCCTCGGGCACAGCTGCAACACCTACTGAGTTCCTGTCGCAGCGAACGACAATGAGGGCATCATATTTAGGGATTTTCAAGAGAATTTCGTTTGCTAATCCGACGGTGCGTGATGTCTGATATGCGCAGAGCGAAGCCGAAAGGTAAGATATGGGTGCGTACTGTCGAAATGACGAGACACAAAAAGCTGCCATCTCGTGTTTGCAGAGGATGTTTCCAGGCAATTAAGGGAGTTTAGTTAATAATGGTTTGATGTGGTTTTGTTTCCACAGAACAAACGGCAATGCATTGTTCTGAACACTGCTACAGACCTATATCTGTGCCGCCGATAGAGGCCAAGACTGAGTTGCAATAACCAAGGTGGGTTGATGATGAACAAAACAATCACAAGTCTTGCATGTGTGCTTTCTGAAAGGTATGGTCCGATGGACGCAAGCTAAAGGCCTTTTAATGTAGGAAATGATGCACAACAAACACTGCAGATTTGATCTGTTTTGAAAGACTCTACTCGTCAATTTTAACTCCGAGGTATTTCACAAAATATTTCAAGGAGATACTGTTATTTCCAGTGTTTGCAAATCACTATCTCTGTCTACCAGTCTGAGACCAGATGAAATGCCAACAGCCAATTCTATCATTTTTGGTGTTCTGCTCGAACTTATCGCAGCTCATCCAAGATTAAATGCGATTTAATACCTGACTGCTAAAGTCGCTGACTGGACGGAAGAAAATTCCTAGGGATGCGCACTTTGCGAGAGCTCAGCATCGTCAGCGTACTTGTAGAAGTCGCAATGATGAGCAGAAATGGCATCCAGAAAAAGCTGGGAGTATAGTTTGACAAAAACAGGTTCAAGAACGGAACCCTGATGTATTTAATCCATATAGAAGGGGGCTAGGAGCAAACACAATACAGACTGACAATCAACAGAAACAGACTGACAACAGCTACTGAGAGTTGAGCCAAATCACCAAGAGGCAATGCCCCCGAAATTTGAAAGTTGCCTCCATAACGTCTCCAGAAGAATGGAATGATCGACTGTGTCGAATACTGCCCTGAGGTCAAAAAGAGCAGTCAGAAAGACAGATCTTTCGTCTGCTTTCACTCATATACAATGAGAAGTACTCGATCAGTACAGAAACCTCTGTGCTACGAGCCTTCATGTAGTCTGACTAGCGCATTCGCCAACGACCGTTTTCAAACATGTGGTTCTGAAGCTGTCTCAGGATTACTTTCACAGGACTTTCTTTCTTTATATAGATAGATATAGATATAGAGATATATATTTTTAGATTAACATCAGATTGGACGTGGCCAGAAACATTCAAATTATTTGTATTAAGTCAAAGTTTTCTTCAGTCACTGACCACGCTGGCATAGGTTAAGTCTGAGCAAGCCTATTTCAAAATTACATATTTTCTACCTGAAATGGTTACCCTTTGGCATTTTATTCAAGATCTGAAAGGTAAACCTGAAACGGTTACCTTTGGGCATTTTCGTCAAGATCTGAAAGGTAAACCTGAAATGGTTACCTTTGGGCATTTTCTTCAAGATCTGAAAGGTAAACCTGAAATGGTTACCTTTGGGCATTTTCTTCAAGATCTGAAAAGCCTTCGTGGCTTCCATAGCAGCACGTGCTGACGCGTTGAGAAAGTTATGTCTGACGAAGAAATCGGAACCGTTGAGCCGAGCTGCTTCGATGAGTTTTTTCTTCTCTGTCATCAGGAGCTTGTCGACGAGGCGCTCTGCGGAATCCAAGGTCTGGCCGGACGCCCCAGTTCGTGACTTCTGCTCTGATTGGATGAGAGCCGTTCTCTTTGCCAGGTAATCGGCTGGGACTGAGATCACCGCTGGCACAAAGATGGCGGAGAAGACAACGGCTAGGCAGGCGACAGCAATGCTGGGCATGGTCAAGGTTAGATGCCTGGCGGGGGTCATCTTCAATCTGGGAGCAAAAATAAGTTAAAAAAAGACACCGACACCTAGACAAGTGGGGAAGGGGAGCGGATGGGGTGGGGTGGAGGGGGGCAGAGAGAGAGAGAGAGAGAGAGAGAGAGAGAGAGAGAGAGAGAGAGAGAGAGAGAGAGAGAGAGAGAGAGAGAGAGAGAGAGATTTAATAATCAGATAACCGCGTAGATCAGGCCCAAAACCCAAATTCAACCAACCGGAAGCGAAGGTTCGTTCCAACGTTCCAGACACAATATGTTTTGAGAGAATTGCGCCTCCCCCCCCCACCCCCCACCCCCCGGCCTTCCCCCCGTTTTTGTTTTACAAATCAGTCTATAAGTACAAAATATATAAACAGTTTATGTCTTATAAAAAATTAGACCAAAAGAGGAGAAGACGACGACCAAAAAATATTATTATTTTATATATACTTTTTTTTAAACTGTGTACTTCATACGCAAACGTGTAGAAAAAAGGCGTATGGGTCAATCATTTTCGTGCCGATGTAAAAGGTGCAAAGCGGGCGAACTGACCAGCCCCAAAACTCCCCGCGTGCCCTCCGAATGACCCGCTGCTGTCCTGTCCTCTACACGATGTCCCATTGCAGAGAAAACTGAAATATGTTGGGGCCATTAATGTTTTTTCTATTTTCTTCTTGCTGTCAGGAGTGTAGTCCACAGAATATAACCAGGCCAATATTTGAAAATAAGACATAGAATATTTTTTCAGGGTCTCAGAACTTAGAAACTCGGAATATTTCTAGGCGTTTCGACATGCTGGAACATAGAAATTTTTCAAGATCGCAGAGAACTAGAATAATTGGAGATCTCAGAACTATTGATCTCAGAACTTAGATCATTTCCCCCCCCCCCCCCTCTTCAGCCCCTTTAGAACTTAGAATATTTTTGGGACCTCTAAGATTCAGAAAATATCCCAAGATCTCAGGACTTCGAATATTTTTCGGGTAGGAGTTGTTAAACCTTGAAGCGTGGCTCGACTTGTTAACAACTTAGCTCGAGTTGTTACCAGTCAGATAGCCCTGACTGTAAATAGCCCTGACTGTAAATAGCCCTAACTGTAAATAGCCCTAACTGTAACTAGTCTAATATATTTTCAGGGAAAAGAGCCTGTGTATGTGCATGTAGTTTTATGCAAAGAATCATGAGACTTTTTACACTTGAAGTTGAATACAAATAAGGAACTCACTCGCGTTCGTTTGTTTGATCCATACTTGTGTTGTACGTCTTGTAGTTGTATGTTTGTTTGCCATCCTGACAGATACACTTGCGGACACTCATATTTTTTTATATTTTTTTTACCACACCTTCATAAATTCGTGAAGCTAACGCTCGGCTTTACACCTCTGGTCTGCCGTCCATGTTTGTCCGGGTCCCTCAGTCTACATCTAACTAGATCTGTTCATCTTGACTAGGTTCTATCAACGGAATCCCCTTTTACATAATAGGGAACTGAACTTAGTAGGCCTATTGCAAAGTCATATGTGTGTGTTGTGTGTGTGTGTGTGTGTGTGTGTGTGTGTGTGTGTGTGTTGTGTGTGTGTGTGTGTTGTGTGTGTGGTGTGTGTGTGTGTGAGTGCGTGTGCGTGCGTGCGTGCGTGCGTGCGTGCGTGCGCGTGTGCTTTAGAGAGAGAGAGAGAGAGAGAGAGAGAGAGAGAGAGAGAGAGAGAGAGAGAGAGAGAGAGAGAGAGAGAGAGAGAGATGAGAGAGAGAGAGAGAGAGAGAGAGAGAGAGAGAGAATCGATTGCAGCACTGATAGCTGTGTCTGTCATAACAGCGGCTCTTTTTCTTTCAAAAATGGTGTGTTGCGAAAGTGTAACCAAAACAGTGTTGCGAAAGTGTAACCAAAACAGTGTTGCTGTTTGCCTTGTTAGATTGCTTGACATCTTACACCGACTCCTTGACAATCTTACACTGAACCCTTGACATCTTACAATGAATCGTCTGACATCGCTGTCTTCTGGCTGTAACTCATTTTATCGCTAGCTGCTTCCAGCCTGTTTTGAACATGTTCAGTCATAAAGCAACCTTTTCTCTTCTTTTTTCGCCCAAGAGAGAAGGAGCTAACAAGCCACCAACATTCTAGTTCTCAGACAATACGCCAACAATCCAGTTCTCAGACAGTCCAACAGTAATCCAGTTTTTAGACACTCCACCAACAATCTTGTTTTTAGACAACAGAATTTTGTTTTCAGAATCGTCAACAGGATGACGGCGGATGATTAGAAGAAGAAGAAGAAGAAGAAGAAGAAGAAGAAGAAGAAGAAGAAAATCCTCAACACTACAGTTCTCAGACAAGCCACTAACTATCCAGTTTAGACAATCCACCAACAATCCAATTCTAGAGTAAACTGAGTTCTAGAGTAAGTCCACCAGTTCTAAGACAATCCAACAATCTAGTTCTTAGACAATCGAACAATGCAGTACTTAAACAATACAGTTGTCAGACAATCCACAAGCGACGCAAGAGGATTCATTGGACCTGCCATAAAGATTTTCGAAATTCTTGTTTGTTTTTGTTTGGGCTGAATCGTTTTAGACCCAGGATTTTTTTTTTTTTAAATGATTGTTTTATTTTATTTTGATCTATTGAATCTAATCTATTGAAGCTGAAATATAATGGCAGAAGAAGATTCAGCGCCTACCAACAGGAGCAGCACATCCGCAGCGCAATCAGCGTCACTGAAGAGACAGAACACACCACCCCTGTGCACTGTGGACATTTGCTTAAACTGTTGGTGCTGCTACTAGTTTTAGAACAATGTGACGTAAACGCGATCAAGTACGTCATCTACATTGTAGATGACGTACTTGATCACAACCTCCTCAGTAGCGACAGAACCATCAACAAAATGATGTTCGCCGCTCTACGGAAGAAGAGAAGAAGAAGTCTACTGAAAATCGCGGAGCTGATGAAACAAACTGAAACAGAACAAATCTGGTTTCTTCGTTTTTCTCCCGCATTTTTGTTGTTGTTGTTGTTGTTGTTGTTGTCGTCAGTCTCCAGTTCAGGAGGACAGGTGGTGTTTATTCTGATATTATTTGGTCTCATTTCTGTGGTCGGACATCACGTCTGAGCATGGTGATTGTATGTTTTCATTGGTATTTAATTGTGACCTTCGACCTTGCTTCAGTCTGCCATAGTTTGCCATCGAACAGCATGGGGGGGAAGAGAGAAATCAGAAAGAAGGGAAGCAAGATTCTGGGGAATTTGACATGACGACAACTGTATCAGCATCATTATCCTACCCGATCACACTACGTCCAGTTCGTAGTTTTTCATTGGCCGCGGTGCAGATCACAGCCCCTATCAAAATTCCAGTGACCTACGCTTCGATCAGGCAGCCAAGTAATTGATTGTAAATTACCGTTTGATTTCTTTGTTTTCTTCCGTCACCGCATCTTCTAGGGCCTGTCGTATATTTCTGATTGTTAGGCCCTTTTAAAGCCTATGAGCTACCGGGAACCAGAATGCCGTCAAGATTTAAGATTCAAGATAACTTTATTATCTCATCGGTGAAATTCAGACGTGGCTGAACATTAACCACATCACAGTACACAATAACACATATTGTAGATTTTAAAACTCAAAGAACAGTTACTGAAAATACAAGTTACAGAATAAACAAATTAGTCATTTACGTAATTCACACACACACACACACACACACACACACACACACACACACACACACACACACACACACACACACACACACACACACACACACACTGCTCTGACGTTTGAACGGATTTATCTGTTTAGAAATGCTATTGACTGTATTCACTGTATTAGATTTAGGCGCCAAATCGTTATGTCACGTATGTTGGTCTTCACTGGAACAGCCACACTTTCTTTTCTAACATGGAACAGCCTCAGTTTTTAACATGCAACAATTTCACTTTCTAAATGGAACAGCCTCAGTTTCTGACATGGAAAAGCCTCACTATCTAACATGGAACAGCCTCAATTTCTAACAGCCTCACTTTCTGTCATGGAACACACACACACACACACACACACACACACACACACACACACACACACACACACACACACACACACACACACACACACACTGACATCACCGCTCATGCGAGTAGGAGCGGCAACGTTAAAGGGAAGTAATATCGTACATTTCGGCCATTATGTCAAAGCTGCAGTTGCCGCTCTTAGACTCATTCAGTTTCCTCTGCGTAAACCGTTTGCTGTAATCATTTTGTTTGTCAGTCCTTGCTCAGTGCATGTGCAACTCGAGCAGTGGTAAACCACATACCACTAGTATCATTATCTGCTGTTTGACTTTGCCTGACTCCTGCCTACTTTCTTATATAAGAAAAACACGAAGAGATAGTATTGACCGACTGTGTGTGACTGGCGTTTCATTGGCTAAAGTACCATGTGTTTTGTCGGGCCGCGTATTATTATAGTTACACATGTTAACCTGTTACTGTTACTGTCAATGTGGGTATGATTACGAATGCTCTCAACACTATGCCTCATTCCATGTGCACGTGTATTTACTTGATACGTGGCAATAAAGATAATTATATATTGATTGACTCGATATTGATATTGATATTGCTCGGAAGTAGGCATTGAATTGAATTGCCCATTTTGATGATGAGCTAGACCGGGGGCCGTTTGTTCAGTTAGGCTGCCTACTTTATGAACTAAGCATTTTCAAGGGGCCATTTCACACCTCAGGCAAGTGTCTGCCTTATTTATGAAATGCGAAGCGTCAGTTTAGTTCAGTTTCATCAGGTACCGGCGGGATATAATACATATGCGTGGAGCGGGGATAGCTCACTGAGTCAGTGGTTAGGCGCCGTTCTCCTGACTGAAAGGTCGCAGGTTCGAGTCAGTCCCCGCTACAGGAGCGGCGGGACAGTTTTCTTCTCGGCCAGTGTCAGCCGTCAGTCCTGTGCTGACCGTCCTCACGATTTGCGGCGTATCCGTTCCACACCCGCCCGGGGTTACCGCACTGAGTAGCACGTGTTCCACACCCGGGTTACCGCACTGAGTAGCACGTGTTCCACACCCGGGTTACCGCACTGAGTAGCACGTGTTCCACACCCGGGTTACCGCAGGAGCACGTCAATAAAGCATCATGTCCCGGTCACTGATCCTGCCAAAAGCAGGTCAGCCGGGTCACACATAAACATGCGTGCAACGTATATATTTAGTTGGCTGTGTGGCTATCAAGTGACTGTGACACGGTGCATGGTTGCATGGTAGTGTACACAGAACGCGCCGACACGGCAGCAGTTTCATTGACTATGTGACACCAGCTGTGTCAGTGATGTCAGTACTGACTCCACCTTCGGCGGTGGATGTTAAATACGCACTATGAAATGCTATCACGCAAGCCGGAGCGCAGACGGCTGGAGAGCGGAGAATAGTAGCGCTGTTTGAAAGCGATCAGCCCTGTAATTCCCGGCGTTGAGTTCAGACTGAGTCACCGTGACCTGTCAGTGTAACTGTGTCTCCGTTGGCCCACAGCCAGCACTGTTCCACTCAGTCTAGGGGAAATCTTTGGCCCACAACTGTAAAAAAGAAATGACTAAAGACAGTGTTTCCATCCTGACTAATATCAGTACGCCCAGTTTCTGCTACAGTCAGTGTGAGTGTGAGTGTCATTTGTGTGTGTGTGTGTGTGTGTGTGTGTGTGTGTGTGTGTGTGTGTGTGTGTGTGTGTGTGTGTGTGTGTGTGTGTGACTGAGTGTGTGTGTGTGTGTGTGTGTGTGTGTGTGTGTGTGTGTGTGTGTGTGTGTGTGTGTGTTTATAACTTACTTTATGTAAATTGTTTCGGTAGGACTATGCTCTACATGTGTATAGAATATCATATTTAGGTTAATATGTATCAGCTGAGCGCTCAGGGCCCGTTGATGAGCACTTGATAAATGTACATTATTATTATTGTGAAGTTACGAAAAAGCAAATGTCAAAACATTTCCATCACAGGACACGGAAAAGTATCCCCGTTCCAACCATGGTGATCAGTTAGAGGTGATGCCGACAGCTGACGTCAGTCGGTGTAGTTTTCCTGGACTGACGTCCCGCTCCGGCCTGCTCCGGCTGGGCCTCGCAGGAAAGGGAAGCTGGGGCTGAAAACTTGGGAATTGTTGTTGAGTTGATGCTTAATGTCCTCAGATGTCATTTGACATATTAGGGACAAGTTGTGACCAATGCCGAAGCACGGTTCAATACGTAAGGTGTATGCGTGTTTAGCTGTAACCTGCCACCTGCACTTTTGGCAGAATGACCGGGATTTTTTACGTGCTACTGTGGTAACACGGGGGTGGAACGGATACCGAAATAAGAGTCAGCACAGAAAGTCGACCCTGGAGAAGAAAATTCTCCCGCCGTTCCAGCAGGGATTCGAACCCGCGACCTTTCAATCACGAGTTCGGCGCTCTAACCACTGAGCTATCCCCGCCCCTTAAAAAACTTGGGAACGCGGAGACACTGAGTATATACACTGAGTATAGATCTGCCGCTGGCGCTTTCTCATTCTGTTCTAAATTTAGATCAGCTCCCACATGACGTCACCACGCAGCGCGCGTCTGCAGCAGGAGGCTGGCACGGCAGGATCAAACTTGCCGCAGCCAAAATGGCCGCTGCCACTGACGTGCTGAAACAGTGAAAGCAAACTGTAAGACCTGATCTGCATTCTACTTGGTCATGTGTGGACGTTGATGGGTGAAAGTAAACTGTGAGTAAGACCCGATCTGCTTTATTACCGGCTTGGTCATGTGTGGAGGTTGATGAGTGAAAGTAAACTGTAAGACCCGATCTGCATGCTACTTGGTCATGTGCGGACGTTGATGAGTGAGCATTTTGTTGTCGATGATGGGTGAACGCAAACTGTGAGTAGGGCTGATCTCATGTCGCTTGTCATGCGTTGTTGTTGCTGCACAGAAACGTGCCGGTGTCTCGAACTAAAGCGTTGCTGCGGCTGAGCCGAGCTGGAGGTTGGCAAGTGTGGGACTGAAGAGCGTGCTTGCGCTCCGCTCCTGCGCTCACTCACCACGCTGCCTGCGTCAAAGAAGGGAGCGAGGACAAATGGGGCAACGTTAAAGGGTGGGGTCCGATTCCTCCCAGTCTTTGTCCGCGGCGTCAGCAGGCAGCACTGCCTATTGGTAGAGTAGGAGCAACAAAGCCCATCTGTTGTGCGAGCCAACAAATAGGGTGCACCGAGAGTGTGTAGGGTGTGACTTGTCACCGATTTTCACGGCGCGGTGAAAAACAGGGAAATAAGGCATCGGCAAGTAAGGCTGTCAGTGGTGCTGGCAGTGTGTTTGTGGGACCAAAGTGCAGGCCTGTAATCAGGATACACTACTGAGGTGAGTGGAGAAGTGCTGCCATCGCCGTGGCGAGAGACTGGGGCCAGACAGGGCCAGATCGTGCAGTGTACCACTGGAACTGAAGTTAGAGCAAACTTTCTCATAGCGTGAACCCAGCTTGCGTACGAAAACCGGAAGAAGAAAAAAGAAAGCGAAGCAAACATGAGTATGGGTAGACTACATGCAAGCATGGGCATGGGTAGACTACATAAAAGTTGTGCATGTCTGACATTCTCTCTTCCTGAGAAAGAGAAAGTAAAAAAAAAAAAAAAAAAAGGGGGGGGGCCGCGTGAATGCCGTTTTTGTGAGTGCAAAACCTTTGGTTGTTTTGACATGTACTGTACTCATGGAGTCGTCACACAAAAAGACCCTTCATGCTGAACGATTAAACTTGTTATGCAGAGTGTGTCATGTGGTGGACGCTCTGAAAAGGTTAAAGAGTCTTGTGCAAAATCGAATGCTCTTGTGACATCGGAATTGCAAACCTTTTATAGCATTAATATTTTGGAGAACAGGCCTGATACATACTCCGGCACAGTGTGCTCAAAGTGTTGCAGGAGGTTAATGGCATTGAAGCATTCAGCGGTACAGCAGGTTAATGGCATTGAAGCATTCAGCGGTACAGCAGGTTAATGGCATTGAAGCATTCAGCGGTACAGCAGGTTAATGGCATCGAAGCATTCAGCGGTACAGCAGGTTAATGGCATTGAAGCATTCAGCGGTCCCTTCATCAGCCACGATAGGAAAAGCTAAAGCCGACGTCGAGAGCGCTGCTAAATTATGGGTAAGATATGACGGTGACCCGTGTGGGTTAGTGAATGCCCTGTGTGTTGTCAAGCCGAGCAACAGAAAAGACTGAGGAGGAAGGCCTGTGAAAAAAGGTGGGTGGCCCAAAAAACAAAAGACTGAATCATCGGATGTTTCTGTCTGTTCACTGTCTGTTACACCACCTGTTACACCACAGGCCACGTCAGCCCCAGTAAAAGAAATGCCTGTTCATTCTATGCCTCACGTAATAACATCGCCCATGGCATCTGAAAGTCAGTGTACACTCATACAGACAACCACAGCCATGAAGTCAGTGTACACTCATACAGACAACCACAGCCATAGCGACTTCATCAGAAACACCAACGTTCATCAACTGACATTGCAACATCGCCGTTCAAACAGTTTTCACAGTCATGCACAACACTCAGGACTTTAGACACTCTGGCACACCCGTTGACAAAGGAGGAAGAGAAGTACCATATAAGCATGACAAAAATAAAGGTCAGCAGGTCAGCTGACAAAGCAACACTGAGGCGCTTAGCTAGAGGTCAGCCTGTAGTTTCGGAAAGGATCGTTGTGCCCAGGAAGTCATCCCTGTCAGCAACATCCTCACTTGGCCAGAAAAGATCCAAACTCATGGCAAAAATTAGACAAGACGTATCAGGGAACTCAGCCGATGATTCTATCACGCAGCAAAGTAGTGAACTGAAAAGGTCGTCAAAAACCATGAAAGAAAAACGGCTTCAGGCTGCCGGCATGGAGAGACCGGCTATTTCAGACGAAGAAGGTTAAGCATTACGTACCAAACTTGGTTTGAGTAGGAATAAATACCGAAAACACCGAACAACAACTCGACGATCTCAGCAAAATGACGTGGAAGGAAAACCAGATCAGACTGTTTTTGTTTGGCGACTGTGACTTCCTTCTGAAAGTGTTTGGCATTTCTGGATCCCAGTCAGCCCACCCTTTTCTGTGGTGCACTGCTTCCAAGATACAGATACAGACAGCCCCTAATCAGCAGCCTCATATCCCTCACAGGACACTAGCCAACATCAAAGCAGACTACAGAAAGTTCAAACGACGAGGCCGAAAGGAAAAACGACTCGCCCGTGCATTCGGCAACAATGTCTGTCACGCGCCTATGTTTGACACGGACCCCACCCAAGTGTCACCCCCTCCTCCCCCCTCACCTTCACATCATGCTGGGTATCGTTAAAAAACACCACACGCTGCTGCAGCAGGACTGTCACTCGATTGATAAAGAAATTGGCATGGCACTGGCCAAAGAAATACATAGTGATTTTGAGGACAGTACTTCCTTTGGGCATTACGTCAACCAACTGAAGTCAACAGAAAGTGATAAACAATCCCAGCTTGTCTGCGTCGAAGAGTTTACAACAGAAGCTGATGTAGCGGAGAAGAAAGCGGAGGTGGAAGAAAAACTGGACGGTCTGTATGAAGCATAGACGAGAAAACAAAACGGCTACAAGAACTGCCCCAGCTCTCAGGACCCGTTGCTGCCCGTCTGGACAGCACAGTGAAGAACAACACCACCCTTCAGGCCTATCACGAAACTTTGTGGGCAACCACTGCAATAAATACATACAACAAGCAACAACAGAAAACATATGCCAGAGTGTCGTCAGGAAAGTGAAGTGACAGATTACCACTACTTACTCAACAAAGCACATGACATCGCAGAAAAACACCAGCACCTGAATCTTCTCTGTGCACAAGTGCACAAGCTCATATCTCACACACAGCCCATCACAGGTTCGGAAATTAGCCTGGCCAGGGACTCCATCAAAAACTGCATGATATTCTTCAGAAACGAGTTCCCACATCTCAAAATCACACCTGTTAGAGGCTCAGTGTATTGATTTTCTGCGGGCATGCAAGATCGGTTTGGGACTCTGTGGGAGGAGAAAAAACACATGCTTTTATCAATGAACTAAAAATAAGAGTGCGAGGGGTCAACAATCTTGCAGAGAAAATCAGAATCTTAATGAAAGAACACATGACCATTGTATGTCCACGCCTACAGTCCGTGATACAGTCGGGAAGGCAGCAAACAAAGTAAGAGCACATACACCTTGCACCCCCAGCCCTTCGCCAACACACTCTTCTTGACCACTTTAATCGCAAGTCTCCCATTCATTCTTCTCCAGGTTAAAATCCGTTCATTCTTCTCCAGGTTAAATTTTTAGTCTCGTCAGTGACATGCAGTAAAGTATGTGTGAATGTGAAGTGCAGCTAAATTATGTACGCCAACGTACTCGGGAGACAGTGCTGATAGTTATTGTCTCTGGTTTTCTGGATGTCGTACAAAGATAGCTGTGTTGAAAAGATGGCGTACTGAGTGTGATGGATATTACACCCCAAATATTGACTCTTTAGCGCTCACAGACAGCGGCAGTGCAGGCCGAATGTTAAATATGGCGGCTCTCTCTGTCTGAAACGGTGCTGTACTTCAGCAAGTTGCAGCGTCCTACAGAAAAACTTGTAGCTGACAAGGGTAAGTGATTCTGCATGACGACATGTTGTACTTTGCATGGATTGTTTATTTGCGATCAGGAAACTCTGTGGACTTAAATCGAGCGTGTTAAAAACTTCGTTAAACTGCATGAGCATGCGACAGTAATTTAACAAGGCGGGCACGCGTGTCTTTTTTAATCACTTACACAAAAAGAGTGTTTGTTTATATTGTTATGTGTTTGGTATCATTTTGTAGATAAAACTCTCCTCTTTCTCATGGTCACGGTCAATAGGATATCACAATGATGAGGTAGTTGTACTTTGTGATGATCAAAACCATGTTGTTTTAACACACGGTCCACTGCGCTCTGCGCGGCACAACGCTGCCCGAGTTGTGGCTGTGCGCTACGCGTGGAACAGTATGGCGTGTCGGTAGCATGCTTAAGGTGTTGAGCTTCGCTCACCGGGCAGGTGCCACACGGAGGTCAGCGCCGTGCGAGGGTGTCCGTTTCACACCTCCCGCTCCCTGCTATGCAGCCAGCCCCAACTCCAAGCACTGGTTTACCACAGCCTTCCTTCAACCACTGCCGTATCCAGTTACGCCATAGGGTCCAGAAAACTGTCAGCTAACGAGCAGTTCTTTGTTGGTGCTCAAACGGTAGTAAGGTTGTTACAAACAACTCAAATAAATCAAGGCGTGTCATTTATAGCCGCCAACAAAGTTTACACCAGCACAAATAAAACCGCAATCGTTTGAATCGAGACGGAACTCTATTATTTATTTATTTTTACCCAGGGTGGATGCGTCTCATGTTTACGTGCGTGCTTTTGCGCTAGGTTGCTTCAGTCTAGTTATATTAGTACCCAAACTCCAAGCACTGGTTTACCACATCCTTCCTTCAGGAAGGTGCCGGAAAGCGGTGCTCGGAGTGTGATTAGTATCCGAACCTTTCGGAGGGCGCTGACCGCGTCGGTGTACAGCTGCGCGGAGATAAAGAGTGCCCCTTCAGTGGCGTAACTAAATCTGGCAGAGTTTGGAGGAAGTGAGGTGCCGGAAACCGAGTGTGCGGCCAGCCCTGAACAGGTGTGTGTGTGTGTTGGGGGGGGGGGGGGGGGGGGGGAGGGGGGGAAGAAGAAGACGAAAACGGCAACAACTCTAAAAACACACCTGTTCAGAGAAGCTTCACCCGTGCCAAAATTCCTCAAACGTATTCCTGCTTCGTAGACACAATTGGAATTGTATGAAAGATCCGTCTGCGCGTGTCACTTATGATGCTTGTAATGCATGTGTTTTAAACAAAGGGTACATAGTTATGTTCTTCTTCTTCTTCTTCTTCTTCTTCTTCTCAGGGTTCAAGTTAGTTGCCAGTGTCTGTTTGTGTGTTAGAATGGTACAGTGTTCCTTGTAAACTCTCCTCTCTTTCAGTTGTGTCTATTTGCGCGCGCCACACACACACACACACACACGCCCGCATGCACGCACCCCCCCCCACCCCCACCCCCACACATCACCCCACCCCCCTCCACAAAATCACACACACACTAGTCAGTTGAAGGGAAGAAGGCGGAGACCAGAGATACTACAGCAAGTAGCGTCTCTGGCGGAGACACCTGATATCTACTGACTGAAGGACTGCGTGCGTCGGAGGGTTCGGGAGGGAGGGCGGATGGGGGAGGTGTGTGTGTGTAGGGGGCGAGGGGGGGGGGGGGGGGCAGGTATTGCATTGCACTTCAGAGGGAGACGTTGAAATTCGATCTGCATGACAACTGCGTCACAGTGAATGCTGTTCATGACTGTGCCTGTTGTGGCTGGCTGTCGCTGCTGGAGTCGTACCACACTAGCCGCTATAGCCAACACGACGTGCGTCAGAAGGTATTGTTGTTGCTGTGGTTGCTGTATGACAGTACGTTACATCACCAGACGCTGTATGACAGTACGTTACATCACCAGACGCTGTATGACAGTACGTTACATCACCAGACGCTGTTGTATATTTATGTGTGGTCTTCCTTTGTTCCCCTTTTATATTTTTTCTGGCTTTTAGTTTTTACTCTTTCTATCGGGCATGGACAGTCTTTGTGCACACTGCGATGTACATCGAGTGTTTTATGCATTAACCCATTTATACCCACCGTCCATAACTGGCTGTGTGAGTCTACTTTAGCTGAGTGAGTCTACTTCAGCTGAGTGAGTCTACTTTAGCTGAGTGTCATTTTGGCCTCCTGCTGACACGGACCTCTGAAGAGGGGTTTCCTTTATTCAAAGAAGGGGTGGTGGATTTTTTTTCCTTATTGCTTTTTGGAGGAGGCCGCCGTTTGCAAGAACGGGAGGGCTTTTTGCTTCAGGGTATTTAGTGTTAAATATAGTCTGTGGGCATATATGAGTTAAAGTCTCTCTCTCTCTCTCTCTCTCTCTCTCTCTCTCTCTCTCTCTCTCTCTCTCTCTCTCTCTTCCCCCCCCCCCCCCCCGCCTCTCTCTCAGCATTTCTTATACTCGTTTTGTGTGATTGCAGTTGTTCGTCTTTTAAAATGGTTTTGTCAGCAAAAACAGTCCGTGTCAGGTTTTGTATACACGTTTACCCACACGTCGACTGGCAAAAACAGTCCGTGTCAGGTTTTGTATACACGTTTACCCACACGTCGACTGGCAAAAACAGTCCGTGTCAGGTTTTGTATACACGTTTACCCACACGTCGACTGGCAAAAACAGTCCGTGTCAGGTTTTGTATACACGTTTACCCACACGTCGACTGGCAGCTGGTCAGGGTTGTTGTGTTACTGCCAGTTAGACGGTGGTGTTATGTGATTGTCAGTTAGGGGTTGTGTGTGACTGTCGGTTACTCAGGGATGTTGTGTGATTGTCAGTTAGGGGTGTTGTGTGATTGTCGATTAGTCAGTGGTGTTGCGTGATTGTTAGTTAGGGGTGTTGTGTGATTGTCAGTTAGTCAGGGGTGTTGTGTGATTGTCAGTTAGTCAAGGGAGTTGTTTGTCAGTTAGGGGTGTTGTGTGATTGTCAGTTTGGGGTGTTGTGTGAGTGTCAGTTAGTCAGGGGTGTTGTGTGATTGTCAGGTAGTCAGGAGTGGTGTGTGATTGTCAGTTAGTCAGAGGTGTTGTGTGACAGTCAGTGGGGGGTGTTGTGTTAAATCTGTGCGACTGTCAATTAGTCAGGGGTGTTGTGTTATAGTTGTCTGGTTGTCTACTGGTCAGGGGTGTTGTATGCCTCTGTTAGGGGTGTTGTGTGACTGTCACTTCGTCAGGGGTGTTGTGCTACTGTGTGTGTCAAGCCATGTCAAATCAATACACTTCAATCATCCTTCACAGGGCAGTTCAGCTAGCTAAGTACTGAAGGCTCATTAATTTAGAAACAACATGTAGAAAGAACATCAAACCAACGTCAAAAGCATTACATTGATAATAGCTTAATAAACATACTGGATAACACATTGCATAATAAAAATGACATCATAGCGGAACACATGTCCCTCTTGACACCCCCCCCCCCCCCTCGTCCCCCATTCCCTGTCGCGCCTTCACCGAACACATGAATCAAACACACACGCACGCACGCACGCACGCACGCACGCACGCGCGCGCGCGCGCACACACACACACACACACACACACACACACACACACACACACACACACACACACACACACACTCCTCACCCAACCTATATACATACTATCATCAAGCAAACATTCTGACCCATCGCCGGACCCATACACACAACCCAAACCACGGGTGGGCTGGTCCAAGGTCAGCGGGTCATGTGATGGGGAGGAGCCGAGTCTTTAATCCCTATGTTCTTCTATTCTCTGGTTTATTTTTTGCAGGGCCAAAGGTATTCAGAATTGTTTTACATGTTATTAATTTTGATGGATTGAGCTCATAAAAGTAAAGTAAAATGTGTGTGTGTGTGTGTGTGTGTGTGTGTGTGTGTGTGTGTGTGTGTGTGTGTGTGTTGATTAGATCTCCATGGTGACCCGCAGACTACTTGCGGAGCTGGCTCTGTTGCCAAGAAGACGCCCGTTGGCCGCAGTGGTCATCGTCGCCTCTGCCGCCATCTCCACCGTCATCCTCTTGTCCAGCCGGTGGGACGCCGACCGCCTCAAGGAAGGTGTCCCCTCCCTGTTACCCGCCAACGGCTTTGCGGGCAGGCGACTGGGTGACGTCCCCGGGGACTTGATGCTGCCTCCCGGCGGGGCCGCATGGCAAAAGAGCCGCACTGCCGAATCCGGTTCGGGTTCTACCGGGGCGCTATTGAGGATCCTGGTGCTGACCTTCCGGCGTGAGCGCTCCTTGGCTCGCTGCCTGGCCTCCCTCAACGCCGCGCACTACGACGGGGAGCGCGTGCTGCTGGAGATCCACGTGGACCGCTCGCCGGACGGCAAGGTCCACAACGAAACCCTGCACACCGCCAACGCCTTCGTCTTCAAGCACGGGCCTGTGCAAGTGCACGTGAAGCCGCGTCATGGGGGCGTGGTGGGACAGTGGCTCAACACGTGGCGCCTGCCCTCCGACAACTCGTCCGAAATCGCCGTGTTCGTGGAAGACGACCTCACCCTCTCACCCTTCTTCGCCAGGTGGCTGAGAAGGGTGCACGGTAAATACGACAGCTACCCGGCAATAAACGGGTACGCGCTGCAGGGAGAGTCCATTCGCCACGGCGTGGGTTCCAAGCCAGGCAATCTGCAAGGACCACCCGGCCACTGCGCCTTCCTCTACCCCATTCTCGGATCCTGGGGTTTTTCTCCAAAACTTGGACCCTGGAAAGATTTCATAAGGTGAGGTTTGTCCTTGTTTGTACAAAACCTGATCTGTTCGTTCGTCTGGTTTTGTTTCCAGAGCAATCTCGTAAAGGTTCGTCCTTGTTTGCACAACGCTTGGTCTTTTCGTTCGTCTCTTTTCAGTTGTCGATCGTTAACTTCTTGTTTGCACAACGCCTAGTAGTAGGGAAGAAAAGTCGATGTATCGCTTGCAGGGGAAATGTACATCATCGGATTGTTCAGCTGTGCAAAAAACAGTCAGTCACTGGCGCCACTGGTGACAACCAACTTTGCAAGATGAGTACAATAAACGCAGTTCACCAGTCGATAGAAAGTCCTCAGAACTGCACTGCGTGTGTCAAGTCTTGGAAGACGGCCAACAAACTTCAACTGAACGACAGCAAAACCGAAGACAGATCATACTTTCAAACAAAACGTCTGTCCACAGTGTTTTGTCTGTCATTCACATCGGACATGCCGATGTCCCATTTGTCACTCCTTTGTTACAAATGTCGGTGTTGCCCTGTATTCAGTCCCAATCCTCAGTATGCTACAAATGTCGGTGTTGCCCTGTATTAAATCCTAATCCTTAGTATGTTACAAATGTCGGTGTTGCCCTGTATTAAATCCTAATCCTTAGTATTTTACAAATGTCGGTGTTGCCCTGTATTCAATCCAAATCCTTAGTATGTTACAAGTGTCGGTGTTGCCCTGTATTCAATCCTAATCCTCGGTATGCTACGACACCAACCAAACGTGCAAAACCGCATACCTGCAAATGAGGCATATCTGTTCCATACGACACCTTCAACCTCTCAAACATCCCAGACCCTTGTTTGCTAATTGTTCTCCCCTCAGTTAGACTTCTGTAAGTGTTCACCTTCAGGGCACCCTCGGTACTTTCTAGGCAAACTTCAGAAGGCAGCAGCCATTAAGGCCTGTGTGTAAAGCAGCGGAATCTGAGCACACACCGTGTATCCGCGTTCCGAAGTTTTCAGCCCGAGCTCCCGTTACAGCCAGGCCCAGCCGGAGCAGGCAGAAGCAAAACGTCGAACCGGGTGAACTACAGCGACTTACCTCACATGTAGCTATTGCACCTCTAACAGATCAGCATGGTTGGAACGGAGAAGCTTTCCCGTGTCCTGTGGTGTCAATTTCCGTTGACATTTGGTTCCTTGTACGCCTCACAATCAACATTTTCATTTTTGATTTCGGCCCATTGCAGGAAAAATGACACTTTCTTCAAAACGGCAAGAAAAAGCAGTCACTTGGTGCATTTTGGTTCTTGTCACTATGTTATTAAATAGCTCATGCATGATATGATGAACTATCACTGTCTACGAGTATTTAGAAGTCGCGTTAAAAGGATAGGAAAACACTCGCCCGGTTTTTCTAAGTTCCGAACCAGAGTGCATGGCTGTTCCGATGCTGAGCTGTGCCGTGTTCCGATCCAGAGCACCGTCGGGGCGATTTTTCTTCTCGGCAATTAGTATAATCCATGCCAGACAGGTTGTCAACGAGGGCTGAAGATTCAGTGTTACAGATGGAGTCGAATAACGTCAGTCTTATCGAACTACATCGTCAGTTTTCGCCGAGTGGCTATATTACACTTCGTCGAAGCAATGACGTATCCTTCCGACCTCGTTGACAAGGAGAGCTGCTTCGAAATCTTCCTTTTAAATTAGAACATAACAATGACAGTGATAACCAATGCATTAACATTACGATGGATTAACAACACTACTATCACTACTACAAAACAACGACAACAAACAAGCGACCCCACCCCCTCACCCCCCAATAAAAAAGGCGCGCGCGCGCGCGCGCGCGCGCGCACACACACACACACACACACACACACACACACACACACACACACACACACACACACACACACACACACACACACACACACACTAATGACTATAATGATAACAAAATCCTGGTTGTTTGGGGGGTTGTTTGTTTTTTACCGAACATTTGTCAATGTTCTCTGACTAGACGGTGGCTGGTTGTGTTGTTCAGGATGTACCGCGAAGCCAGTGCCGACCCCACGTTCATTCCACAAGTACCGGGTCTGCTCCCGTCCGTCTGGTACCGCTCACTTCACCAGCAGGGCCGGGCTGAGACCATGTGGACCATGTGGCACATCTATCATGCCTACCAGGTGACTGTTGTCGTTGTTGTTGTTGGTCATGTGGCACATCTATCATGCCTACCAGGTGACTGTTGTCGTTGTTGTTGTTGGTCATGTGGCACATCTATCATGCCTACCAGGTGACTGTTGTCGTTGTTGTTGTTGGTCATGTGGCACATCTATCATGCCTACCAGGTGACTGTTGTCGTTGTTGTTGTTGGTCATGTGGTACATCTATCATGCCCACCTTCTACCTGTTCCGATCATCACGGTGCTAACTGTTGAAATGACAGAATCACCAGTACACGCTGTATCCTCTGATTACAGAATCACCTTCATACGATGTATCTTCTGATCACAGAATCATCTGTACACGTTGTATCCTCTAATCACAGAATCACCTGTACACTCTGTATCCTGTGTATCCTCTGATTACAGACTCACTGACCTGTACACGATGTATCCTTTGACACAGAATCACCTGTACACCCCGTATCCTCTGGTTACAGAATCACCTGTACATGCTGTATCCTGTGGTCACATAATTACCTGTACACCCTGTATTTTCTGATTACAGAATCACCTGTACACGCTGTATCCAGTGATCACAGAATCACCTGTACACCCTGTATCCTCTGATTACAGGATTACCAGTGCACCCTGCATCCTCTGATTACAGAATCACCTGTGCACGCTATATCCTGTTATCACATTTACCTGTACACCCTTTTTTGTTTTTTGTTTTTTGTTTTTTACAGAATCACCTGTACACACTGTATCCTCTGATCACAGAATCACCTGTACACGGTGTATCCTCTGTTTACAGAATCACCTGTACACGGTCTGTCCTCTGATTACAGAATCATCTGTACACGGTCTACCCTCACCTGCCGGACAGACAAGGTCTGGCCTTCAACTGGAAAGAGCCAGGGGAACACTACTCTAAGCAGACTAAAGTGCTGCGCGCGCAGCTTCTGGACACGTGGCGAGAGGAGGATGTCCGTTTGCCGGAAAAACTCGTCATCTTGGATGCCAAGGGTGAAAACACCGGACACACATTGTCGCCAGCTGGAATTGAGTGATGTGTGACCAGTCTGCATGGTGGTCAGGTTAAGGGCAAAAGTGAGTACAGGTGAAGGAGAAATCTGTGACAGTGGCATAAGGGGCAAATTTGAGTCACGTGCGAACGATTTGTTACGGTGGTATTTTGGGGCAAACCTGACTAGGCCTAGGAGTGAAAGAAGAATCTATGTGTGTTGTGGTATGTGGGGCCTAAACTGAGTGCGTGTGACAGGGTGAAAAAAGTGATGATGATCATTTCTAAAGCACACATTCTTAAAAAGCCCTCAGCGCTTTTACAAAGAAGATGGTGGGAGCAGGGGAGCTGCTTAATGTACACGTACAGAAGAATCTATTACGGGGGTATCGGGTGCAAAATTGAGTAGGTGTGAAAGGAGCTTCTGTTTGTCTGAATGTGTGTCTGTGTACTTGCGTGTGTGTGCAGGCTGGTGAGTGAGCAGATACAAACAGATTGGAATGTATATTTATACTCTCTGAGTATGTTAGCAACAGTTCGTTGTTGTTGTGAAAATTGTTCTCCATTATATATTGATAAGAAATGTGATGCAATTATTTTCAAGGGCTCATGTTGGTAAAGGTAAACAGCTGTATATATTGCTATAAGTGGTTTTAGTGGTTTGTGGCAGATATGCTATCTGTCAATATTACTACTGTAAGTGGTTTTACCGGGTCCTCTTATTCCTGGACACTTATTTGTCTTTAATTTTAAGGTCATAACAAAGTCAAGTATATCAAAATAAAAACTGTATTTCTCGTTAAGGTCTTCGATCAAGTCCCTACAGTCTGTATCACATTCCTACAGTCTGTATCAAGAACTACAGTCTGTATCACATTCCTACAGTCTGTATCAAGAACTACAGTCTGTATCATGTTCCTACAGTCTGTCTCATGTCCCCACAGTCTGTATCACGTTCTTACAGTCTGCATCACGTTCCTACAGTCTGCATCACGTTCCTGCAGTCTGTCTCATGTCCCCACAGTCTGCATCACGTTCCTACAGTCTGCATCACGTTCCTACAGTCTGTATCACGTTCCTACAGTCTGCATCACGTTCCTACAGTCTGCATCACGTTCCTACAGTCTGTATCACGTTCCTACAGTCTGCATCACGTTCCTACAGTCTGTATCACGTTCCTACAGTCTGCATCATGTTCAGACATCATGCTCCAGGGGTCGCAAACACTGTTTAGAACTTGCATGCAGCAACCGCACTGACTTGGGAAAGATGTGTACAACCAGACATGACGTTAACCACACTGACAGAGATTTGTTTTAAAGAACAATCCTGCACTTGCCAAGGTTAAACTTTGCCTCTGACACCTGCTGCACAGTTATGTGCAAGCCCGACGGATAGAACAGCACTACTTTCGGTATCCTCTACAATGGCAACCAGCATTTCTCATCGGTGCCTTGTACATCTCGGGCTTTGGCTGCTACTGCCACATTACTGGCTGTTTGTTTGCCTTCTTGAGTCGGTGGCCTGCTGTCATCAGAACAGTCATCATTACTACACGCAAGCACGCACTCACACGCACGCACGCACGCACGCACGTACGCACGCACGCACGCACGCACGCACAGACGCACGCACGCACGCACACACACACACAGTCGGAAACTGACAGGAAACCAGTAATGTGGCCGGAAACTGACAGGAAACTAGTAATGTGGCCGGAACTGACGCGAAACTGGTAATGTGGTCGGAAACTGACGGGAAACTAGTAATGTGGTCGGAAACTGACGGGAAACGTAATGTGGTCGGAAACTGACAGGAAACTAGTAATGTGGCCGGAAACTGACGTAGGCAGTGAACAGCCACTGTCTTCGATGTCTGCCGCCTTGGCCTGGCTGTCAAAGTTGGTATGTTCCAACTGCCCACTCCACACCCCGACATCAAAGTTGGTATGTTCCAACTGCCGACTCCACACCCCGACATCAAAGTTGGTATGTTCCAACTGCCGACTCCACACCCCGACATCAAAGTTGGTATGTTCCAACTGCCGACTCCACACCCCGACATCAAAGTTGGCATGTTCCAACTGTCGACTCCACACCCCGACATTAAAGTTGGCAACTGCCGTCTCCACACCCCGACATCAAAGTTGGTATGTTCCAACTGCCGACTCCACACCCCGACATCAAAGTTGACATGTTCCAACTCCATACCCCGACATCAAAGTTGGCATGTTCCAACTGCCAGAGACACACAGACTGAACGAGATAAAGAGAGACTGCTTAAAGCACGTATTTAAAAGGTATTCTGTCATACAGATCTGGTTTTCTTGCTGATAGTAAACGCACGGGGTTTGACCAATTGCGTAAGAAGGGTTTATTTTGCGTTAAAAAAAGCAACGTTGTTCTCTTTTTCCTGCGTATTTGCGACCCCTGTGATGATACGATCTGTATCATGTTTAGACATCATACTCATGCAGTGTGTATAATGTTCATTCTGTCTGTATCATGATCATGCAGTCTCTATGCTGTTCAGACAGTCTGTATGATGTTCATGCTGTCGGTATGATTTTAATCTGGTCTGATGTTCATACAGTCTGTGTCATATTCATACAGTCTACATCATGTTTAAGCAGTCTTGTCATGTTCATGCAGTCTGTTTCACGCTCACACATTCTGTATCATGTTCATGCAAACCGTTTCATGTTCACTCATTCTGCATCATGTTCATGCAGTCTGTACCATGTTCACGCTTTCTGTATCATGTTCATACAATTTCATGTTCACCTATTCTGCATCATGTTTAAGCTGTCTCGTCATGTTCCTGTAGTCTGTTTTATGTTCACACATTCAGTATCATGTTCATGCAGTCTGTTTTATGTTCACACATTCAGTATCATGTTCATGCAGTCTGTTTTATGTTCACACATTCAGTATCATGTTCATGGAGTCTGTACCATGTTCACACATTCTCTATCATGTTCATGCAGCCTGTATCATGTTCATACAGTCTGTATTTATACGAAGCTTGTTTAAGTGTGTTTAAATTAACAGTCTAAACATTACACGTTTTAAACCTTCAGCCACTCCCTTCGCCCATATATAAGAATGCAGCTTATCATTGTTATTTACTCAATGTGTGTGTGTGTGTGTGTGTGTGTGTGTGTGTGTGTGTGTGTGTGTGTGTGTGTGTGTGTGTGTGTGTGTGTAGGGGGCTATGCACCCCCCCCCCACACCACCCCGTTTGTTGTGTTTTTTGGTCTTTGTTTTGTTTTGTTGCTTTTGACTTGTTTTGATAAGAATCAGATAATCCATTTTGCCATGGTAAATGTGCATGTTACGGAATCATATGTCACAGTTACATAAGCGTGTTGCTTTTGTATTCCCTATTCCTGGTTGTTGTTGTTTTAGTCTTTTGTTTTGTTGTTGTTGAATTTATGTTTACGATGTATGAATAAACTTTGTTTAAAACATACAATCTGTGCCATGCTCATAATTTTATTCTGTATCATGTTCATGCAGTCTGTATAATGTTCATGCAGTCTGTATCATGTGTATGCAGTCTGCACTATGTTCAGATATTCTGTATCGTGTTCATGCAGTAGTATCATGTTCATACAGTGTGTTCCATGTTCATATATTCTGTACCACGTTCAGACAGTGCGTTTCATGTTCATATCTTCTGTATCACGTTTATACAGTGTGTTCCATGTTCATATATTCTGTATCACGTTCGTACAGTGTGTTCCATGTTCATATATTCTGTATCACGTTCGTACAGTGTGTTCCATGTTCATATATTCTGTGTCACGTTCGTACAGTGTGTTCCACGTTCATATATTCTGTGTCACGTTCGTACAGTGCGTTCCACGTTCATATATTCTGTGTCACGTTCATACAGTGCGTTCCACGTTCATATATTCTGTGTCACGTTCATACAGTGCGTTCCACGTTCATATATTCTGTGTCACGTTCATACAGTGCGTTCCACGTTCATATATTCTGTGTCACGTTCATACAGTGCGTTCCATGTACATATATTCTGTGTCACGTTCATACAGTGTGTTCCATGTTCATATATTCTGTGTCACGTTCATACAGTGTGTGTTAAGCGTGACCTAGATCAGACTGCTTTCCCGGCTCTCGTGCCTTCAAGAGAAGTAGCTGTTGCGTTTCCTGACTTTCAAAAAGGAGAAAAGTCTGCGTTTTCTGGGACACTATTTCTGGTCTTTCTGGTATTCTGCTTCCGCTGTCCATAGCCTTCGTCACATTCAGGACTGTGCTGCTCGCGTCATGCTGAAAAAAACACCCCCCAAAACCAACCAACCAACCAACCAAAAAACACATAAAACTGACCACATCACTCCTCTGTTTGAATGTCTCCACTGGCTCCCAATCCCGGCAACAAAATATTCAGTGCAACATAAACAGTCTGCTGTAAATGTATCACGGGCACTTCTCTGTCGTATCTTTGTGATTGTCTTTAACTTTACACACCCTCCCGTACTCTCCGCTCTGCTTTTGATACTCTCAGCCTCCAGATTCCTCGTCAGTACCAGACTCTCCACTGTTGGTTCCCGCGCCTTTTCTATCTTCGGCATCAGTTTCTACATCGAATGACCTTCCCCTTCCTCTCCGACAGAAATCTCTCTGGACTCCTTCAAGTCAAACCTCATGACATTTTCCCAAAGCAACAGACCTAGGCTGCCATGTTTTCCATTCCGCGCTGCTGTCTTCTTCCGCTTCTAGTCCATGTTTTTTTGTCCGTTTAAACTGTGTAAATTAAGTTTTGTATAGTCAGTATATTCGTGTGTGCTGGCGGGTGCCTGTGTGTGTGTGTGTGTGTGTGTGTGTGTGTGTGTGCGTGCGTGCGTGCGTGCGTGCGTGCGTGCGTGCGTGCGTGCGTGCGTGCGTGCGTGCGTGCGTGCGTGCGTGCGTGCGTGCGTGTGTGTGTGTGTGTGTGTTGATCACTTTTATATAGCACTATTCTCCACTCTCGAGCAGACTCAATGCGCTTGCATGTGATTCTACATGAGTGAATAGCTTCTTTAAAAATTTTTTTTTAAAAATTAGAGCGCTTTTTTGAATATCCACAAAAGTGGTGTACTTACAGGGCTGGTATAGCTGGTGCCACATGAAACCTCTGTCGTCTCGGTGCGTTTTGTGTATACCATACAACCATGTCACTTCACGCAAAGCCACATTCATAAGGTATATGAGTGTTTAGCTGTGACTGCCACCTGCACTTTTTGGCAGATTAACTGGGATCTTTTAGATCTACTGCGGTAACCGAAGAGATACCGAAATGTGCGTGCGTGCGTGCGTGCGTGCGTGCGTGCGTGCGTGTGTGCGTGCGTGCGTGCGTGTGTGTGTGTGTGTGTTAGTATCTACGAACAAGATTTTGCGGTTTAGATAGTTAAATTATTATTTAAGCGCGGCCTTTCAGATTCTGTATGAGTGTGCTGGGCCCTGGCAGTTTTCGTCTGGTGTTACGGTCACAAGGGCGGGAAAACAAGTGGTGTTTTCCCCATGTCGTCTTAACGCCTCTTCATTTTCTCTGTTAAAGCCTAAACTAGCCCACCCCTAAGATGACTGACATTTGTTAGTAATAAAGATTACCCATAGCAGAAACAAGCAGCGGCGCCGTAGGCCGGATGGCCGAGGGCCGGGGGGGCTGCGACACTAACCACATTGCCGGTTGTATATATACAAACCCAGCGACCACGGTTCCGGAGCTGGACTAAAGTTAACTAAGCCAAAGAAGGAACCACACTTTAGAGTTGTTCGCTTAACTTGGGTCTCATGCGTGTGTTTTGGCTTTACCTGTCAGTGTGTACGTGTATGTGTGCGTTCATTCATGGTCAACACGTGATCAAATATGAAGACCTATAAATTTCACTTTTCAGATGTTAACGTTTGCCATTTCTACGCCTTTGGTATTTGGTGAATCCCCCCCCCCCCCCCCCCCCCCCCCCCATATATTCGCGCAGATATAATAATCATGGTTGACCGGGCATAACTTCAAGAAAAAACGCACACAAAAACAACAACAACCGATTCTGAATCTCTCCAGAGAGACAACGCACAAGGGAGACAATTTACGTTTCAGTCCCTTCGACTGCTGGAGCGCTCTGCTCCTCGGTCTGGTTTCAATTGTTTTCTCTCTCTCTACAGAGACACTACATTGAGTGTGTGTGTGTGTGTGTGTGTGTGTGTGTGTGTGTGTGTGTGTGTGTGTGTGTGTGTGTGTGTGTGTGTGTGTGTGTGTGTGTGTGTCAGTGTGTGTGTTTGTGTGTATTGTAGTGTCTCTGCCACTAAGTGCCTCTATGGTCTAAACTGAAGATACAAAGGCGAAGTTAGTTCATTCGCCGCGTTGGCGGCTTCAAAGTCCGGCAGCTAGTGCTTTTTTGTTTGTTTGCTTGTTTCACTGTGTGTGTGTGTGTGTGTGTGTGTGTGTGTGTGTGTGTGTGTGTGTGTGTGTGTGTGTGTGTGTGTGTGTGTGTGTGTGTGTGTGTGTGTGTGTGTGTGTGTGTGTGTGTGTGTAGTGTGTGTATGTGTGTAGTGTGTGTGCGCACGTTTCAGTTAAAACATTTACTTGAAACAGCAAGACTGCTTTTATTTTAACTCGAGGTAGAAGTCGGAAATTCGACCTTCCGTTTCACTCGCAACTGGGAAACTGAAATGGTGTCTTTTTCATTACGATGTTAAAGACGAATGCACCAAAATAAAATCTTAAGAATTTACTGCTGCTTCAGTGTTATTGTAACATCTCTAGTGCGTGAAGGGATCAAATGTCGTCGAGCGATTCTATGGCCACATAACTGAGAACACTAGCAGGTTAGGTTATAAACATGTCTGCGTTAATTACTTGCACGTGGCATGTCATCACTATCAGTATCAGGAAGTGATCCAGCATACACACTGACACACACACATCCACACTCACTCACAAAATCGTTCTATTTTTTTTCTCGCTCAATTCCCACCTCACTTTCAACTCGACTTCAAGTGGAGAATGAAAGTTCCAAATATTATTGAATCAAAAACGTCAGTCACAAGCATATCATAAGCAGACAAAAAAGAGATTAGAAGGCACAAAGGTTCGAAAAGCCAGCTGATATAGATAGGTAAACTTTATCTGGTTGTCTCATTACCTGAGAATTTAACATAAACAACAATTAAGTCAACATAAAATCGTTCGTGCGGGTTACGAAAGTCTGAGCTACAAACCTGTGAAAAGACAGTTCACAACCGGTGTATCACCAAAAACATCGCCTCACTTTATAATTTCTCAGTAGGGTCTTACATTGAATTACAGAAGAAAACTTTAAGGTACCTTCCAAGTCCGGGATAGTGGAAGATGGAATACACAAAGAATTATTTATGGAAAAGTCAACAACAACAAAATCGCGGACTAACGCGGAGCTGGCCTTTTCACATAATATTAAATAGAAAAGTCGAACCTGTTAATCGCGGATACGCGGAACAGGCTTTATCTAATCAGTAAAATAAAGGAACTCCATTAGGAGGTTTAGATCAGAATGGAAAAAATGGAGCCAGGCTCGGATAACGAACCTGACCTCTCAGTCAGAACATCTGTAGCGAAACACAGTTTAAGATTCAACACATCAATCATGAAATGAAAACAAGTGTTATAACCCATATATTTGAAACAACTCGTGGCTACCACGAAGCTGGCCCATGTACTTAATCATTTAAGCGAACGTGAAAAATAACTGAAAACATTAGCGACGCTAGATCTCAAACCATAGAAACTACAACAATCAAACAACAATAAAACATCATTCAGGAACTAGGAAGGTAAAAGATAGTCAAAGCAACCTGTTGAATGTGGATTAAATTGAGCCAAAACACTAGTTTGACTTGGAGACTTGCACTAGACTGAACTGGAGGCTCGGCAAAGAGACTGGCAAAAGAGGACACGCGGTCCTTAAACTTCTGTGAGGGCGAGTGGTGCGGGGGATTAAAATGGAGGGTCTTTTATACCTAATACGGCATCAGTGGCCCAGAATTTGGAATAAAAGAAGAATTTGTAACAGAATAGGGAAGGCAGCTCTTCCATGCCCTTGCATGTACAGGGAGCTTGTTGTCTACAGCTCGGCGAACTGACCGCCGCTAATTGGAACCATCCTTCACACGGAAAGGAGACTGCTGCACCCCACGACCGCATGAAGACCCAGCACCAACGAACTACTAACTGAACTAAAATATTCTCGTCTTTTCAACTTCAAAACTTACAAAGACCATTTCACCAACAGTCTGACTAAAGTTGAACGTAGAGTAAATAGTGCAGATTATCTTTTTTTTCCCCCGCTTTCAATTCCTCACATGCAATAGGTGTTAAACAAGAAGTAAACTTACATATTAGGAGTTTTAAAGCATTTAGATTTTTTGGTACCTATGTCACAGTATTGGTACACAGTTTCTGAGAATGACCCAGAGAGAGAGAGAGAGAGAGAGAGAGAGAGAGAGAGAGAGAGAGAGAGAGAGAGAGAGAGAGAGAGAGAGAGAGAGAGAGAGAGAGAGAGAGGAGAGGAGAGAGAGAGAGGCTCTCTATGACTCCTGTGTACCGCACCGTGCAGGAAGGACTTAGTTTGGTGTCATGTAGAGAAGG
>OY757548.1:1319491-1341489 GCA_963584105.1 Alviniconcha strummeri
GCCGTTCCGTATCATCTGTGCCGATCTCAGATGCACTGCTCTCGTGCCGCTTGTCCCCGCACCCCTATATCCGGCCACACTCTCGGTATCAGGGTAAAACGATCTGCCATTCTGAAGGCCTGTGAAAAATGAGTGATTCAACAGTGGTCTTTGAAAGGTTTTCAAGTCAAGTCAAAAAACTTTAATCATCTCTCACAAGGCAATTCAATTTAACTAATATAAGGCTCATTAATTTAAGAACATGGAAAGGAACGCCAAACATTTGCGTTTACACCAACATAGACAAGTTATGCACATAAATTATAAACGGATGCGTACTCATGTCACATCAGCACACAGTTTTGACGTCTGTCAAACTGAAAAGCTTTTAAAGCACGTTGCATGTACTAAACGACAGATCGGCTGCACGTTTAGTCCTAGAAGCGAGTTTCCACTAACTTAGCTTGGCCATAACACTCTTGGACTCTTTGCCACGGCAAAGTTCCTGTGGCTACAGAAGTCTCTGTATTTCAGTATTCTTAATTCATAGTTAAACTCACGTGTTACTCCACGATTCTGACAAACATCAGTCGATTGGGCGAAGAAACGGGAAGACCTTGCACGTGTGCAAGAGTGCGTATATGTTTTGCGTATGTGTGTCTTTGCACTTTTTGCCCAATATTTTATTAACTTTATCCCCTGCGGGAAATTCGCGTCGGCGAAAGGTACAGCGACCCGCAAGAAAAGCGCTACCCATTCCTTCCAGTGTGTGCAGTATAAGTAGCATATTTTTATCTGTCCAAACAATGGTACGGATGCTATGGGTTTTGAATCTGCGCGCAGACGCGACTGCCCATGGGGGCTGCAATACATACCGTCGGGAGCCCAAACCCGCGTCAATATTGCACCTGGCTTTTCAAGCCGATAATCGACAAACTGAGCTGTCCAGCACCTTTCTTAAAGTGTTTGAAAAGGAGGATATATGCAAATCGGCTTTTTCTTCTCTTCTCTAGCTGTCTTTCCGTCCCCACTCCCTCCCTTACTATTCTACAGCAGCCATCATGTGTACGGTCCATTATTCAGTACTCTCGAATATAATGAATATGACAGGAGAAGAACCATGCAGAGAGGTTTAAAAAGAAGAAGAAGAAGAAGAAGAAGAAGAAGTAGAAGAAGAAAAACACACAATCAAACCGAACCTGCTGATCGACTAACTAAGAAATGGGACGCAAAGTGGCTTTTGATAAATATCTGAACTAAAGTGCGAGTCTCAGCGAAGCATGGTAAAAGGATTGTAAGTAAGTAAACCTGGTGCTTAACGTCCACAGAAACCATAAGGCTTATTAGGGACGGGGAGAAGTGGGGGAAAGGGGGTATGAAGTTGAGGGGTAGAGGAGATTATATACCTATCGCTACACTGTCACCATCGGAATGATTCCTGCATTAAGATGGGCAGCGATGAGAGTCATTTTAATGTTTCAATGGGAAGTGATGGACAAAGTCACAAGACAGTGTCCACAAAACACAACCTTTTTTGAAGAGAAAGGAGAGCCGAAGCTTACCGCTTACCAGCCTAACGCCTTACCGCTAGGTCAAACCGGCTCACAAAGGATTGTTTTAACGCTACCATTTTTATACCGGTATTTCCTGTCCACGCGCTGAGTCATAAACACCTGCGTGATCGCAGAATATATGCATAGACTCGTCTGGAGTTTTCGAGAAAATGGAAAGCAAAAAGAGAGAGAGAGAGAGAGAGAGAGAGAGAGAGAGAGAGAGAGAGAGAGAGAGAGAGAGAGAGAGAGAGAGAGAGAGAGAGAGAGAGAGAGAGAGAGAGCGAGCACCTCTGTATGCAAGTCGCAGCACAGCCTTACGGTTAAACGAGATTTTTCAGAAACTGTAGCGAGGGCGGGACCTCAACTCTTGACTGACACTGGCTGGGAATGACAGGGGGCAGGGAAGATCTACAGCCAGACGGAGAAGGGAGGAGCCGACAGATTCCACCCCTTTCCCACTGCGTCTAAAATCACACTCGCGAACAGGCCCACTCGGTTCGTGCAAGTGCACAGGAGGTATTTTTTTGCCTTGTCTTTTCTTCATTTTGTATTTTATTTTGTTGTACCAGCAAGATGCAACTACAGAAGGCCTAATGGTTGTAGTAATGTGGTCGTGGATATCGCTTTTAATGCAAACAATAATTATCTTCGGTAATGGCTACAGTATATAACTATGGATTCACTCATGTAACTAGACTTCTCTAAACCGGACCCAAACACATAAAAGGTTCAAAAGAACGCTATTTATTAGGGGGAAAAAGAAGAAGAAAAAAAAGCCAAACCACTTATCTGTTTTTAGTTGAGCTATGTTGTTTTCCTGTCCAGTCAAAAGTCCAGACTGGACCGGAAAACAACATAGCTCAACCAAAAACGGATATGTGGTTTAGCTTTTCATCTCATTTTAATCGTTTTTGACCGTTTAGCTGTTGGCATATCCGTTTAATGAGGCTGCAATTCAATCAGAAAAAAAGTTTTCTTCGAGTTTCAATATGTTTGTCGTAAGCAAACAAATATACACGCATTGTTTATATGGCGTAGACTGCTATATAAAATTTATCCTGTTCGTGAATTCTTTGCATTTTGTATATATTTGCAGGAACCCAACAGTTACTGTGAGCAGTTCAGTACAGAAAGATGTCAAAACTCGGTAAGCAGTTTCGCAGTTGCCAACAGGTCCGCTGGGTCATTTACATTTGACAGTATGAATATAATTTTTTTTATTTACCTGTAACGAGATTCATATTCAACTATCGTTTACCTGTATTATCAATATGATTTTGTTGGTTTACCTTTGGCAGTATTAACAGTCAAGTTTTGTATAACTTTAAAAATATATATTTGTATATTTTAAACAATTTACTTCCGATACAAACATAAGTACAAGAAAATATCGATTTCCAGCTGTCATTTGTCAGTTACGGTATTATTATTAAGCAAATAAGGCCAACCCCTACTCGTCACAGCCGTACTTTAACATTTTGCTTTTCTGTAACCTCTTCTTCATTTATTGTTGTTGCTGTTATTACCTTCGTAATACAATGATTAATATCGCTGTTGTTGTTACGCAGTTTTTATTTATTCATTATTGCTATGGTCATGAGACCTTAATTCTTACAGGGTTGCCTACAATGTGTACTTGTAAATGACACACTCCCAAGAAATGTCTGTAACAAGTGGAGTGCCTCAAGGGTCGATTCTAGGCCCGCTTTTGTTTTGCATCTTTATAAATAACCAGCCATTATTACCAAGATGCCGTCAAGTGTCACAGCCAACCTGACGACTGCAGTGGCCACTCGGGGTTTTTTCTCGAGCAGCTCAAGCAGACATCTCTCGTGTTAAACACCCAAAAAGCCACGGTGCGTGATAGACTAGCTGTTACACTTGATCCTCACTTGAAAATTTCGTTTCTTACTTTGATATAAAATGTTAGTGCATTTTAAAAAGAAGATCCTGCATTTTATTGTTTGACTCATACTTTGATTTCGTTTGATACTAAAACCTTTTCTGAGATTATTGTCGCCCTGAAAATTACACCGTGTTTCTGAGATGTTTTGTGCATAGTTTATTGTCATTCCAGCCAGATTTCCTGAACGCGAAATGCGCCTGGTTCTAATTGGCAAGACGGGTGCGGGCAAGAGTGCTGCCGCTAACACCATCCTGGGCAGTGAGGAATGTAAAGTGGCCAGAGGTCTGTCATCGGGCACTGAGCAATGCGAAATGAAGAAACGGCAGCGGCATGGTATTGTCGTTAAGGTACTCGTGTGTTGATTGCTGTTGTTAACGTTGTCGTTTTTGTTGATAGCTATGCGAGCGAGCGAGCGCTCGTGTGTGTGTGTGTACGTGCGTGCCGCGTGCGCGCGCGCGCGCGCGCGCGCGTGTGTGTGTGTGTGTGTGTGGTGTGTGTGTGTGTGTGTGTGTGTGTGTGTGTGTGTGTGTGTGTGTGTGTGTACGAATACTCTGTCTTTGACCTATGAATCCATGAAAGATGCTTGAAAATATTAGATCTGGAATATACTCTTTCAAAGTGTATGGGCTCACTGCCTGTGCTTTTATGGAACTTGTTTTTGTAATCGTTTTGGTGACTTTTCTTTGTGCTCAATGTCTGTCGGCCGGAAGAGTAAACAAAAAGTATTTCTTTGAAGGTATTCATTCGATCCAAGTGAAGCTTTAGAAACTGTCATATTCGTAAACAAAATTATGTGCATAGCAGGCTTTAGTCCATGCTTCCACCTTTGCGTCGATTTGGAGGATATCATTTATTTTACACATATATTTACCGAGTGGCAAACATGCCAATGAACCATTTTAACGTGTGCGTGTTTTGAATCAGAGTTTTTTTCTACTCCTGTTACATCGGTGTCAATTAACCATGTACCAGATTAAAAACTCACATCAGCATCGTACTTATCAGTTTTCCTGTTATCGGTGTTACTGTTACATTCTGTCATAGTAGCATACAAAATGTTTGGCGATTTGCTCTTCATACTTCTAAATTATATAGTGTCTGGCCATTTGCTTGCTTCGTTTGCCGAATGTACCCTTAATTGTCTATCAACAGCTGATGTAAGTATAAACATGGTGCTTAAAGTCCACAGAAACCATAAGGCTTATTAGGGACGGAGAGAAGGGGGGGGGGGGGTATGGAGGTATGGGAAGAGGGAGATTATATACCTATCGCTACACTGTCACCACCAGAATGACTCCTGCATTAAGGTGGGCAGCGATGAGCGCCATTTTAATGTTTCATTAATTGTGAAGAACAAAGTCACAAGACAGTGTCCACAGACCACAACGTTTGAGAGAAAGGAGAGCCGAAGCGGATTCAAACCGAGGTTCCTCTGCTTACCAGCCTAAGGCCTTACCGCTAGGCCAAACCGGCTCACTCACAGGTGATGATCATGATTTCCACTTTTATAGCGCATGATTCCATTAACCTGAATGCTCATTAGAAGAAGGGGGAGGGGATGGAGAGAAAGACATAATAATTAAAACAAAGAAAATGACACATGGTGCAAATTGTTCAGAGAACAGGTGGGTTTTTGGACGTCTTCGGAACACCGCCAAGGTGTCTGCTTCCCTGATTATTTGTGGTAGGGCATTCCAGGGCTTGGGAGCAGAGCTGGGCTCTGAAACCAAACTGATTTTGTTTTGCTTTGTTTTTTGGTGTGTTTTTAGGTGACAGACACGCCAGGAGTCTGCGACACCCATCGTACGCTGGAAGAGGTCCACAGAGAAATTTGCAAGTCTGTGGCCACGGTGACCCCAGGACCCCACGCCATCATCATGTGCCTTCGGTGTGACCGCCGCTTCACAGACGAAGAGTACCAAGCCTACGAGCAGCTGAAGAAACTGTTCGGAGAAGGTCTCAAAGATTACATGATCTTAGTCTTCAACGGTGTCGACCAAGCCGGTGGTAAGCCTGATTTTGAGCAGATTGGGCAGAAGATCGAGAAACTCGGGCGCGTCCTGGGTGACCTGGGATCAGACGACCGTATTCTCGTGTTCAACAACGAAGCCAGTTGGGAGAATCGGGTTGAACAGGGAGACAAGCTGCTTAATGCTGTCGTCAGCGTCTTCGAAGCCAACAACAGGCGATACTTCACTGATGCAATCATGGAGAAATTTGAGGCAGCAATGGTAGAAAAAATGGCTGCGGGGATGACACGCGATCAGATCCAGGAAGCCGTTGTCAATAACAACCGCGCGGTCATCTTCGTGTTCGAAAAGGCACTATCGAAAGAAGAAGTGCAGAAGAGGGCAGGATGGTGCACAATCCTCTAAATGCAGTTTAGTGATTAATCACACGCCATCTGATTACATGCCTGTAGAGCTGCATAATTAACAACACTCGTCCACCTGTGAAGCAATCACCAAGACGTGCTGAAGTATGAAATATTTTTCTGCTTTCTTATACGTTTTCTTGATTTGTGTATGCAGTTGATATTTATACTTTCATATTTCATTAAATAAATCGCCGATTGTATGCATTGTGTTGGGTTTTCTTTATTAAACGTTTGTTAAAAGCACGAAAGCTAAGACAAGAACTACGGGTATTGTAAATAAACCACAGTGAAACGGGACAAAGACCAAGAGTGAAAGCATAAGCTTGTAAAACCAAGCAAACAGCCGCTTGAACCCTTGAGATGGAACAGATCAGATACGATTATGATTTGATTTTGGGGGGAATTTTTTTTTGGAATCTGGGGGTTGGCGTATATCGTAAGACATCATCAATAACATTATAGATATATGAATTTTACTATCATTGGCGCTTAGTGTGCGTGACGAGAGACATAAATTTTTAATATTTTTTAATATTTCAGGTTAAACAGATCAAAACGGACATCTACTTTTGGAGGCATGGTTGATTTCTGGTCTTGTAGTAAAGATATTTATACAGCTGGTGCACCATTTGGTGGTGTTATAATGTTTCATCTAAATTCCACCACTAGATTGAGTTACTTTTCTCTTTTTTTGTCATGTTTTATTCCAGTTTTTGTGCAACTTACAGCAATATTGTGATAGTGCTTATAATAAACTAAATAGTCTTCAGCAAAAAGAGTTTATAGACATAACAAAAATGAACTATATTTGGAAGGAAAAAAAAGAAGAGAGAGAAGGAGACAAACACACATGCACTCACGCACTCACGCATGCACGCGCGCACGAACACACGCACATACGCACGCACGCACGCGCGCGAACCCCCCCTCCCCCCCCCCCCCCCCCCACAATTCCAAACTAAAATTCAAGCAATTAAACGGCCCAACAAACAGATCAATGACGATCCTAACAAAACAGTACTTACATAGCATGTGCATGCGAACAATGTATGAGTGTCTGAATGCGTGTATGTATGTTGCACATCGTGTCACTTAACATTTACTATCTATGACATAGTCTATACGTCAATCAGCTGCTGGTAAGGACACCATTCAATTACAATCTTATCATATGACATATTCAGTTTTGCATATATTTGTACACCTCAAAGTTAGTTTTTAAATAACGTGTGAGCAAGTGCTCTTTGTACGTTTTACAATAATCCCGCCCCGCTTAACGGATCAATGCAATTTCATTACTGTACTTTAGTAACCCGGGAACCGGAGCAGACGACGCTTTTGTTTTGAAGCGCGGCGTGTGGCGTAACGCCACATGGCCTTCACACAGCCAACCGGCGATAGCCGCCAGTGCGCGCCTTTTTCAAATCTGTTTTTCTCCCTTAACATTTTGACCGCTTGTTTGTTTACCTACTCTTTGTTTACTTAGTCCTTTTTATGCACCAAGCCATGAGTAATATATTTTGGCATCTTAGAATGTTTATTTAACGTTTATTCAGACGCCGGATCGAGCTTAATTAGTAGCCGATGCCTCTCTAGGTCCATTCTTTTATAGCCGTCGTCTGCATGGCGCGCTTTGTTTAGTACTAGTAAATGGTAGTGAAATGTTGTTTTGATTCGATTAAAGTAATTCCATGTCGATCAATGCGTTGTCGTATAGTATTTTGCTTAGCTGACTTCATGTTTAGTGTTTATTTTAGGCTGAAATTAACTTATTAAGTATTGTGTACTGTAGAAGCTAAGTTGTATGCATAGACTACTTAATCTCACTATCAGCGCTGCTGCGACTAAGGTTACGCGCCCCAGGCGAAAGTTCGCACCGATTGTTTTAATGCTAGTCTTTGAGTTTGTCTTGCTTCTCTTACAGAGCGTTGTATTGTAATTGTTATGTACCATTTTAACCGTGGGAGCGTGCTCTTTATTCCGATGTAAGTTTTAGTGACGTTTATATTTTGTACATTGTGTTAGTTGTGATTTAGTTGTACGAATCTGTATACAGCCAGGCGCAAGCCAAGCTTCCCACTCTTGTTGTAAATAAAATAAGTCATGTGTGTACATTTTGTTTATACAGTTTAAAAGACTGTAACTGTAGCTTTTATTTGATGTTTTAGATGTTTTAATTAGTTTAGTTATTGTAGAGGAAAGTGTATTTGTGCGGGCCAGGGAAACACAATTGTCAGCCATTTTGTGGTCCAGAGGGGCGACTTTACTGTAGCGATAGCGTGTGTTCCCTGTGGCCCGCGCCGTTCTCTTATCTATGCGTGAGCGTGATGATTTTGTGTGTGCTGAAAACTGTCTGCGGCTGAACAAGTAAAAACTGATTGCTGCCATACGCCTGCTGTGGTCTCCGCTTTATTGACTCCGCTGCCTGTGTCTTGTCCTTTGACCACTCCACACCATTACAAACGTATGAACGAATGCAATTGTGGTATAGTCTTGTTAATTTTGCATTTATAAATAAAGAACTTTGCTTGCAAAATAATCAAATCAAAAGTGCTATCTGATTTAAAATGGATGTCGTGACCAACAGTACAATATTTTCATTAAGTGTAACTGATGTCGCATTTGGACAGCCAGCATTAAGTACAATCTGGAATTGTTCCCAAAATGACCTCACGTATGTACATGACCAAAATATATGGTTAATTGAGTCTCAGTCTTGTCGACAAAAAGAGCAAGTAATGTCATTTTCAATTCCCATGTGCATTAAAACAATATTAGTAGCAATTATTCTATGTACTAGTCTTATTTGAAACCATTTCAGTTTTACTTCTTGAATCTGTTGCATTTTCTTAAAGGTGATACACCAGTTAATATCTTTATTTAGCTTAGCTTCCCACTTGTCACAACAATTAGGTCTAGTTATATTCTGCGTAAGTACCTCATAATAAAGGCGTGAGCCTTTTCGTTGATTATAAACTGTCTTAAGCGTCTTAATTAAATCTGCTGAATTTTTACCCTCCACTGTTATTTCTGTTTTACGTATGTAGTTTTTGATCGCATGCACACATCCAATATATGTAATGTAATCTGTCTTAATTCCGAATTTTTCTTTAAAACTTTTAAATGACATAAATGTACCATTGTCATTCAGCATATTTTTAATGTGACACGCCTTTGTCAATCCAGTTTTTATTTTAAAAAAATATTCTGTTTCCAACTAGGATATTCTGATTGCAGAAGATTGGCTCAGCAACTAGCTCTTCTGAATTTTCTACATGTATTTGTTTACCGAACTCTTTATATGCCATAAATACGTGACTCCAAAACTTATTAACTTATGTTCCTGAAAATGAAGGCTTGATCCGAGTTGTTCAAACCACACCACTTTAGGATAAGTTGATTTAGTTATACTTTTCCACTTGTGCTCACTTGTTTTTAATTTTCGAATCCAAATTAACTTCAGTGCATTAATATAAGTTTTTATGTTCGGTATCCCAAGCCCTCCTTTCGCGATGGATCTGACGGCTATTTTTCTGCTGATCCTGTCCTGTTTTCTATTCCACACAAACTGAAACACTGTCTTCTGCAATTCGTTAACAAGGTTGTCTGGTGGGTTTGGCAATAACATCCATAGGTGAATAATCTTAGATAGAATCAACGATTTTAGAACCGCTACTCTGCCTAGTGGTGTTATTTGTCTCTTTAACCATACTTTGTACAAAGCTCGTATTTCCAAAAACTTTTCACTTAAAGTTGAGTACCTCACACTCTTTTAAGTCATTAGTAAACCATATACCAAGTATCTTAAATTTAGGTGGGTTCCATTCCATTTGCAGATGTGGCATATATTTAACAAGAGAATTTCGTTTATTACCGAGCCATATGGCACTGGTCTTCCCCGCATTTAAGAAGAGACCTGATGCTTTTCCGAATGTGTTGATGGTCTTAACTGTTTCTTCAAATGAATTGTTGTCACCTTCCAGCGTAATTTCGGTATCATCTGCATACTGTTAAATTTTGTATTCAGTTTCTCCTATAAAGATACCTTTTATATGCTTATTTTGTCTGATCATAATGGCAAGTATCTCTACACATAAAATAAACAAATACCGTGATATCGGATCCCCTTGTCTACAGCCCCTCTGAATAGCGAACCATTGTGATAACTGTCCATTAACCGTGACAGATGACTTTATGTCTTTCTAAAACGTAGATATCCACTGACATATATCTGGCCCAAAACCAAAAGCACGTAAAACTTTAAACATAAATTTCCAGTCAACAGAATCAAAGGCTTTTTCAAAGTCTAAGCACAAGAGTAACCCAGGTTTATTTTCTCTATACAAGTAACTAATAAGATCATATATCAATCGAATGTTATCTCCAATGTATCTGTTGGCCATGAACCCAGTTTGATCTTCATTGATCAAAGAAGGAAGAACGCTTTTTAAACGCTTTGCAATACATGCAGATTATATTTTATAAACAATATTAAGAAGTGAGATTGGCCTCCAGTTTTTGATTAAGTCTTTTGATTTATCTCCTTTTGGTATGCATATTATTACCCCCTCTTTCTGTGTTGTTGATAATTTACCTTTTCTAAAACCATCGTTTAGTGATCTAACAACAAAGGAACCCAGCTGCAACCAAAAGAACTTTAAAAAAATTCAGCAGTAAAACCGTCGGAGCCAGGACTTTTGTAATTTTTCATATTTCTAAGCGCAAGACTTGCTTCAGCTACAGTAATTTCCCCTTCCAGCGAAGTCTTTTCCTGCAAAGTCAGCACAGGAATATCTTGAGCCATATCTAATGTTTCGCAGTCTTCTACTTATCTTTCAGAATATAATCTTTCGTAAAACACTTTTACTTCTTTAATAATATCCTTGCTTTCATATATTTCTTCTCCATTATTCAATGTAAGTTTGGTCATTTGTTTACTTATATAATTACGTTTCTCGAGTCCACAAAAGTATTTTGTAATTTTTTCACCGTCGGCAATCCATCTCGCTCTCGAGCGAAGCAGGACTCCTTCCATTCTCTTGTCTCTAATCGCAGCTACTCCTGCTTGTCCTTCTCTAACTTTCTTTTTTCATTTTCAGTTAAAACTATCTTAGCTTCTAAACTTTGAATACTGTTTTCTAAATCTTTTTCCTTTTTTTCATCCAGACGTTTTTTTCGTTGCAGCATAAGAAATTGTCTTTGATCTAATTTTCATTAATAATACATCTAAAAACAGCTGGTCTGATATAACAAATTGAATATCACATTTCGGAATTTTGGAAAGCTGTTCCCGTATGTATGGTAAAGCTGCATACTCTTCAACTACAGCTTTTATAACGTCATTAATTTCTTCCGCAAAAGAGTTTATCTTTCAATAAAGAATTATTAAATTTCCACAATAGTTTGTTTTTAGACTCTTTCCCTAATGTCAACGTCAGTGTGATCATAGAATGATCTGTTCTGTACCCAGCCTTAATGTCGGCATTTGTAACAAAGGTGGACAGAAGGTCTGAAATCAAGAAAAAATCGAGTCTACTTTGCTGAAGCGGTGTATTTCGACGCCATTTGTATCTTCTCATTTCGGGATAAAGTTCCTTCCCAATATCCAAAAGGTCAAGATTTATCATTAGATTGTCTGCCTGTTCTTGTGCTTTGATATTATTATGGTGCTTATAATTGTAATAGTCTAATGTATAGTCCAAGACTAAATTCCAGTCACCTCCAATAATAATGTTTTCAAAACCAACATCGTTTATCCGTTCTTCAAGTTCAGCGTAAAACTCGGGATCATCACGGTTAGGCCCATACAGACTGACTATCAAAAAATCCCTATCCATTATTGTTACAGTAACAAATATGTAGTTTCCTAAGATATCCTTGTACACTTTTTTCACTAAAAATTCTAAATTATTGTTAAATAATATGGCAACGCCTCTCGAATTTGAGTTATATGATGCAAAGTAAGTCTTATATCCCCACTCAGCCCGAACACAGTTCTCCATTTTTGGGTAAAAATGAGTATCCTGCAATAGATATATAGAGTATGATTTTTGTCTTAAGTAATGAAACACATCTCTTCTCTTACGCGGGTCGGAGAGGCCCTGGCAGTTCACTGAAACAATCCTAACCGTATTACTCATTGTCTAAGTTTGGTACTATAGCAAGGAGACCACCTTCCACAGGCAGCAGTAACTAGTACAAACAAAACAAATAACACTACTATGTGAACAATGCCAATGGAAAAAAATCCACACTGAGAACTAGATGTACATTCAGCACGCACCTAGCGAGATAACTAAAAATCACGTCTATGTCAGTATTCTTCACTGGCCAAGCATTACAGACTGCTGGCACAGGCACACGCAAACGTCTCATAAAGTTAAAACCGTTTTTCAGTATGCACATGGTTATATATATACAGTGGCCGTTACTGTCAAGATAAAACCAAAAAACACGCAAACAAATACACAGAAAAAAAATACATGATGTACAGATCCATATAGTCCAACAAAGAATATCTAAGACAAAGAATTATGGGGGGAAAATGGGGGGGGGGGGGGGAGAAGAAAGAAAGAAAAAAAAGTAAGTGTTTTCCTGGTGAATTCGCTGGTCTGGCAGCGCAAAAATTAATTTCAAACATCACGTTTGGCTTTACAGTAATATTTACAACCATACATTCAAAATGCTCGATGCAAGCTTCAAGTTTTTCTCTCGGGAGGGGGGCATACAGTTTTATTTACACTACCGCATGTTACACATACAGTAAACACAAGAACAAACCAAACTAGCACATAACTATGCCTAACCTACGCACATACCATAGCTAACTTGGCTACCGGCACTGATAGGCTCAGGTACCAATTACCTACAAAAGTAAGTTACACCCTTGCACTGACTTGACTAATACATGCACTTTGCAGAACAAGAAGACAAACAAACATAAACTTAACTAGCGCTCGCACTTTGCAGCACTGACAAGTCTTCTTACAACTAAACATGCGTGCCAGGTCTCTAATAACTAATAGGGGGAGGGGGGTAGGAGGTGAGGTGAAGGCCGATGAGGCTACTATTTTGGAGGCCATACAACGCATGGGTGTTGCTCTAGCAGTGCACGCAAAACAAAACAAAAAAGTGCTGTGCAGTTTGCTGCGCATATAGGCCACGAAGAATGTCGCAATAGTTATTTTACTTCCCGGTTTTGGTCTGAGTGAGTATACTACATACAGTGTAGAGAGCTGCAACGCTAGGGTACCATTCGTTTCCGGACGATTCCTGTTTGCTCTTTGGTACTCATCAACAGGTTGTTGTTGTGTTTTTCCCCCCTTCTCTCTCTCTCTCTCTCTCTCTCTCTCTCTCTCTCTCTCTCTCTCTCTCTCTCTCTCTGTGTGTGTGTGTGTGTGTGTGTGTGTGTGTGTGTGTGTGTGTGTGTGTGTGTGTGTGTGTGTGTGTGTGTGTGACTTTTTTCTCTGTCTCTGTCCCTCTCTCTCGGTCTCTGTCTCTGTCACTCTCTCTTCTCCTTCTGTCTTTCGTTCTTCCTGAGTGTCTCTCTCCCTCCCCCTCTCTCTCTCTTTCTGTCTCACACATTCGTTCTGTCTTTTCCTTTCCCTCTCTCTCTCTCTCTCTGATTTTCTCTCTTTCCCTCTCTCTCTCTCTCTCTTTGACGCACGCACGCACGCACACACGCACGCACGCACGCACGCACGCACGCACGCACGCACGCACGCACGCACGCACACACACACACACACACACACACACACACACACACACACACACACAAGTGACACGTACAATATCACATGCACTGATATCCAAGTGAGAAGAAAAAGAAAAAAATGCAATGCCGGCACGACTTGTCACTACCTCGTTAGTGACAAAACATGCAGGCATCACTGCATGTTTTGTCACCTTGTCACAAAACGTGCCGTAGTGACAAAACGTGCCGCAACATGCCTTCCTCGGGGGTTTAGTCTTAACAACTGAACATGGGTTCACAGTTCACACAACGATTCTAAAATACCAGATGACTAAAACTCGATGAATAAAAAAAAGAAAAAGACTAAGACCGAACTAACTGTTCACAAAGAGTCCAACTCGGTTTGTCAGTCGTACCCCACCCCCCGCCCAGCCCCCATATTTTGCACTGTCGCACACGCACTTCCCTCACCCACTCCCATTACCCCTTTCTCTATCGTGGCCCCCAGGGAGCCGGCTTCTCGCGCCGGGGGTGTTTAAACCAAGCTGCTCCACCCCTTTCACTATTTTCTTACGTCTACTTCCTGTCTATCGGCCCTTTCAACCATACTTCATTCCAAAACCTCTCTCCACGATACCTCCTTTTTCAGCTCCCTTCTTACAGCTTATTTCTAGCTAACCAGCCATTCTCCTGTATCTGTCTACAACACAGCTCTTCTTTATATAGTTCTTGCTCTCTGCGGTCACCTTCAGACCCAGCGTGTTTGCCGTGCGCTGCATCCCGTGTCAGAGGAGGATGGGCTCCTGGTGGCTGAGGTCACCCGTGGGCGTCCAACACGCTTCTTCGGCCCGGACTTCCCCTAGACGGGTGGATGGGTTGGCCCGACTCAATCAATCGGCTGGTCGTGCTTTGCCCTAATTTCGATTAGAAGGCAGCGGCTCAGGGTCAGTCAGGGGATAGAAGTAAACTTCGTTTTGTTTTTATCACCTGAGTATATTGCGTTTTCAGCCTTGGTGTGCACTTGCTGGATTTTCCGCTTGTGTGCACCCCCTTTTTGGACTCGGTGGCGGGTGGGAACAAAACGTAACAAAACATTACTTACAATGGCAACAAAACACCAGTCCATAAAAAGAGTACGGGTTGTCGACTCCGATACGGATTCCGACAATGAGATGTTCATGAAAAGCGAAACAAACTGGACCATATTTTTTATAGTCGAGTCGGCGAGTGAAGATCTCCCTCTGCAAATGTTATCGCCTTTTGCAGTTGAGAAGGGTTTCCAGGCCATTGCCGGAACCCCGAACAGCACCAAACGACTGAGAGATGGCTCCTTCTTGGTGGAGTGCGGCAAAAGGGCCCAGGCCCAAAACCTACTCCGAACAAACCGATTTATTGACAGACCAGTCAAGGTCTCAGTTCACATGACCTTGAACTCCTCTCGGAGAGTAATCAGGTGTCGGGACCTCGTTGGTATGTCAGAGGTCGAGATCCGGGATGAACTGAAAGATCAGGGTGTGGTTGAGGTGAACCGAGTGACACTGAAGAAGGAGAGAAAGGTGATCCCCACCAACACTCTTTTCTTGACGTTCGGTTCCCCGGAACTCCCGAAAGAGATCACGGTGGCTGTCTAAAGGTGAAAGTGGCCTTGTTTGTTCCCAACCCGATGCGTTGCTTCAAGTTTGGATACACGAGCCAACGTTGCAAGGTTGCTGCGAAGTGTCCGGATTGCTGAAAAAGATAAGCATGAAGGTCGATGTGAGGGACCCAAGCTGTGCTCTACTTGCAATGGTCCCCACGCTTCATCGGCTAAAGATTGCCCGGTCTGGCAGAAGGAGAAGGAGATTCAGTGTGTCCGAGTTGAGAAACGATATCCTTTCCTGAAGCCAGACAGTTGGTTGAAGCCAAGATGCCGACTGTGATCACTGAAGGTAAGACCTACGCCGCTGCCTCTTCCACCAGAAAAGAGTCCAGATCTGTTGAATGTCAGACATCTTTAACCTTTTTTTCTTTTCTTTTTTTCTTCTTTTTTCTTTTCCCAGAACGTCCACTTAGGACGACTGAGTCTAACGTGCGTTCTTCTGCCGGACCCGGATCGGTACCGACCGGCACTCAGGCTTCCTCCGGGAAGTCGGGGACAGTATCGGCCGACGCCCGGGTTCCGTGCGAGTCCGCTAAGGGTTCTTCGGAGACAGGGGTTCAGCTGATCCCTCCAAAACGGCTTCTAGGGGTTCCCCCAATCCCCACAAAATGGCATCTAAGGGTTGTGCGGCTCACTCCAAAAGCGCACCTAAGGGTTCAGCAGGTCCCTTAAAAATTGCGGCCTCGAAAGATGATTCATCATCTTCGAGGCGCTCACCTACTAAGGTGAGGGTGGATGGGGTTCTGGTGGACGTCGAGGGGTTTTCGCACCACAGGTGCTCCACTCCTTCCAGCAGGCCCCAGGTGCCACCCAAGGCAAAAGTTTCAGACGGGCAGAGCAGCCTAGTTCTCTCCAGCCAATACTCTGCCCTGTCAGATGAGGAAATGGAATCGTCATCAGTTCTTTAAAGCTGAAATAATGTTTTATTTCATTATTCAGTGATTCTTAAGAGATTTTTAAGTTAACTTGAGGAGATAAATCCACTCGCAAGATGTTATAAAGGAGCTATTATTGGAGTGCAGGAAACCTGTTTTTCTGCATAACCCCCATTTTTATGCTGATAGTCCATTTTTCTGACGATTTCCAAACAACAACAACAACAACCTCTTGTAGGGAGTTAGGCCTCTAGATATGACTCCTGTTGAGCAGCTAGGAGACGATAGTTTGTAGGTGATATGTGCAGCTCTCTGCCATATGGCACTGGCATTTGCCATTAAACATTTATATAACTTTGTATTATTTTATTTTTTATTACATTCATCCATTCTTTTTTATACTTTTCTGTAACCTGGCATCGATAAATTAGACGGAATGGTCGACGATATCAGCATGTCCTAGCCATATGCGCTCTCTAAACAGGGGTAATAATGAAGGGACTAACGGTTTGAAAATTGATGTCTGATTTTTATACATGGATTTCTGTTTTACGTTTGTGAAGTGATTGGTTTTCTGGATTGACTTGAGAAAGCATACATATATTTCAGAACAGGTTTTCAGTTTGTGATTTACCCATATCGCTACACTGTCACCACCAGAACGTTTCCTGCATTAAGATGGACAGCGATGAGAGCCATTTTAATGTTTTAGGAAGTGATGGACAAAGTCACAGGATAGTGTCCACAAACCACAACTTTTTGAAGAGAAAGGAGAGCCGAGGTGGTATCGAGCCGAGGTCCTTCCGCTTACCAACCTATAACGCCTTACTGCTAGGCCAAGCCGGCTCACGAAGGACAAATGCTTGCCATGAGACTTATTAGGGACGCGTGGATACGCCTGCAAGATAATGGAGCGTCCACATTGTGGTATATTGACTGGTGTCTGGTAACATGAAGTCGCCGGGATCCAGGGTTTCTATTAAAACAATCCCAAACATTTACCAAACATTTATCCAGACTAAATTACTGCACAATTAAGAAAAAAAGAAGAAAAAGAAAAAAAGAAAAAAAATCCTCTTATCCCGGACGCTGTGAACCTACATGTTTTTGCGTGAAAGTTTCTTTTTATGTGCATTATACATTATTCATTTATTCATTCATTCATTTAATAACTAGCACAGTTTGAACACTCTTCAGTTAAAAAGAAAAAGAAAAACATATATATAAAATTCACACCTATCGTCTTGATCAACCCCTCCCCCCCATCAGCAGATTTTCTGTTGACGATCGTCTTGAAATTCCCATTTTTTTCAAGGCATTGGCCAAAGATGTAATTTTCCTCAAATTCCTCAGGCTTGAGAAATGAGTGAGTGTGCGCTAAGAATACGTTTGATGGGTTTTCCTGCCTGTTCTCCTTCTCTGTGTCTTCTCTGTCTCCGTCTGTCCCCCTCTGCCTGTCTGTCCGTATGTCCATCTGTCTGCTAACTCTCTCTGTCTGTCTATCTCTGTGTCTCTCTGTCTCTCTCTCCCCTCTCTCTCCCTCTCTGTTCATCTACTTCTCTGTCCTTCCGTCCTTCTGTCTGCTCTCTCTGTGTCCGTCCGTCTGTCTGTCCGTTTGCTCTTTCTCTCTCTCGCTGCCCCACCCCCACCCCCGCCTCTCTCTGCATATCTGTACGTAGTTAACAATGCAGGCTCTATAAGAATGTTCAAGCTGCACAACGCAGATCAAATTCTACAAAAGGTGAAGAAAGTAACAGCTTTCTAATGGAACAAAACAGAACCGTGTGCCAGCTTGCGGCATTACACTGACCCACAAGAACAACGGAAAGGTAGTTGTTAGTGCTACGATCTCTATCTTGTCGAGTCTAAAAGCATTCCTTCTGTTCGGGTGTTTTCATATCCAGCTCTTATGATCTTGGTGCAGTTCTTGGTAAGCCACAATACAGTTATGTGACTACATTTGGCCCAGTGGTCATTAATTTCCCGTCCTGTTGGTACGAAAACTAGCTGACACGGGTTCCAATCCGCTTTGGACTTTTCTGTGATATGAGTGTGCCATTTGATCTGGATTACGCCAGGCTTAAAATAGGGAATATTTGACCCCCCCCCGTCCCCCCCCCCCTCCCCCCGTGTTCTCAGTAAAGGGGACCTTAATGTATGCATCCGCAGTTACCCCCTATTAGGACTTCTGACAGCGATGCTTCACAAATAGCGTATTATCCCTCCGCGGACCGGTTGAGGGGGCGTAAAACACCAACTTACTTACCCTCCGCGGAATCAACACACAAGGGAGTTAATTCACGCTCGAAATACATGACACAAGTACAACAACAAACACTTTTTTCCAGTCCGTTGAGCTTGCATAGAAAACGAACAAGCACCTATAGGCGTTCGTGCAATGTTTACTGTCAGTCGAAGAGTTCTTTTCATTTCATGGAAGCTGGAACCGACTTGACAGCCACAGTCCATTATAGATCCTGATCGCGTGGCCTGTTTTGACGTAAAGCCCACTCCCGCTTTGACCTCCAGGTTGCAACCGATCGCTGACTGAATCGCTTCGCTTCTTTCAACTTCTTTGAATCGCGTGCAACCATTTAAAGGTGTTTGAGACATGCTGTTGACACTGTCTGACCTGAAGAAGAATTTATTTTGATATCGCTTGGAGACGGAAAGGCGATATTGCGTGGAGACAGAAAGGCGACACGCCACTGGACCGAAGCGAGTATTTGAACTGAACACTGCATGGCACAATGGAACAAGAGCAGCCTTTTATATTCGCTCACGGGCCCAGTGACAAGGTGAATGAACCTCTCGGGGTTTCGTTTAGTGTGTGTGTGTGTGTGTGTGTGTGTGGGGGGGGGGGGGTGTATGGGTGTGTGTGCGTGTGTGTGTGTGTGTGCGCGCGCGCGCGCGCGCGTGTGTGTGTGTGTGTGTGTGTGTGTGTGTGTGTCTGTCTGTCTGTCTGTCTGTCTCTGTTTTTCTCTGTCTCTGTCCCTCTCTCTCGGTCTCTCTGTGTGTCTCTGTCACTCTCTCTTCTCCTTCTGTCATTCGTTCTTCCTGTGTGTCTCTCTCCCTCCCCTCTCTCTCTCTTTCTGTCTCACACATTCGTTCTGTCTTTTCCTTTCCCTCTCTCTCTCTCTGACTTTCTCTCTTTCCCTCTCTCTCTCTCTCTCTTTGACGCACGCACGCAGATACGCACGCTCATACACATACACACACACACACACACACACACACACACACACACACACACACACACACCACACACACACACACACACACACACACACACACACACACACACACACACACACACACACCACACACACCACACACACACACACACACACACACACACACACACACACACACACACAAGTGACGCGTACAATATCACATGTACTGATATCCAAGCGAGAGAAAAAGAAGAAAAAATGCAATCCAAGCGATAAAAAAATAAATATAAAAAAAGCAATGCCGGCACGACTTGTCACTACCTCGTTAGTGACAAAACGTGCAGGCATCGCTGCATGTTTTGTCACCTTAGTCACAAAACGTGTCGTAGTGACAAAACGTGCCGCAACATGCCTTCCTCGGGGGTTTAGTCTTAACAACTAAACATGGGTCATTTGTTAAAACGATTCTAAAATACCAGGTGACTAAAACTCGATGAATAAAAAAACAACGACTAAGACCGAACTAAATGTTCACAAAGAGTCCAACTCGGTTTGTGAGTCATACCCCCCCCCTCCCGCCCAGCCCCCAATGGTTTGCACTGACGCACACGCACTTCCCTCACCCACTCCCATTACTCCTTTCTCTATCGTGGCCCCCAGGGAGCCGGCTTCTCGCGCCGGGGGTGTTTAAACCAAGCTGCTCCACCCCTTTCACTCTTTTCTTACGTCTAGTTTCTGTCTACCGGCCCTTTCAACTATATTTCATTCCAAAACCTCTCTCCACTATACCTCCGGTTTTTACCTCCCTTCTTACAGCTTATTTCTAGCTAACGAGCCATTCTCCTGTATCTGTCTACAACACAGCTCTTCTTTATATAGTTCTTGCTCTCTCCGGTCAGCTTCAGACCCAGCGTGTTTGCCGTGCGCTGCATCCCGTGTCGGGGGAAGATGGGCTCCTGGTGGCTGAGGTCACCCGTGGGGTCCAACACGCTTCTTCGGCCCGGACTTCCCCTAGACACTCTTTTCTTGACGTTCGGTTCCCCGGAACTCCATAAAGAGATCACGGTGACTATCTAAAGGTGAAAGTGGCCTTGTCTGTTCCCAACCCGATGCGTTGCTTCAGTTGCAACAAGTTTGGACACACGAGCCAACGTTGCAAGGTTGCTGCGAAGTGTCCGGATTGCGGAGATGTGAGGGACCCAAGCTGTGCTCTACTTGCAATGGTCCCCACGCTTCATCGGCTAAAGATTGCCCGGTCTGGCAGAAGGAGAAGGAGATTCAACGTGTCCGCGTTGAGAAACGCATATCCTTTCCTGAAGCCAGACAGTTGGTTGAAGCCAAGATGCCGACTGTGATCTCTGGAGGTAAGACCTACGCCGCTGCCTCTTCCACCAGAAAAGAGTCCAAATCTGTTGAATGTCAGACATCTTTAACCTTTTTTTTCTTTTCTTTTTTCTTCTTCTTTTTTCCAGAACGTCCACTTAGGACGACTGAGTCTAGCGTGCGTTCTTCTGCCGGACCCGGATCGGTATCGACCGGCACTCAGGCTTCCTCCGGGAAATCGGGGACGGTATCGGCCGACGCCCGGGTTCCGTGCGAGTCCGCTAAGTGTTCTTCGGAGACAGATAGGGGTTCAGCCGATCGCCCCAAAACGGCTTCTAGGGGTTCCCCCAAGCCCCACAAAATGGCATCTAAGGGTTGTGCGGCTCCCTCCAAAAGCGCACCTAAGGGTTCAGCAGGTCCCTTAAAAATTGCGGCCTCGAAAGATGATTCATCATCTTCGAGGCGCTCACCGACTAAGGTGAGGATGGATGGGGTTCTGGTGGACGTCGAGGGGTTTTCGCACCCCAGGCGCTCCGCTCCTTCTAGCAGGCCCCAGGTGCCACCCAAGGCAAAAGTTCCAGACGGGCAGAGCAACCTAGTTCTCTCCAACCAATACTCTGCCCTGTCAGATGAGGAACTGGAATCGTCATCAGTTCTTTAAAGCTGAAATAATGTTTTATTTCATTATTCAGTGATTCTTAAGAGATTTTTAAGTTAACTTGAGGAGATAAATCCACTCGCAAGATGTTATAAAGGAGCTATTATTGGAGTGCAGGAAACCTGTTTTTCTGCATAACCCCCATTTTATGCTGATAGTCCATTCTTCTGACGTTTACAAAACAAAACAAAATCTTGTAGGGAGTTAGGCCTCTTGATATGACTCCTGTTGAGCAGCTAGGAGACGATAGTTGGTAGGTGATATGTGCAGCTCTCCGCCATATGGCACTGGCATTTGCCATTACACATTTATATAACTTTTTATTTTATTTTATTACATTCATCCATTCTTTTTTTTATACTTTTCTTTAACCTGGCATCGATAAATTAGACGAAATGGACGATATCAGCATGTCCTAGCCATATGCGCTCTCTAAACAGGGGTAATATCGAAGGGACTAACGGTTTGAAAATTGATGTCTGATTTTTATACATGGATTTCTGTTTTACGTTTGTGAAGTGATTGGTTTTCTGGATTGACTTGAGAAAGCATACATATATTTCAGAACAGATTTTCAGTTTGTGTTTTACCCATATCGCTACACTGTCACCACCAGAATGATTCCTGCATTAAGATGGACAACGCTGAGAGCCATTTTAATGTTTCAGGAAGTGATGGACAAAGTCACAGGACAGTGTCCACAAACCACAACCTTTTTGAAGAGAAAGGAGAGCCGAGGCGGTATCGAACTGAGGTCCTTCTGCTTACCAGCCTAACGCCTTACCTCTAGGCCAAGCTGGCACACTAAGGACAAAT
>OY757548.1:1346689-1354144 GCA_963584105.1 Alviniconcha strummeri
GCACTAAATGGAAGAAGAAGAATTATTGTCGTTTTGATGCTTCGTTTTTATGCTTCGTTAATCCCCTGCGTGAAATTCTGGAGGCTTTACCTGGGTATGGCACTACAGCAGCCGCAAGAGCAGCGCTATCCATTCCTATCATCAGTGTGTGCAGTATTTTCGTATGTCTAAGCAATGGTAAGGCTGCCAGTGTTGTTGTGGTTTTTGTGTGTACGTGTGTTTTTTGTTTTGTTTTGTTTTTTAACGTGCGCACAAATTTGGATGCGTGCGATTGTACACGGCCTGGGCTGTACGGACACCTTAAGAGAGAGTCTGCACTGAAAGCAAACTCCAAGCACTGGTTTACGACATCCTTCCTTCAACCCCTGCCGTATTTAGTTACGCCATAAGGTCCAGAAAACTGTCAGCTAACGAGCAGTTTTTTGTTGGTGCTCAAACAGTACTAAGTTTATTACAAACAACTCAAATAAAACAAGGCGTGTCATTTACAGACGCCAAGAAAGTTTACACCAGCACAAATAAAACCACAATCGTTTGAATAGAGACGGAACTCATTGTCTTTTCTTTTTTTCTTGTCTTTTTTTACCCGGGGTGGATGCGTCTCATGTTTACGTGCGTGCTTTGGCGCTAGGTTGCTTCTACAGTCATGTTAGTACCCGAACCTTTCGGAGGGCGCTGACCGCATCGCTGGACAGATGCGTGGAGATAAAGAGTACCCCTTCAATGGCGTAACTAAATCTGGCAGAGTTTGGGGGAAAGTGCCGGAAAGCGGTGCTCGGAGTGTGATTAGTACTGGAACCTTTCGGAGGGCGCTGACCGCATCGCTGGACAGCTGCGTGGAGATAAAGAGTACCCCTTCAATGGCGTAACTAAATCTGGCAGAGTTTGGGGGAAAGTGCCGGAAAGCGGTGCTCGGAGTGTGATTAGTACTGGAACCTTTCGGAGGGCGCTGACCGCATCGCTGGACAGCTGCGCGGAGATAAAGAGTACCCCTTCAATGGCGTAACTAAATCTGGCAGAGTTTGGAGGAAAGTGCCGGAAAGCGGTGCTCGGAGTGTGGTTAGTACTGGAACCTTTCGGAGGGCGCTGACCGCGTCGCTGGACAGCTGCTCGGAGATAAAGAGTACCCCTTCAATGGCGTAACTAAATCTGGCAGTGTTTGGAGGAAGGTGCCGGAAAGCGATGCTCGGAGTGTGCACTGAAAACTGACTGTGAGAGAAAAATCCCTTCCCGGACATGGGACTCGAATTCGCGTCAGTATTGCGCCTTGCTTTTCAGCCAGATATCAACTGAGCTATTCCCGTCTGTTGGGCATTATACAGAAGAAAACGATTTTTTTTTTTTAATTCTTCGTTAATCCCTTGCGTGAAATTCGGGAGGCATTACCCGGGTAAGGCTACAACAGCCGCAATAACAGCGCTACCCATTTCTACCAGTGTGCGCAGTATTTTCGTGTGTCAAGACAACCGTACGGATGCCAGTGTTTGGGATTTTTAACGTGCGCACAGATGTTGATGCATATGCGCATGCGACTGCACACGGCCGGGGGCTGTACGAACACCGTAAGAGAGTCTGCACTGAAAGTTCACTCGGGGAAACAAAATCCCTTGCCGCACCTGGGAATCGAACCCGCGTCAATATTGCGCCTGGCTTTTCAGCTAGATACCAATTGAGCTATTCCCGTCTGTTGGGCATTATTATTATTATTATTATTGATCGATTTTATATAGCGCTATTCTCCGCTCCCGAGCAGACTCACTGCCCGCGCATGTGTTTTTACATGAGTGAATAGCTTTTTATATGGCGTTTTTTAATATCCACCGAAGTTGTGTACTTACAGCGCTGGCATGGCTGGTGCCACATGAAACTGCTGCCATCTCGGCGCGTTCTGTGTACACCATACAACCATGCAGCATGTCACTTCATGCAAAGCCACATACATAAGGTGTATGTGTGTTTATCTGTAACCTGCCACCTGCACTTTTGACAGAATGACCGGGGTCTTTTACGTGCTACTGCGGTAACAGAGGGGTGGAAATGATACCGAAATAAGAGTCAGCACAGAAAGTCGACCCTGGAGAATAAAATTCTCCTGCCGCTCCAGCAGAGATTCAAACCCGTGACCTTTTGATCACGAGTCCGGCGCTCTAACATTATTATACAATCCGGCATTATACAGAAGAAAAAGATTTCTTTTTATTGATTTTTTTATGCTTCGTTAATCTCTTGCGTGAAATTCGGGAGGCATTACCTGGGTAAGGCTACAACAGCCACAAGAACAGAGCTACCCATTTCTACCAGTGAGCGCAGTATTTTCGTGTGTCAAGACAACCGTATGGTTGCCAGTGTTTGGGATTTTTAACGTGCGCACAGATGTTGATGCATATGCGCATGCGACTGCACACGGCCGGGGGCTGTACGAACACCGTAAGAGAGTCTGCACTGAAAGTTCACTCGGGGAAACAAAATCCCTTGCCGCACCTGGGAATCGAACCCGCGTCAGTATTGCGCCTGGCTTTTCGGTCTGACGCGGAAAAAGTAAGAAGCGGACTTCACAGATAATGATAATATAATTATTTCATATAGCGCCTCAGCCAAAAACATTATGAGGTCTTAGCGCAGTAGAAATCAACAAATGTAGTGTTTAAAAACACATCAAAATATTGTAAGTTACTTAAATCAGCCTAAAACAACAATTTAAACGATCAACTCACTTTAAAAAATATGACACACATGTGAAAAACGGCACCATTGGATGAGTTTGCGTTTGCTTTGGACAATGTTGACTCATTGGATTTGTCAGCTCGTTTTGGCGTTGTTTTTATGAAGATTGTGTTTTGACGTGTGTTCTTCTCCGCCTGTGTTTCCCTTTCGTATAAGTCAACCATTCATTTAGATTCAAGATTCATGAAAACACAATCTTGAGTTTTGAATATAAATGAGCAGTTGACCTGGCATTAAACTATCAGGTAAATTCTTGGTTTAAGCAAAGTTTATTCACGTTCATGTAAATATAGACAAATATAATCAGTACATGAGCATTAAATAAGCTAAGCATGTTGTAAAGTGTCTGTTTAAGAGGTCATACTTTAAGTCGCTCAGGCAAAGATGATGATGATGATTGCTTTTATATAGCGCTATTCTCCGCTCTCGAGCAGACTCACTGCGCTCGCATCTGATTCTACATTAGTGACTAGTTTATATAGCGTGTTTTTGAATATCCACCGAAATGATGTATTTACAGCGCTGGCATGGCTGGTGCTAAATGAAACTGCTGCAAGTTATGTGTACACCATACAACCATGCACCATGTCACTTCATGCAAAGCCATATACGTAAGGTGTATGCGTATGTCGCTGTAACCTGCCACCTGCACTTTTGGCAGAATGACCGGGATCTTTTACGTGCTACTGCGGTAACAGAGGGGTGGAACGGATACCGAAAATAAGAGTCAGCACAGAAAGTCGACCCTGGAGAAGAAAATTTTCCCGCCACTCCTGAAGGGATTCGAACCCGCGACTTTTTAATCACGAGTCCGGCGCTCTAACCACTGAGCTATCCCGCTCCCCAAAGACAGAGTTTTCAATGTATTACCTGTACTTTTCGACTACCGTTGTAAAAGAAAGCCGGTAACTTCTTTGTCGTCTTCTTGGTCGTCTTTGGTCGGAGGTACTTTGCAACTGATTGATTAATTACATAGCGTATAATTGGCCATTAGTTTGCTGACTTACTGATGACACCATGACACATATTATAGTCCTTGTGCAATAACTTTGACACTTGACAACAGAGTTGTATTTTGTTGGTTTCCATGGCGCATTTTGGTTACCGATTTGCTGACTTACTACTGACACCATGACACATATTACAGTCCTTGTGCAATAACTTTGACACTTGGCAACAGAGTTGTATTTTATTGGTTTCCATGGCGTATTTTGGTCACCGATTCGCTGACTTAATTACTACTGACACCATGACACATATTGTATAGTCCTTGTGCAATAACTTTGACACTCGGCAATACAATTGTATTTTATTGGTTTCCATGGCGTATTTTGGTCACCGATTCGCTGACTTAATTACTACTGACACCATGACACATATTGTATAGTCCTTGTGCAATAACTTTGACACTCGGCAATACAATTGTATTTTATTGGTTTCCATGGCGTATTTTGGTCACCGATTCGCTGACTTAATTACTACTGACACCATGACACATATTGTATAGTCCTTGTGCAATAACTTTGACACTCGGCAATACAATTGTATTTTATTGGTTTCCATGGCGTATTTTGGTCACCGATTCGCTGACTTACTACTGACAACATGACACATAAATTATTATAGTTCTTGTGCAATATCTTTGACACTCAGCAACAGAGTTGCATTTTACTGGTTTCCATGGCGTGTACTTGGCCATTGGTTCGCTGACTTACTACTAAGCCATGACACATCAATTATTATAGTTCTTGTGCAATATCCTTGACACTTGGCAATAAAGCAGTGTTATATTGATTTCCATGGAGTGTAACTGGCCATTGGCCCACTGACTGACTATTAATCCATGACACATCAATTATCATAGTTCTTGTGCAATGTCTTTGACTCTTGGCAATAAAGTTGTATTTTAGTGATTTCCATGGGGTATAATTGGCCTTTGGTTCGCTGACTTACTATTGACATCATGACACATATTATAGTCCTTGTGCAATAACTTTGACACTTGGCAGTAGAGCTGTATTATATTGGAAGAATGACCTGTTACTATGAACATTTGGACATCACTCAACAGAAATGAAGAACATAATATTTCTGAGAACAACAACAACAAACAAACAAAACACAAAGAAAACAAAAACAAAGCAAAACAAATAAACAAACACAAAACTGAACAGAATGTGTTGTTACTGTTGTTGTTATTTACATTAGGAAAAAAAGAAGAAAAAAGAAGAAGAAAAAAGAGAAACAAGAATGACTGCTAGCCGTTTTATAACAAGAGCCAATTACATAAAAGGTTAAAAATAAAATAAAACTATTTATCATGACAAAACACATGCAAATTTCCAGGGTAAGCTTCCCGTTAGAAAACAACAGTACAACGGTGAAAATGAAATGTAGAATACTTATCTGCTTTTGACTGAGCGGTTTTGTTTGCGTTGTTTTGGTGTTTTGCAACGTTTGGACGATAACAACACCAAAAAACAACACAACAAATAACAACAAATAGCGTTCTTTTTAATCGTTCATGTGTTTGAATAATATTTCCGAAATATGTTAATATCACAACAAAGGATCAGTTCCAAAGGGCTGGATGAGGTTGTGGAATCTGTGTTTGTGTCTTACGTCACAAAACATCCAGGTTTGCGGCACTGATGAAGTAGTAGAAGACTAAAGGAAGAACATATGATTTGTGAAATATATGAAATTCACTGCAACGGATCAGTTCCAAACGGCTGGATGGGGTTGGGGAATCTGTACGTGTGTCCCACGTCGCAAAACATCCAGGTTTGTAATGTAATATAAAAGGGTATTTTAAGGCGCTTACAACTAACGTGAGCATGAAGCATGCAGTAGAAAAACGATAAGGTAAACAAAATGTATATATAACCTAGAGCACAATGAACCCTACTGATTACATAACCACACTACAACATTTCATTCAGCATCTTTCTCATCAGGTCCACCACACACACACACACACACACACACACACACACACACACACACACACACACACACACACACACACACACACACACACACACACACACACACACACACACACACGCACACACGCACGCACGCACGCACGCATTCATGCACGCACTCACACACACACACACACACACACACACACACACACACACACACGCACACGCACACATACACTCACGCATGCATGCACGCACTCACACACACGGACACACACACACACACACACTCACGCATGCATGCACGCACACACACACACACACACACACACACACACACACACACACACACACACACACACACACACCACACACACACACATGCACGCACACACACACGAAACCAAGTTCGGAGCACTGATGCATCGCTAGCGATGGAAGACTGCACAACGTGGCTATATAGACCTAGACCGGGGCTTCATATATAAGTACAGGCTGTAATATCGGCTTCCCTCTTGAAAACCGTCAACAGACTGACAGCGAACAGTTGCGTAGTCAAGGAGTTCCGGACTATTGTTGTCCTAACAAAGAATGAGTCTTTGAAACTAGTCTTTATGTTTGGCATTATTTGGACTTGATTAAGAATCTGTCGTCGTCGCGTGTGGGCTATGTTGGGATACGGGATAAAGTGGTGGTGGTGGTGGTGGTGTGGTGGTGGTGGTGGTGGTGGTGGTGTGTGTGTGTGTGTGTGTGTGTGTGTGTGTGTGTGTGTGTGTGAGAGAGAGAGAGAGAGAGAGAGAGAGAGAGAGAGAGAGAGAGAGACAGAGACAGAGACAGAGACAGAGACAGAGACAGAGACAGAGAGACAGAGGAACAGACAGACAGAGACAGAGACACAGAGACAGAGACACAGAGAGAGAGGCATGAATAATACCCACCCCTTAAAACAGGTGCATACGAGGGAGGGGAAAGGGGTGGATGTTACTCTGGACTCTCTCCTCCACCCCCCACCCCCCACCCCCAACATCCCACTTCACCCGGCCACACATTATCACTCTAGAGCCCCGTTTCGTTTCGTGCACAACCGTCGTTAAGTTGGTCCACAGACACCACAGTGTCACAGGGAATTCTATCACACACTGACACCAACAGCGGGTGTGTGTTACACACTGGTAGTTAGTTACAGTGCTGTGTGTGAGTGTGTGTGAGTGTGTGTGTTGTGGTATGTGTGTGTGTGTGTGTGTGTGTGTGTGTGTGTGTGTGTGTGTGTGTGTGTGTTGTGGTGTGTTGTGGTATGTGTGTGTGTGTGTGTGTGTGTGTGTGCGTGTGTGTGTGTTGTGGTGTGTGTGTGTGTGTGTGTGTGTGTGTGTGTGTGTGTGTGTGTGTGTGTGTTGTGGTATGTGTGTGTGTGTGTGTGTGTGTGCGTGTGTGTGTGTGTGTGTGTGTGTGTGTGTGTGTGTGTGTGTTGTGGTATGTGTGTGTGTGTGTGTGTGTGTGTTGTGGTGTGGTGTGGTGTGTGTGTGTGTGTGTGTGTGTGTGTGTGTGTGTGTGTGTTGTGGCATGTGTGTGTGTGTTGTGTGTGTGTGTGTGTGTGTGTGTGTGTGTGTGTGTGTGTGTGTGTTGTGGTGTGTGTGTGTGTGTGTGTGTGTGTGTGTGTGTGTGTGTGGTTATGTGTGTGTGTGCGTGTGTGTGTTGTGGTGTGTGTTGTGGTGTGGTGTGGTGTGGTGTGTGTGTGTGTGTGTGTGTGTGTGTGTGTGTGTGTGTGTGTGTGTGTGTGTGTGTGTGTGTGTGTGTGTTGTGG
>OY757548.1:1354344-1390344 GCA_963584105.1 Alviniconcha strummeri
GATTCTCCTGAGTGCGAGAAACGTAGTGCGGCAGAGGCTACTGATGTGTTGTTTCACCGACAGTGTTTGGTCAAGATGCACTTCAAGGTACGTAACGGTGGTCTGAAAAGGAATGCAACTTTCACCTATATCTGCAGACTCGCAGCCGACCGAACTGATACGCATTGATGAACCTACAAGCATCATCTCAGTTTTTTCTGTGTTAAGCTTCAGTTTGTTGCTTTGCATCCATGACAATGTATCGCTTATACAGGATTGAATGTTGGACTGAGCAGAGGTGAAATCGCTAGTGGTGCACTGTCAGAGATTTCTGTGTCATCAGCGTACTTGTGATAGTCACAGCTGTGACATGCTATGACATCAGACAGGGGTTGTGAATAATAGTACAGGTCCGAGGACCGATCCCTGAGAAACACCAAAGACAAGGGGTATTGGTGTGGACATCAAACCGTCAACCACAACAGACTGCGTCCTATCACTTAGGTATGACTCGAACCAAGACAGCCGTCTCCTCCCGAGATTCCAAAAGTGCTCTCAAGTCGTCTTAATAGGATGTCATAATCACGGGTGTCAAAAGCAGCACTCAGATCCAACAGTGCAAGTACTGACACAAGTTTCTGATCAGACTTTGTAAGGAGGCCCTCTATTGCACTCAAAACAGCAGTTTCGGTACTGCGATATTTTCTGTACGCAGACTGTCGAATTTTGAGTAAGCTGTTTGCGCACAGATGAGACTGCAGTTGAAGAAGAACTACCCTCTCTAGTATCTTCGAAACGAATGGGAGATTTGAGACTGGTCTGAAATTTCTTAAATCATTGGCATCAAGACCCTGTTTCTTCAGTATGGGTGTCACAAGAGCTTGCTTTAACCCAGATGGGACAGTGCCGGTGGACAAAGAAACATTGACAATCCTTGTGACAAGGGGGGCTAGGTCATGCAGACACTGCTTAGTCAGAGTAGTGGGGATGGGGTCAAGGGTGCAACTTTTCGTTGGTGACTGAGAAATGAGTCTACAGATTAGCTCTTCTGTCACAGGTTCAAACATGGACAACTGAGGCCCGTCAAACTTAAAAAAGGACGGTGGGTCATGGGGACAAGAGTCAAGGTCACGAAAAAGTCACAAAAACGCTGTGGCAGGTCTGCAATGGGAATGTTCGATGGCAGAGAGGTAGTCTTTGCTTTGCCGAGCAGTTTGTCAGACACAGCAAAAAGCTGCTTAGTGGTAGAGCTGATATCTATCTTGCTCCTGGCGTCCCGTAGGCATCTCTTCACTGTGGTCCGCTCCTTGACGAAGATTTCTCTGTGGACAGTCAGGCGAGTTGACCTCCAGCGACGCTCTGCCTGTCTTCTTCCTCGGCGTGCCTCTCTGACCTCGTCAGTCAACCACGGGGCTGAGCGTCGGTGGCTGACGCAGCGGGTAACCAGAGGGGCGTGGCGGTCCATGACTGCACGGAGACCAGCACTGTAGCTATCCGCAAGGTCTCTGTCGGGACACTGACTGTAGCGATCTGAGAAACGCTTGACGTCCGCCTGGAAATCAGAGACAGACACAGCCTTGGTGTTTCGAGATTTAACAGTACGCTTCGATTTGCTTGGTGCTGTGATCGTCATCCGACATAGGAGGCTCCTGTGGTCGGAGAGGCCGGGCATGTCGTCCACTCTCTCAAGCACGAGACAACTCACGTCTGAGCGAACTACAGCCCAGTCCAATGTGTGGCCGCACCTATGTGTAGGAACGTCAACGAGCTGTGTCAAACCGTGGTCACTAAGCATAGTCTTGAGACGATTCACCTGGGTATCAGCGCAGTCATCGTAATGGAAGTTAAACTCGCCAAGCAGTACTAGGTCACTGTGGGAATCTGCAAACTGTGTGAGAAACTCGGGGAACTCCTGGAGAAACAACTGATTGGAGAGTTTGTTCTTCCTGCTGGGAGGGGGTCTGTAGAGGCACACAACCGATACGGACAAGTTCCTGCCGGATATATGAAGCTCATCGGCTACTCCTGGAAACCAGCAGTGTATGCAAAGTATAACACTTGGAAACCAGCAGTGCAGAAACCCGCTGCGGCTCTGAACCAGCTGTGCAGGAGTGCTACACTGCAGATTACTACCTACCTACATTAAACTGATGTATTTTTTTCAGCCACCCATCCAGTCTTATTCATTTATACGTCAGTTTAAAGACAGTTGAATGGAACACGAAGTGGGTAGGTTTATTTTGAGATCTGGATGTCATAGAGTTGATGGAATGCACATGTTTAGTCTTTTCGCATTATTTGTTTACAATTCACTCACTCACTGTCACTGTCAGCAGCGAGTACATTCGGTCACTGATCGTCGATAACCATGCTCACTGCTCGCTCCCTACTGTAACGAACAGTTGCACGTGAGAAACAGCTCACTGACAAAGTGCGAGCCATTTTCGCCAGTGGGAAAACTATGGAAAGCGCAGTACAAATGGAAGAAAGACAAAGAGATTTCAGCGCCAACGAAGGAGCTCGTGCCTCAGGGGGCGGTTTCAGTTGTCACCTTGGACACGTCGTGTTCTGTGCAAAGGACGCAACCCGCCGGGCCAGTTACCGACTCCTGCTGGCGATCAACTAGCCGGGCCAGTTACCGACTCCTGCTGGCGATCAACTAGCCGGGCCAGTTACCGACTCCTGCTGGCGATCAACTAGCCGGGCCAGTTACCGACTCCTGCTGGCGATCAACTAGCCGGGCCAGTTACCGACTCCTGCTGGCGATCAACTAGCTGCACTCGTGGATCCGGCGCGGCCTGCACCCAGCGACACAGCAGACAGCTAGGCTGCCTCCATACAATCCATTCACTCCTGGACTCCCAGGTCCCTTTCTGCCCCAGCCTTTTCAAACTCACCTGCAGTTTCTTCGGTAATAGAAGTCACAGATTTTCGGCTGCATTGACAACGTGAACAAGTACAACGTGAAAAGCGGCCAGGACCACATTGAGAAGACCGTCATCCCGGTCATTGAAATTCATTGAGCTGCCCAGCCGTCACGTCGTCTGCAACAGTCGGCAGACAGCTGTCGTTGTGTGCAACAATCGGCAGACAGCTGTCGGTGTGTGCAACAATCGGCAGACAGCTGTCGGTGTGTGCAACAGTCGGCAGACCGCTGTCGTTGTGTGCAACAATCGGCAGACAGCTGTCGGTGTGTGCAACAGTCGGCAGACAGCTGTCGTTGTGTGCAACAGTCGGCAGACAGCTGTCGTTGTGTGCAACAGTCGGCACGGCAGACAGCTGTCGTTGTGTGCAACAGTCGGCAGACAGCTGTCGTTGTGTGCAACAGTCGGCAGACAGCTGTCGGTGTGTGCAACAGTCGGCACGGCAGACAGCTGTCGTTGTGTGCAACAGTCGGCAGACAGCTGTCGTTGTGTGCAACAGTCGCAGACAGCTGTCGGTGTGTGCAACAGTCGGCACGGCAGACAGCTGTCGTTGTGTGCAACAGTCGGCACGGCAGACAGCTGTCGTTTGCAACAGTCCACACCCTGCCCCCGACAGAAGTACAATGACATGACTGTGTGCTCAGTTAACAGCGCCAGTCCAGTTTTCGCCAAGTGCGACACATGTTGGCCAGCTTCCCGATGTTTTCTGCGATTGCTTTACAATGTTCCCGACGCACCTCTGGCCTTGACACACCTCTGACCTTGACACACCTCTGACCTTGACAAACAAACCCCTTCCTCGCCTCTTGACTGCCCTGATTTGTGTTCGTCTTCTGTCCTTGACCCATTAATATGTCCTAGACCCATTCTGTCCTTGATTCATTCTGTCCTTGACTCATTAGTATGTCCTTGACTCATTGGGTCCTTGATTCATTCTGTCCTTGACTCGTTAATATGTCCTAGACCCATTCTGTCCTTGATTTATTCTGTCCTTGACTCATTAATATGTCCTTGACTCATTCTGTCTGGTGTCTGAACAGGAACTCAGAGTGTGATTTTGAAGTCCAAGCCCACGAGCGACTCTGTTGATCCCATTTCTGCCTCACAGTTTCTTGACTGCTTAGACGTCCTTCTACCCACTCTGTCTCACATTGTTAACGACAGTCTGATGTCTGATTCCTTCCCGTCAGAATTCAAACATGCTGTCGTTAAGCCTCTTCTCAAAACATGAGGTGACAGGTCAGTTGGTAAAGCGTCCGACTGAGAAGCCTGGCGCGATACTGACGCGGGTTCGAGTCCCGGGTGCGGTCCTCCCAGAGTTAACTTTCAGTGCACATTCTCCTGTAGTGTCCGCACAGCTCCCCCCTCCTCCCGCAAAAAACAGTGGACTCTTCACGTCAGCAACCTTAAGAACTATCAAAACCTTTCATTCCTGTCCAAAGTCATTGATAAACTAGTTCTGCGGCAACTCTTCGCCTGCTTCAGTTCCCACGACCTGCTCTGCCCTTCCCAGTCTGCCTACTGTCCGCGTCACAGCCACCGAGACGGCTCTACTCACCGTGACTAACGACGTTCTGCTTGATGTGGATAGTGGGGATGTGTCCGTCTTAAGCCCGTTCTTAATTGGGCGAATGTTTCTTCGCGAACCTAGCTGGAAGTATTCGCCGAAGCTAGCTGGTTCTTAACTGGGCCAACTTTTCTTCGCGAACCTAGTTGGAAGTATTCGGGTCCAAAAAGCTTCGCTCAACATGTTCTGGGGACATTCACGCTATTCGACGATCATTGCCTCTGATTGGCTGAGAGCAGAGCTCTCCTGTGGATGAAGAAAAAATAAAAATAAAAATGGATGACTGTGTCGCTAGGTTCTTCACTCGCTTCGGAGGGAATTTGTTTATTTGTTGACTTGTGGGAGGCGCAGCCTTGTCTCGGAGACCCAGAATGAGATCGTAGTTAGTTGAATTACCCTGTGAGGGATTATTAAAGTATATTGACTTGACTTTAGCCTACATTTTCGATCATGCTGTCTGCTGCTTGTCTGCCGCAAGTTTGGGCCGAAGCTTGCATCTCATTACAAGCCAGTTGAGAATGAAGTAAAGTTTGGCCTGTCCGAACCATATTCGGCTAACTAAAAGTTCAATTAAGAAACGAATCATAGTTCGTCGAAGTGTCCGAAGTATGTTCGGCGAACAAACATTCGCCCAGTTAAGAACGGGCTTTAACCTTTCTCCATCTGTCCTCTGCTTTCAATGCTATCGACCGCCATATTGTCTTCCACACACTTCAATCTCTCTATGGCATTTCTGGCACCGTTCTGTCGTGGTTTGGATCTTACCTCACTGGTAGGAATCATTTACATTTTATTTGTTGGTATTGAAAAGTGCGGTGTGCGCACCCTTGTCGGTGAGAGACGGCACGATCGGAATGATCATATTATTATTACGTTAGACAATGGTCCAAACCCGATTGACGTCATTTCTTCGTCAACACGGCACGGCACAATCAGTGCACGGTGCAAGCGGGAACTTGCCGGAGTCCTGCAGAAAGGTTTTAACACGCTTGGTAGCTCTTCAGATAAAAAATGCACACCTCCCAAGTACCTAACCACTGCATGTCGTGCGGAACCGCTTTGACGAGGGCAGTTCGCAGTTAAAGCCTTTACTGCGACACGTACACGTTTATCTGCGCACGGCATTCACACCCTTTTGGAAACCACGCTGGAGGAGCACAGCCTTTCAACCAGTCTGAATACGCTCCTCAAAGGCAGCTGGCGCATTATACTGCAGTCTTATTACAACGTGCCAGCCAGACGGTTCACAATGACTCCACACGGCGCCCTTACTGACGTAGATCCAAACAAACAAACATTCACATGACCGTTTTTTGTTTTGTTTTGTTTTTTCGTCATTTGCAATTCATAATATACGTAATATATACTCTTCTTTACCTCATATGAAACACACACACACACACACACACACACACACACACACACACACACACACACACACACACACACACACACACACAGAGAACTGTGATTTGGCATACTGTGATTTGGCATACTGTGATTTGGAATACTGTGATTTGGCATACTGTGATTCGGCATACTGTGATTTGGCATACTGTGATTTGACATACTGTGATTCGGCATACTGTGAGTTGGAATACTGTGCTTTTGTACCTTAATTGTTTGTTCGTTACTTTGTAGAAGGAAAACGCTCCACCGTGCTAGTGTTGTACTTTTGAACCTTTCGAGTGGTTTCTTTTCTTTTCCCACAACGCTGGCAGCAGTCCTTTTCCTTTAGATTTAGTAAAGGTGTTATGCACTTTAATGCACATAGTTATACAGGCACATGAAGATGCAAGATACATGCACACATAAAGATATTTTATTGCAAAACATTCCTCCAGTAGAACACATTAAACCGATATTGTGTTGATGACAAACAAAATCTTTAGGAAACTGAAAGGAACAATTTTAAGACGTTGCAATGGTGGAGGGTGGGTGGGGGTGGGGGCTTCTAAAATAAGCAAGATGCCATAGTTCTAACTTTAACTGGTCAAACAATTGTTTGGGTGAGACAATTCTTGTTTGTTTAAGAACAAACTTGTTTTGTTTTAACATGGGGGATACGCAGTATCCGCGTGTCTGCAGAAGAACAAAACTGCCTGGAAGGGGTGTGCACAGTGAGAAGGTCGGAAAAATAGGCAGGATATGAATCAGAGAAAAGGTTGTGGCAGATAATGGACAGTTTGTTGTCTATTCTGGCTCGGACCGGTAACCACTGAAGAGCTTGCAGAAGAGTTTTCACATGACCGCGTTTGCGTGCTTTCAAAACCAGTTTCGCTGCAGTTGTGTACTTTCTGTAGTCTACTGAAAAGGTCAAGTGGGCAACCAGATAGAAGAAAGTTACAAGAGCCCAACTCGGAGAGAACACAGACCCAGACGAGGGTTTGGGTTGCTTCAACAGCCAGGTACTGGCGGATAGAGCCGATGCGTCCGGTCAAGTGGAGACAGACTGAAGAGGGCCAGCACAGCATCAGTGGACGGTGAGTTGCCTAACTGACTGTCAGGATAGATACAGCAGAACCAAGTCTGTCAGGACAAATACAGCAGAACCAAGTCTGTGCACCAAGTCTCTGATGATAGATACAGCAGAACCAAGTCTGTCAGGACAGATACAGCAGAACCAACTCTGTCAGGACAGATACAGCAGAACCAACTCTGTCAGGATTGATACAGCAGAACCAAGTCTGTCAGGATTGATACAGCAGAACCAAGTCTGTCAGGATTGATACAGCAGAACCAAGTCTGTCAGGATAGATACAGCAGAACCAACTCTGTCAGGACAGATACAGCAGAACCAAGTCTGTCAGGATTGATACAGCAGAACCAAGTCTGTCAGGACAGATACAGCAGAACCAACTCTGTCAGGACAGATACAACAGAACCAAGTCTGTCTGGATAGATACAGCAGAACCAAGTCTGTCAGGACAGATACAGCAGAACCAAGTCTGTGCACCAAGTCTGTCAGGATTGATACAGCAGAACCAAGTCTGTCAGGACAGATACAGCAGAACCAAGTCTGTCAGGACAGATACAGCAGAACCAAGTCTGTGCCAACGCTGAGGTTAGCTGGCAGGCCTGCTACAATGTCCATGGTTGTGTGTGTGTGTGTGTGTGTGTGTGTGTGTGTGTGTGTGTGTGTGTGCGCGCGCGTGCGTGCGTGCGTGCGTGCGTGCGTGTGTGTGTGTGTGTGTGTGTGTGTGTGTGTGTGTGTGTGTGTGTGTGTAGGGGGGTTGGGGGAAGGGGGGGGGGGCAGCGTAGAGAGACTGATTTCCTTTTTCTGGTTTTGTATTGCTCACTGTGAAGCACGTTATGTTTTCGAACGGGTAGGCGTTCTAAAATCCGCTGTTACTACTCGTATTACTGCTATCTAGAACTCTCCGCTATCGCCACCCGTATTACTGCTGTCTACAGTCTCCACTATTGCTAGCCGTATTACTGCTGTCTAGAAATCTCCACTATTGCTAGCCGTATTACTGCTGTCTAGAAATCTCCACTATTGCTAGCCGTATTACTGCTGTCTAGAAATCTCCACTATTGCTAGCCGTATTACTGCTGTCTAGAAATCTCCACTATTGCTAGCCGTATTACTGCTGTCTAGAAATCTCCACTATTGCTAGCCGTATTACTGCTGTCTAGAAATCTCCAGTATTGCAGGCTGTGTTACTGATCTGTTAGATCGTCTGCTTGTCGCCAGTCTCCCAGTGCTAGACTGATGTGTGCACCAGAGCTATTGCTGTCTGTCCACGAGTACTCTGTAAGATATCGTGGGAAGCGCTGCACAGTCGGCTGTGGACATGCAGTGATAAAAGAGAGAGAAAAAGACTCCTCCTTTCAGCCTTTCTGTTGGAGCTGTCTGTGTGCACGACACGGTCTAACCGACTGAACAGCGGCACGCCCGCCGCCAAAGCCTAACGGTTGTGTGACAGGTCGGGGCTGCTTTGCACGACGTTGACAGTTGGCTTGATCACCATCCCTCCCACAATGGGTCACGTGGGTAGACCCTGGGAGGCTGCACAGAGCGCTTGCCGCTACCGCCGTGCAAGGTGCGACTTGCGAGTACAAGACACAAGATAACTTTATTCATCCACTGAGGAAAGTATATGATCTGCCGTGAAACGTATTATATAATAGAACATTGCACCAACATCACGTATTCTCATTCTTCCAAATTACAATCCACTGAGACAAACAACTGCCTCCCATTCACTCCCACTCACTCCTCCATTTTATTCCAACCTCTTCGTCCCCGCATCGCCATCTCTAGCCGTTGCGAGTTGTGTTTGTCTGCCTGCACGTTGACTGTGTGTCCCAATGGCTGTTGTTAGCAATGACTGTAGGCAGCGTGTAGTATTAACGACAGGGAATCCTAAATCTGTCGCTTCTGTCTATGTGTCTGTTGACAAATTCAGGTCTCAGTGGGTGCGTCTCGTCAGCCAGAATTGTCCTGTTTGTTTGTCACTAATCGATGATAGGCTGTGTCTGTACTTTCTGGCCTTCTCCCCACCAACCCACCTGGCCTCTCTTGTCGAGTCTGTGCTTGTCTTGTTTGGATGCAACCACCCCCCCTCCCCCAGCGAATCATTCCAAAAGTTGAAATGCTGCTGACAGTAGCTGTGTAAAACATCTGTAAAATGTCTTCGCGGACGTCAGTGGACCTGAGTTTCTCAAGCAACATTACCTGCTGTGAACCTTCTTAACTATACCGTATCTACGTGGCACTGCCAAGGCAGTTTGTTAGCACACGTTAGTGTTAGGTATTTTTTACATTTTACTGACTCTTTCAACAGCCTATAGAGTGAAGAGAAACGTTGATGACGCTGTTTTATAAGTTCTTAAATTAACAGTCTGTATGCACATTTAGGCAAAACTAACAGCAGTGTTCGACTCTTGTTGTTCTTGTTCCCTTTTTTTCAAGTGCTTTCAGTACGATAGAGTATCACCTGCTTGGTTGTAAATTACTTGAAACGAAGACCAGGTGGGGTGGCGGTTATATATATATATTAGAGTATATATAGGGGTGGGTGAAGGAAAATTGTGTGATAGCTAAATTAAGTTCGTAAGAAAGTAAGCGAGAGTTTCTATACAATGTCTTTTGAGTATCATCGTGCGAGTATACGACATTTAGAGTGTATGAATGTGTTAGCATATGCGCGTATATGTGGTCCTGTGAGTATGACAGATAGATCAAATGAAACTAATTATCAGTATGGATACAGACACATATGTATATATCGTTTTTTGTTGACTGCAAATGTGTGTGTGTGTGTGTGTGTGTGTGTGTGTGTGTGTGTGTGTGTGTGTGTGTGTGTGTGTGTGTGTGTTTAACATAAAATGCTATTAATGCAACATGCTGATACATGTTAGCATGATAATAGTAAGATCTGTCTAATATCACTTATGTGAAAAGATTTTAAATAAAAAAGGAAGATGACAGAACATACACACACACAGGGGCGCTCGCGCGCGCGCGCGCATACACACACGCACGCACGCACACACTACAAATACATGCATTACTGGTGATGAATTGGTAGAATGAGAAGAGTAACTTACTTTTTTTCGCTCAGTCAACCAGTAGGGTCAGAATGAGAGGAAAGAAAACGACAAATCAGTGTGCAGAAAGAAGTGCTTTCAGTTTTGAACCCTTTCATCGCCAGTAGTGCATTCAAAGTATAACACCTGGAAACCAGCAGTGCATGCAAAGTGAGCCGGTTTGGCCTAGCGGTAAGGTGTTAAGCCCGTTCTTAACTAGGCGAATGTCTGTTCGCCGAACATACTTCGGACAGTTCGACGAACTATGATTCGTTTCTTAATTGAACTTTTAGTTCGCCGAATATGGTTCGGACAGTCCAAACTTTACTTTGTTCTCAGCTGGCTTGTGATGAGATGCAAGCTTCGGCCCGAACTTGCGGCAGACGCGCAGCAGACAGCATGATCGAAAATGTAGGCTATAGCCAAGTCAAGTCAACATACTTTCATCATCCCTCACAGGGTAATTCAACTAACTACTATGTCATTCTGGGTCTCCGAGACAAGGCTGCGCCTCCCACAAGTCAACAAATAAACAAATTCCCTCCGAAGCGAGCGAAGAACCTAGCGACACCGTCATCCATTTTTATTTTTTCTTCATCCACAGGAGAGTTCTGCTCTCAGCCAGTCAGAGGCAATGATCTGCTCTCAGCCAGTCAGAGGCAATGATCGTCGAATAGGGCGAATGTTCCCAGAACATGCTGAGCAAAGCTTTCTGGAACCCGAATATAGTTTCGACGAATACTTCCAACTAGGTTCGCGAAGAAAAGTTCGCCCAGTTAAGAACCAACTAGCTTCGCCGAATACTTCTAACTAGGTTCGCGAAAAAACATTCGGCCAATTAAGAACGGGTTGGTAAGCGGAAAAAGGACCTCGGTTCGATACCGCTTTGGCTCTCCTTTCTCTTCAAAAAGGTTTTGGTTTGTTCTGGTGGTGACAGTGTAGCGATAGTTATATGCTCTCCATCTTCCCCCATCTCCATACCCCCTTCCCCCCTTCTCCCCGTCCCTAATAAGCCTCATGGTTTCTGTGGACGTTAAGCACCATGTTTACTTACTTACTTACTTACTTACTTACTGCATGCAAACTATATAAACCAAGAAACCTGCAGTGTATGTAAAGTATACACCTGGAACCAGCAGTGCATGCAAAGTATACACCTGAAAAACAGCAGTGCATGCAAAGTAATAATAATAATAGATAACTTTTGTATAGCGCTATTCTCTGGTGTACCCAAACTCACTGCGCTTTACAACATTCTCCAACATTTTCTAAGTTTCACAAACAAAATACATATAATTATGACAACTAACAATGTATAATATACAAGTACATTGAGAAGAAGCAATATATAAAAAAATGAATCATTATACTACGTACCCTTATTTCCATCCGTCCCAGTCCCCACCCCAGCCCCCAACTCACATACACACACACACAGTCACACACACACACAGACACACACACAGACACACACACAGACACACACACACACACACACACACTCACTCACACACACACACACACACACACACACACACACACACACACACACACACACACACACACACACACACACACAAATCAATCAGAAAGCTTGGCGGAAGAAACTCGTTTCTAGGTTAACTTTGAAAATTGGGAGGGAGGGAGAAGCTCTCAAGTCGGCCGGCAGCGAGTTCCATGCAGTCGGAGAAATGTAACCAAAAGAACGTTCACCAAAGGTTTTCAGGTTTGTTTTTGGAATTTTGAGCAGTCTTTCTGTCGAAGAACGAAGGGAGCGCGATGGTTGATATGTGCAGAGAGAAGAAGACAGGTATGGCGGAAGAGTGCCGACAAAGTGACGGAAAGCGAGCGTTGCGCTCTTGTACTGAATGCAGTATTTTACTGGGAGCCAGTGGAGTTCTTTCAAAAGCGGAGTGGAGTTCTTTCGAAAGCGGTGTGACATGATCACGCTTCGATTTTTTCAAGATAAGCCGTGTGGCTTTGTTCCGGATTTTTTGTATGCGTGCGATTTGTTCATCGGCTACTCCTCCGAAAGTAGCATTGCAGTAGTCCAATCATGACGTGATCATAGACGCAACGAGTTTTTTTGTGGAACTGTTAGAGAGGAACGGACGGATAGAGGCGATTCTCCTGAGTGCGAGAAACGTAGTGCGGCAGAGGCTACTGATGTGTTGTTTCACCGACAGTGTTTGGTCAAGATGCACTTCAAGGTACGTAACGGTGGTCTGAAAAGGAATGCAACTTTCACCTATATCTGCAGACTCGCAGCCGACCGAACTGATACGCATTGATGAACCTACAAGCATCATCTCAGTTTTTTCTGTGTTAAGCTTCAGTTTGTTGCTTTGCATCCATGACAATGTATCGCTTATACAGGATTGAATGTTGGACTGAGCAGAGGTGAAATCGCTAGTGGTGCACTGTCAGAGATTTCTGTGTCATCAGCGTACTTGTGATAGTCACAGCTGTGACATGCTATGACATCAGACAGGGGTTGTGAATAATAGTACAGGTCCGAGGACCGATCCCTGAGAAACACCAAAGACAAGGGGTATTGGTGTGGACATCAAACCGTCAACCACAACAGACTGCGTCCTATCACTTAGGTATGACTCGAACCAAGACAGCCGTCTCCTCCCGAGATTCCAAAAGTGCTCTCAAGTCGTCTTAATAGGATGGCATAATCACGGGTGTCAAAAGCAGCACTCAGATCCAACAGTGCAAGTACTGACACAAGTTTCTGATCAGACTTTATAAGGAGGCCCTCTATTGCACTCAAAACAGCAGTTTCGGTACTGCGATATTTTCTGTACGCAGACTGTCGAATTTTGAGTAAGCTGTTTGCGCACAGATGAGACTGCAGTTGAAGAAGAACTACCCTCTCTAGTATCTTCGAAACGAATGGGAGATTTGAGACTGGTCTGAAATTTCTTAAATCATTGGCATCAAGACCCTGTTTCTTCAGTATGGGTGTCACAAGAGCTTGCTTTAACCCAGATGGGACAGTGCCGGTGGACAAAGAAACATTGACAATCCTTGTGACAAGGGGGGCTAGGTCATGCAGACACTGCTTAGTCAGAGTAGTGGGGATGGGGTCAAGGGTGCAACTTTTCGTTGGTGACTGAGAAATGAGTCTACAGATTAGCTCTTCTGTCACAGGTTCAAACATGGACAACTGAGGCCCGTCAAACTTAAAAAAGGACGGTGGGTCATGGGGACAAGAGTCAAGGTCACGAAAAAGTCACAAAAACGCTGTGGCAGGTCTGCAATGGGAATGTTCGATGGCAGAGAGGTAGTCTTTGCTTTGCCGAGCAGTTTGTCAGACACAGCAAAAAGCTGCTTAGTGGTAGAGCTGATATCTATCTTGCTCCTGGCGTCCCGTAGGCATCTCTTCACTGTGGTCCGCTCCTTGACGAAGATTTCTCTGTGGACAGTCAGGCGAGTTGACCTCCAGCGACGCTCTGCCTGTCTTCTTCCTCGGCGTGCCTCTCTGACCTCGTCAGTCAACCACGGGGCTGAGCGTCGGTGGCTGACGCAGCGGGTAACCAGAGGGGCGTGGCGGTCCATGACTGCACGGAGACCAGCACTGTAGCTATCCGCAAGGTCTCTGTCGGGACACTGACTGTAGCGATCTGAGAAACGCTTGACGTCCGCCTGGAAATCAGAGACAGACACAGCCTTGGTGTTTCGAGATTTAACAGTACGCTTCGATTTGCTTGGTGCTGTGATCGTCATCCGACATAGGAGGCTCCTGTGGTCGGAGAGGCCGGGCATGTCGTCCACTCTCTCAAGCACGAGACAACTCACGTCTGAGCGAACTACAGCCCAGTCCAATGTGTGGCCGCACCTATGTGTAGGAACGTCAACGAGCTGTGTCAAACCGTGGTCACTAAGCATAGTCTTGAGACGATTCACCTGGGTATCAGCGCAGTCATCGTAATGGAAGTTAAACTCGCCAAGCAGTACTAGGTCACTGTGGGAATCTGCAAACTGTGTGAGAAACTCGGGGAACTCCTGGAGAAACAACTGATTGGAGAGTTTGTTCTTCCTGCTGGGAGGGGGTCTGTAGAGGCACACAACCGATACGGACAAGTTCCTGCCGGATATATGAAGCTCATCGGCTACTCCTGGAAACCAGCAGTGTATGCAAAGTATAACACTTGGAAACCAGCAGTGCAGAAACCCGCTGCGGCTCTGAACCAGCTGTGCAGGAGTGCTACACTGCAGATTACTACCTACCTACATTAAACTGATGTATTTTTTTCAGCCACCCATCCAGTCTTATTCATTTATACGTCAGTTTAAAGACAGTTGAATGGAACACGAAGTGGGTAGGTTTATTTTGAGATCTGGATGTCATAGAGTTGATGGAATGCACATGTTTAGTCTTTTCGCATTATTTGTTTACAATTCACTCACTCACTGTCACTGTCAGCAGCGAGTACATTCGGTCACTGATCGTCGATAACCATGCTCACTGCTCGCTCCCTACTGTAACGAACAGTTGCACGTGAGAAACAGCTCACTGACAAAGTGCGAGCCATTTTCGCCAGTGGGAAAACTATGGAAAGCGCAGTACAAATGGAAGAAAGACAAAGAGATTTCAGCGCCAACGAAGGAGCTCGTGCCTCAGGGGGCGGTTTCAGTTGTCACCTTGGACACGTCGTGTTCTGTGCAAAGGACGCAACCCGCCGGGCCAGTTACCGACTCCTGCTGGCGATCAACTAGCCGGGCCAGTTACCGACTCCTGCTGGCGATCAACTAGCCGGGCCAGTTACCGACTCCTGCTGGCGATCAACTAGCCGGGCCAGTTACCGACTCCTGCTGGCGATCAACTAGCTGCACTCGTGGATCCGGCGCGGCCTGCACCCAGCGACACAGCAGACAGCTAGGCTGCCTCCATACAATCCATTCACTCCTGGACTCCCAGGTCCCTTTCTGCCCCAGCCTTTTCAAACTCACCTGCAGTTTCTTCGGTAATAGAAGTCACAGATTTTCGGCTGCATTGACAACGTGAACAAGTACAACGTGAAAAGCGGCCAGGACCACATTGAGAAGACCGTCATCCCGGTCATTGAAATTCATTGAGCTGCCCAGCCGTCACGTCGTCTGCAACAGTCGGCAGACAGCTGTCGTTGTGTGCAACAATCGGCAGACAGCTGTCGGTGTGTGCAACAATCGGCAGACAGCTGTCGGTGTGTGCAACAGTCGGCAGACCGCTGTCGTTGTGTGCAACAATCGGCAGACAGCTGTCGGTGTGTGCAACAGTCGGCAGACAGCTGTCGTTGTGTGCAACAGTCGGCAGACAGCTGTCGTTGTGTGCAACAGTCGGCACGGCAGACAGGTGTCGTTGTGTGCAACAGTCGGCAGACAGCTGTCGTTGTGTGCAACAGTCGGCAGACAGCTGTCGGTGTGTGCAACAGTCGGCACGGCAGACAGCTGTCGTTGTGTGCAACAGTCGGCAGACAGCTGTCGTTGTGTGCAACAGTCGCAGACAGCTGTCGGTGTGTGCAACAGTCGGCACGGCAGACAGCTGTCGTTGTGTGCAACAGTCGGCACGGCAGACAGCTGTCGTTTGCAACAGTCCACACCCTGCCCCCGACAGAAGTACAATGACATGACTGTGTGCTCAGTTAACAGCGCCAGTCCAGTTTTCGCCAAGTGCGACACATGTTGGCCAGCTTCCCGATGTTTTCTGCGATTGCTTTACAATGTTCCCGACGCACCTCTGGCCTTGACACACCTCTGACCTTGACACACCTCTGACCTTGACAAACAAACCCCTTCCTCGCCTCTTGACTGCCCTGATTTGTGTTCGTCTTCTGTCCTTGACCCATTAATATGTCCTAGACCCATTCTGTCCTTGATTCATTCTGTCCTTGACTCATTAGTATGTCCTTGACTCATTGGGTCCTTGATTCATTCTGTCCTTGACTCGTTAATATGTCCTAGACCCATTCTGTCCTTGATTTATTCTGTCCTTGACTCATTAATATGTCCTTGACTCATTCTGTCTGGTGTCTGAACAGGAACTCAGAGTGTGATTTTGAAGTCCAAGCCCACGAGCGACTCTGTTGATCCCATTTCTGCCTCACAGTTTCTTGACTGCTTAGACGTCCTTCTACCCACTCTGTCTCACATTGTTAACGACAGTCTGATGTCTGATTCCTTCCCGTCAGAATTCAAACATGCTGTCGTTAAGCCTCTTCTCAAAACATGAGGTGACAGGTCAGTTGGTAAAGCGTCCGACTGAGAAGCCTGGCGCGATACTGACGCGGGTTCGAGTCCCGGGTGCGGTCCTCCCAGAGTTAACTTTCAGTGCACATTCTCCTGTAGTGTCCGCACAGCTCCCCCCTCCTCCCGCGAAAAACAGTGGACTCTTCACGTCAGCAACCTTAAGAACTATCAAAACCTTTCATTCCTGTCCAAAGTCATTGATAAACTAGTTCTGCGGCAACTCTTCGCCTGCTTCAGTTCCCACGACCTGCTCTGCCCTTCCCAGTCTGCCTACTGTCCGCGTCACAGCCACCGAGACGGCTCTACTCACCGTGACTAACGACGTTCTGCTTGATGTGGATAGTGGGGATGTGTCCGTCTTAAGCCCGTTCTTAATTGGGCGAATGTTTCTTCGCGAACCTAGCTGGAAGTATTCGCCGAAGCTAGCTGGTTCTTAACTGGGCCAACTTTTCTTCGCGAACCTAGTTGGAAGTATTCGGGTCCAAAAAGCTTCGCTCAACATGTTCTGGGGACATTCACGCTATTCGACGATCATTGCCTCTGATTGGCTGAGAGCAGAGTTCTCCTGTGGATGAAGAAAAAATAAAAATAAAAATGGATGACTGTGTCGCTAGGTTCTTCACTCGCTTCGGAGGGAATTTGTTTATTTGTTGACTTGTGGGAGGCGCAGCCTTGTCTCGGAGACCCAGAATGAGATCGTAGTTAGTTGAATTACCCTGTGAGGGATTATTAAAGTATATTGACTTGACTTTAGCCTACATTTTCGATCATGCTGTCTGCTGCTTGTCTGCCGCAAGTTTGGGCCGAAGCTTGCATCTCATTACAAGCCAGTTGAGAATGAAGTAAAGTTTGGCCTGTCCGAACCATATTCGGCTAACTAAAAGTTCAATTAAGAAACGAATCATAGTTCGTCGAAGTGTCCGAAGTATGTTCGGCGAACAAACATTCGCCCAGTTAAGAACGGGCTTTAACCTTTCTCCATCTGTCCTCTGCTTTCAATGCTATCGACCGCCATATTGTCTTCCACACACTTCAATCTCTCTATGGCATTTCTGGCACCGTTCTGTCGTGGTTTGGATCTTACCTCACTGGTAGGAATCATTTACATTTTATTTGTTGGTATTGAAAAGTGCGGTGTGCGCACCCTTGTCGGTGAGAGACGGCACGATCGGAATGATCATATTATTATTACGTTAGACAATGGTCCAAACCCGATTGACGTCATTTCTTCGTCAACACGGCACGGCACAATCAGTGCACGGTGCAAGCGGGAACTTGCCGGAGTCCTGCAGAAAGGTTTTAACACGCTTGGTAGCAATTCAGATCAAAAATGCACACCTCCCAAGTACCTAACCACTGCATGTCGTGCGGAACCGCTTTGACGAGGGCAGTTCGCAGTTAGAGCCTTTACTGCGACACGTACACGTTTATCTGCGCACGGCATTCACACCCGTTTGGAAGCCACGCTGGAGGTGCACAGCCTTTCAACCAGTCTGAATACGCTCCTCAAAGGCAGCTGGCGCATTATACTGCAGTCTTATTACAACGTGCCAGCCAGACGGTTCACAATGACTCCACACGGCGCCCTTACTGACGTAGATCCAAACAAACAAACATTCACATGACCGGTTTTTGTTTTGTTTTGTTTTTTCGTCATTTGCAATTCATAATATACGTAATATATACTCTTCTTTACCTCATATGAAAACACACACACACACACACACACACACACACACACACACACACACACACACACACACACACACACACAGAGAGAGAGAGAGAGAGAGAGAGAGAGAGAGAGAGAGAGAGAGAGAGAGAGAGAGAGAGAGAGAGAGAGAGAGAGAGAAAACTAATCTCCCACCTGGTGCAACTTCCTCGAGACTGTAGGCTAACAAGCAGATTATTCTACCTTTTCGTTTGGCATACTGTGATTTGGAATACTGTGATTTGGAATACTGTGATTTGGCATACTGTGATTTGGAATACTGTGATTTGGCATACTGTGATTTGGAATACTGTGATTTGGCATACTGTGATTTGGCATACTGTGATTTGACATACTGTGATTTGGCATACTGTGATTTGACATACTGTGATTCGGCATACTGTGAGCTGGAATACTGTGCTTTTGTACCTTAATTGTTTGTTCGCTGCTTTGTAGAAGGAAAACGCTCCACCGTGCTAGTGTTGTACTTTTGAACCTTTCGAGTGGTTTCTTTTCTTTTCCCACAACGCTGGCAGCAGTCCTTTTCCTTTAGATTTAGTAAAGGTGTTATGCGCTTTAATGCACATAGTTATACAGGCACATGAAGATGCAAGATACATGCACACATAAAGATATTTTATTGCAAAACATTCCTCCAGTAGAACACATTAAACCGATATTGTGTTGATGACAAACAAAATCTTTAGGAAACTGAAAGGAACAATTTTAAGACGTTGCAATGGTGGAGGGTGGGGGTGGGGGTGGGGGCTTCTAAAATAAGCAAGATGCCATAGTTCTAACTTTAACTGGTCAAACAATTGTTTGGGTGAGACAATTCTTGTTTGTTTAAGAACAAACTTGTTTTGTTTTAACATGGGGGATACGCAGTATCCGCGTGTCTGCAGAAGAACGAAACTGCCTGGAAGGGGTGTGCACAGTGAGAAGGCCGGAAAAACAGGCAGGATATGAATCAGAGAAAAGGTTGTGGCAGATAATGGACAGTTTGTTGTCTATTCTGGCTCGGACCGGTAACCACTGAAGAGCTTGCAGAAGAGTTTTCTCATGACCGCGTTTGCGTGCTTTCAAAACCAGTTTCGCTGCAGTTGTGTACTTTCTGTAGTCTACTGGAAAGGTCAAGTGGGCAACCAGATAGAAGAAAGTTACAAGAGCCCAACTCGGAGAGAACACAGACCCAGACGAGGGTTTGGGTTGCTTCAACAGCCAGGTACTGGCGGATAGAGCCGATGCGTCCGGTCAAGTGGAGACAGACTGAAGAGGGCCAGCACAGCATCAGTGGACGGTGAGTTGCCTAACTGACTGTCAGGATAGATACAGCAGAACCAAGTCTGTCAGGACAGATACAGCAGAACCAAGTCTGTGCACCAAGTCTCTGAGGATAGATACAGCAGAACCAAGTCTGTCAGGACAGATACAGCAGAACCAACTCTGTCAGGACAGATACAGCAGAACCAAGTCTGTCAGGACAGATACAGCAGAACCAAGTCTGTCAGGACAGATACAGCAGAACCAAGTCTGTCAGGACAGATACAGCAGAACCAAGTCTGTCTGGACAGATACAGCAGAACCAAGTCTGTCTGGATAGATACAGCAGAACCAAGTCTGTCAGGATTGATACAGCAGAACCAAGTCTGTCAGGATTGATACATCAGAACCAAGTCTGTCAGGATAGATACAGCAGAACCAACTCTGTCAGGGCAGATACAACAGAACCAAGTCTGTCTGGATAGATACAGCAGAACCAAGTCTGTCAGGACAGATACAGCAGAACCAAGTCTGTGCACCAAGTCTGTCAGGATTGATACAGCAGAACCAAGTCTGTCAGGACAGATACAGCAGAACCAAGTCTGTCAGGACAGATACAGCAGAACCAAGTCTGTCAGGACAGATACAGCAGAACCAAGTCTGTCAGGACAGATACAGCAGAACCAAGTCTGTCAGGACAGATACAGCAGAACCAAGTCTGTCAGGACAGATACAGCAGAACCAAGTCTGTCAGGATTGATACAGCAGAACCAAGTCTGTCAGGACAGATACAGCAGAACCAAGTCTGTCAGGACAGATACAGCAGAACCAAGTCTGTCAGGACAGATACAGCAGAACCAAGTCTGTGCCAACGCTGAGGTTAGCTGGCAGGCCTGCTACAATGTCCATGGTTGTGTGTGTGTGTGTGTGTGTGTGTGTGTGTGTGTGTGTGTGTGTGTGTGTGTGTGTGTGTGTGTGTGTGTGTGTGTGTGCATGTGTGTGCGCGCGCGTGCGTGCGTGCGTGTGTGTGTGTGTGTGTGTGTGTGTGTGTGTGTGTGTGTGTGTGTGTGTGTGTGTGTGTGTGTAGGGGGGTTGGGGGAAGGGGCGGGGGGGCAGCGTAGAGAGACTGATTTCCTTTTTCTGGTTTTGTATTGCTCACTGTGAAGCACGTTATGTTTTTGAACGGGTAGGCGCTCTAAAATCCGCTGTTACTACTCGTATTACTGCTATCTAGAACTCTCTGCTATCGCCACCCGTATTACTGCTGTCTAGAAATCTCCACTATTGCTACCCGTATTACTGCTGTCTAGAACTCTCCACTATTGCTAGCCGTATTACTGCTGTCTAGAAATCTCCACTATTGCTAGCCGTATTACTGCTGTCTAGAATTCTCCACTATTGCTAGCCGTATTACAGCTGTCTAGAAATCTCCACTATTGCTAGCCGTATTACTGCTGTCTAGAAATCTCCACTATTGCTAGCCGTATTACAGCTGTCTAGAAATCTCCACTATTGCTAGCCGTATTACTGCTGTCTAGAAATCTCCACTATTGCTAGCCGTATTACTGCTGTCTAGAAATCTCCACTATTGCAGGCTGTGTTACTGATCTGTTAGATCGTCTGCTTGTCGCCAGTCTCCCAGTGCTAGACTGATGTGTGCACCAGAGCTATTGCTGTCTGTCCACGAGTACTCTGTAAGATATCGTGGGAAGCGCTGCACAGTCGGCTGTGGACAGTGACAAAATAGAGAGAGAGAGAGAGAGAGAGAGAGAGAGAGAGAGAGAGAGAGAGAGAGAGAGAGAGAGAGAGAGAGAGAGACTCTTCCTTTCAGCCTTTCTGTTGGAGCTGTCTGTGTGCACGACACGGTCTAACCGACTGAACAGCGGCACGCCTGCCGCCAAAGACTAACGGTTGTGTGACAGGTCGGGGCTGCTTTGCACGACGTTGACAGTTTGGAAAAAAAAAAAAAAAAAACTTTCTCACATAGATTTTCAGAGAAAAGTTGACATAACTATTGATTTTGTGACATGTTCTGGCTGCAAACTTGCAATAAAGAAATTTTTGCGTAAAAGCGGTTTCGAATTTTGTAATAATAATGTTATGACTCATACGGCGTCCTTGCAGAAATTGTATGAAACAAATAAGGGTTGGAAATTACATTATGATGTATTAAACCGAAATGATGTAAAATCCAAAAGCTGCTCAAAATGGGAAGATAAACTTGAAAGAAATATACCGTGGAAGTCCTGTTTTCATCAATTAAGTAATTCATGACGTTAATATAAAATGGTTTCAGATGAGAATTATGCACAGAATAACTGGAACAAATGCGATGCTTAAGGAGCAAACACCAAGCAGCTCTTTTCAGTGTCCAGTGGGCTTCTTGGCAAGTTGTCTTTGACTTGCTGACGAAGGCCGGTGTCGTAAACGTCGAGAAGCCCCGGGTCGGCACACTGGTCGCCTGCTGTCTCCGAGAAGCTCTTGATGTCAGTCTGGAAGTCAGCGGAGTTCATGGCTCTCAGGTTGCGAGATGTAACCAGCCGTTTCCGTGCAGTGGGCCGTCGGACATTTACGCTACAGTAGATGGCACTGTGGTCAGACAAAGCAATGTCCTCTACAGTCTCGAGAGAAAGACATCTGGCGTCACGGCGCACTATGACCCAGTCCAAGACATGGCCTCGCTTGTGCGTTGGCATGTCCACGAGCTGAAGCAGGTCCTGGTCGTTCAACAGTCAACTGGTCAACATCGCCACTGGAAGAGTCTTCAAAATGAAAGTTAAAATCACCAATAAACGCGAGATCTCTGCGTGCATGACTGTATTCAGAAACCAGCGTTGGGAATTCTTCAAAGAACATTTTGTTTGACAGTTTGTTTTGCCAGCTCTTTTCAGTGTTCAGTGGGCTTCTTGGCAAGTCAAAGACCACTCCACTGCCGTCTGACATACCACGTTCTGCACTCCAGGACAGATTTTGCATGTTCTTCTCTTAAAAAATCCAGAACATCCGGCAAGACCTTGACGCTCACCCTTCTGAACCAGCAAAATTCTCTGCCTATGACGGTCCTAAACTCTGTCATTTCCAGCCTGTCACAGAAGAGGAGATTCGTAAACTCATTGTTGAATCGGCTACCAAAACCTGCATGTTAGACCCCATCCCTACTTCTCTCACTAAACAATGCCTTTCCGATCTGCTGCCTCTTATCACAAGAATAGTAAACAGCTCTCTCTGTTCTGGAGTCGTCCCACCTCAGTTCAAGCAGGCCGTAGTAACCCATCTGTTAAAGAAACCTGGACTGGATCCGAATGACTTGAAGAATTTTCGACCCGTGTCAAATATACCCTTCATCTCCAAAATCCTAGAAAATGTAGTTTTAGCACAACTGCAGAAACATCTGTCAGAAAACGATCTGCTTGAAATCAGGCAGTCTGCATACAGAAAGAACCACAGTACAGAGACAGCTCTACTTAGCGTTGTTGATGGTCTTCTCAGAAATGCCGATGACAGGCTGGTCTCAGTGCTGGCTTTGCTAGACCTCAGTGCAGTATTTGACACGCTGTACCATCCCATATTGTTACAGAGGCTTGAGACTACATTTAGCATTTCTGGCACTGTGCTTCACTGGTTTGCATCCTATTTAGAGGGCCGCGAACAGTCTGTGAAGGTTGACAACGTCTTGTCCTCTCCCAGCCCCCTTCAGTTCGGGGTTCCACAGGGTTCGGTCCTTGGGCCAATCCTGTTCACATTGTACTCTCAGCCCCTCTCTGACTTGATATGTCGCCACGAGTGTGATTATCACAAATATGCTGATGATACCCAGTTGTCAAAGGGGGCTCCTCCCGATCAGTTTCAGTCTCTTCTCTGTGATATCCAGAGCTGCATTGAAAGTCTTGTAGGCTGGATGTACAGCAACAAGCTCAAACTAAGTGCAGAAAAGACTGACGTTCTTCCCGTTGCATCTACCTCCCGCCTTAGTTCGGTTGGCAGAGATAGCGTAGACATAGGTGGCAAGCGCATACCATTCAGATCTTCAGTTAGGAACCTAGGAGTTCATCTCGATCAGACACTGTCTATGCAGCAACACACCAGCAGTGTATGCCGTGTAGCATACCTAGAACTGAGAAGAATAGCTTCAATCCGACCATACTTGACTCAGAGCACTGCCATAACATCCAGGTTTGACTACTGCAATTCCTGCAATTCCATCCTTGCAGGATTACCCTTGAAGCAGATTTTACGCTTACAGAGAGTCCAAAACAACGCTGCAAAACTTGTTCTTAGAAAGTCCAAATATGATCATGTGACACCACTCCTGCAAGAACTACACTGGCTTCCGATTAAATTCCGACCACAGTACAAGATAGCAACTTTTGTCTACCGCTTTTTTGACGGCTCTCTACCAGTTTATGTTTCTCACACTCTATGTGCATATGAACCAACATGAAACCTTCGCTCATCGTGTGAGAAGCTCCTGAATTTCCCAAAGCGCAACACCAAAACGTTCGGAGAGCGTTCCTTCAGCTTTCTTGCACCTTCTGTCTGGAACTCTCTGCCATCCGATCTCAGAAATTCTTCTACCCGTCCGCTGTTTAAATCCAGACTCAAAACTCACTTGTTCACGACGGCTTTCTGCCAGTAGGATCTCTGCAGTCTTCAGCCCCCGCCTGCCCCCCCTCCCCCCCACCTCCCCCCGCCCAACCCCCTGCCCCCCCTCCCCCCCACCTCCCCCCGCCCAACCCCCACCCTAACCCCCCGCATGAATGTGCTTCCTGAGTGTTTTAGTTGCTTCACGGTCGTTGCGAGAGCGAGAGTGAGAGAGAGAGAGAGAGAGTGCAGGGAGCGGGAGAGATGGTGGGTGAGCAGAGAGTATGTGTGCATGTGAGACAAAGAGATGGGCAGAGAGAGAGTGGGGAGGGGGAGGTGTGTGTGTGTGTGTGTGTGAGTGTGTGTGTATGTGTGTGTGTGTGTGTGTATGTGTGTGTGTGTGTGTGTGTGTGTGTGTGTGTGTGTGTGTGTATGTGTGTGTGTGTGTGTGTGTGTGTGTGTGTGTGTGTGTGTGTGTGTGTGAGTGTGTGTATGTGTGTGTGTGTATGTGTGTGTGTGTGTGTGTGTGTGTGTGTGTGTGTGTGTGTGTGTGTGTGTGTGTGTGTGTGTGTGTGTGTTTTAGCGTAGTAATAATGCTTAGAACACAGCTTTATAATTATGTACATGTTTTAAGTTATTGTAACGCCTCTATGTTTTATAACAGTTATTTTATGCGCCACTTTACAAGTACTTGTTTTATATTAGAATTTTTTAAAGAAAAAATACACTATGTCCAACAAAGTTTGGACACAGTACACGTGTTTAGCAATACACAATTTATTTCTTTTGAACTGTTTAAACTTTCCTTCTGATGTACGGTACCGCGCTGTCTCTCCCAGCTGACGTTACAAACTCTGAACAGTCTATTCAGGAGGTGTTTGCTGTTCAGATACTTAGACCCTGACCCAACCCTACCCACAGAAGATACGCCTGCTGTTTGAGATATTCAGCAATCGTGGTCAGGGATCTTCCTACCAAAAGCAGATTCCCAAAAAGCGGCCTTATAATGGTAGGCCTCCATTGATGTTCTTGTTCAAGAAGCCTTGACAAGAAGTAGCAAACCCAGCGAAAGTTTGTGTTTATAATTTGTCCTGTTATAAGCTTTTATGAAGATAATGCTGACAAGGCTATTTATCGGCGATTTTCTAATTGTAGAAAATATTATTTATTATGTCAGGAACTTGTCCGATGAAGTCTCTTTCTCTCCTCGTTTCGCCCATTTCTAGCCTGTCTCGTTTGATTTGCTTGTTGAAAGAACTACAGAAGCAACGCTGTGCAACCTTCTCCACTATTTTCTTTTCGTCACGTGATGCACCAGTGGCTAGCTATTTTCAGCTGCTGCCTGTGACTCCATAACCACTGCAGTGCACGTCACGCAGCATTTCAGTTTATAATGGAACACACGGGCACAGTTGGGTGCGCGAGTTTCGTGCACCCGACACCGTGTGCAGTGGTGAGTGGCGGATACTTTCTAAGCTGCTCATTGGATGAATGGATCGACTGATTCCCGCTGCTGGGTGTTGCAGAACCGTGCTGGTGTAAACAGACGGTTGCTATCCGGGTGTGAATAAATAGGAGCGGCACAGCGCCGAGGTCAGCGCCGCCCTGAAGTGCTTTGAGACAGCCACAGACAGCAAGCTATCTCCGTCTGAAGACCCCCAGCATCGCCATGGCCAAACTGATCATCGCCACTCTCCTGTCTCTGCTGCTGGACTGGCGTCGGCGCAAGGTAGGCTGGGGATGTTGTGCTGAACATACCGTGCACATTTCGCTGAAATGAAACAAACTGATAGAGTTGTTCCGTGAACGCAGCAGCCACGAGAAACAAACTGACGTCCTTTCTTTTTTTTTTTCTTTTTTTTTTTTCTTTTTCTTTTTTTGCCAAGCACATCATTGTGGGGCGTTTATTCACAACATTCATCCAACATTACAATATTCCTCTCGCTCACTCATTCACACGTTTTTGTATGATTTTTTTCTTCTCACATGTACATCCTGCACTATTCCTCTTCCCCTTGGTCAGTGTGCACAATTTTCGTTTTTTAAGCTTTGTCGCAATTGAACAATTCGGAGCCTGAGCTGATTTTGAAGTATCATGGACAATGGAAGGAAGGCGTTAGGTTTTTTTTATACATACTTATACACATTTTCGCTATTAATATAACATAATTTAGTCGTTTAGTTTTGAACTTCCCACAGTTATGCTGTTTTATTCCGAACAGAACATCAACAACAGTTAAATTGGTCTGAATTTCAAAAGTAATTAGAAATTATTCTTCAATGTAGTTCCAAAAATTCCTAATTGTCGGACAGTCGAAAAGGAAGTGTTGAATGTAATCTACTACATCATTACAATATGAGCACATCTGATCATCTCTCACATTCATCTTGCAAAGTAATATGTTTGTGGGATACATATTATGCAGAATTTTTCACTGTAGAACCCGTAGCCTTGTTTCTTTCGTTACTAATGATGGTATTAACCATATGTGTTCGTATATTTCTAATCCAAACTTCCTGCATACGGAACAGACGAACATAAAAATTAGCGCCTTGCTAAAGTCTCTCGGTATGTTTATTTTTCTTTAACAAAAAAGTGGCTGGTCTGACAGCACAGTGTCTACGGTATCTCAAACGTCATGACTGTGTACAAACGTTATGACTGTGTACAAACGTTATGACTGTGTAAAAACGTTATGACTGTGTGAAAACGTTATGACTGTGTAAGAACGTTATGACTGTGTACAAACGTTATGACTGTGTAAAAACGTGTAAACAGTCGCTCTCACGACATTCTATTGAAGAATTCGGCTGGGAGAGTTGCCTATTTTGTTACATATGTCCTGAAACGTTATGAATCCACTATAGGTCCCTTAATGTCTTTTACATACAATATTTTCCCAGTTATCCAATCCGTAAACATGAGTACATTTCCTTGATACTGAATGTGGCTGATGTTCCATAACAAAGCTGGCACAGGCACAGAAGGGTCGTGATAGTTCAAGTCTAGCCACGTTTTTAACACAGCGCTCCAAAAGTGAGAGGTAATCATGTGTAATCCTTTAAAAGCACGACTTTTCAGATGGACTTGTTAGCTGATCACATCTAAAAATAATTCATCCTAAAAATTATCACAGGTAATTCAGAATGTGCTTTCAGCGACTCAAAGCGCTTTACAGGTTACCTACATTACAATATCCGTCAAGAACAACAAACTGACGGACTTGTTAGCTGACCACATGTAATAATGAACAAAAACTGTGCTATGAACATAAAAAATTATGAATTATAATAGGGAATTCATAGAACGCTTTCAGCGACTTAAAGCGTTTTACAGGTTACTAACATTACAATATCCGTCAAGAACCACAAACTGACGGACTTGTTAGCTGACCACATGTAATAAGGAACTTTTAAAAATGATAATAGGGAATTCATAGAACGCTTTCATCGACTTAAAGCGCTTTACAAGTTACCTACATCACAATATCCGTAACGAATTAAAAACTAACGGACTTGTTAGCCGAACACTGCCATCACTTATAACGAATAGGTGTTACCGTTGACTGCACTTTGCCTTGGCTAAAACAACAACAGTGTTACTGTTGACTGCACTTTGCCTTGGCTAAAACAACAACAGTGTTACCGTTGACTGCACTTTGCCTTGGCTAAAACAACAACAGTGTTACCGTTGACTGCACTTTGCCTTGGCTAAAACAACAACAGTGTTACCGTTGACTGTACTTTGCCTGCACACAGGCACACACACACACACACACACACACACACACACACACACACACACACACACACACACACACACACACACACACACACACACACACACTCACACACACACACACACACACACACACACACACACACACACACACACACACACACACACACACATATACACATGATGATGATGATGATGTTGATAAATCACATTGTTCTGAAGCAGCCAGCGAGACAGGAAAAATTTAGATAATATCTTAAAACGGAGTCGTCAGAGGTATGAGGAATTGCAGACATTGTGTTGGAGCTGTCAGGTATTGGTGTCAGGTATTGGTGTCAGGTATTGGTGTCAGGTATTGGTGTCAGGTATTGGTGTCAGGTATTGGTGTCAGGTATTGCTGTCAGGTATTGCTGTCAGGTATCGCTGTCAGGTATCGCTGTCAGGTATTGCTGTCAGGTATCGCTGTCAGGTATTGCTGTCAGGTATTGCTGTCAGGTATTGCTGTCAGGTATTGGTGTCAGGTATTGGTGTCAGGTATTGGTGTCAGGTATTGGTGTCAGGTATTGGTGTCAGGTATTGGTGTCAGGTATTGCTGTCAGGTATTGCTGTCAGGTATTGCTGTCAGGTATTGCTGTCAGGTATTGGTGTCAGGTATTGGTGTCAGGTATTGCTGTCAGGTATTGCTGTCAGGTATTGCTGTCAGGTATTGCTTGACAGACACAAAGGTGTGAAGTGAGTTAGAGTCAGTGTTGGAGAGTCTTGAGGTGCACAAAGGTGTGCAGTGAGTCAGTGTTGGAGAGTCTTGAGGTGCACAAAGGTGTGCAGTGAGTCAGTGTTGGAGAGTCTTGAGGGACACAAAGGTGTGCAGTGAGTCAGTGTTGGAGAGTCTTGAGGGACACCTAAAATTACAGACATTGAAACATATATATCAGAAATACGCGAAAATGTCGCCTATTAAACTGGAGCCCACAGACAGAAAAATGTGAAGAGTTACAGATAGTTTTGAGCCAAGGTGTAATTATATGAGAGAGCTATCAGATAAAGCACAAATGCTGTGTCAGAACCACGAAAGAGATATATAAAACACTATAGTTTGAGCTATTACATAAAGCACAAACACTGTCAGAACCAATCGAGATATATAAAACACTATAGTTTGAGCTATTACATAAAGCACAAACACTGTCAGAACCAATCGAGATATATAAACACTATAGTTGGAGCTATCATATGAAGCACAAATACTGTCAGAACCATGAGAAATATATAAAACACTATAGTTGGAGCTATCACATAAAGCACATATTCTGTGTTGCTCTAACATAGTATTTATGCTTTATGTTATAGCCCCGACTGTAGATATCAGAGATATATAAAACACTATAGTTGGAGCTATCACATAAAGCACAAATACTGTCAGATCAGCTACAGATAATGCAAAGGCTGACGTTGTAACGCTGAGTGGGTCACATATACTGCTAAGTGAAGGCTGACGTTGTAACCCTGAGTGGGTCACATATACTGCTGAGTGAAGGCTGACGTTGTAAAGCTGAGTGGGTCACATATACTGCTGAGTGAAGGCTGACGTTGTAAAGCTGAGTGGGTCACATATACTGCTGAGTGAAGGCTGACGTTGTAACCCTGAGTGGGTCACATATACTGCTGAGTGAAGGCTGACGTTGTAAGGCTGAGTGGGTCACATATACTGCTGAGTGAAGACTGACGTTGTAAGGCTGAGTGGGTCACATATACTGCTGAGTGAAGGCTGACGTTGTAACCCTGAGTGGGTCACACATACTGCTGAGTGAAGGCTGACGTTGTAACCCTGAGTGGGTCACATATACTGTTGAGTGAAGGCTGACGTTGTAAGGCTGAGTGGGTCACATATACTGCTGAGTGAAGGCTGACGTTGTAAGGCTGAGTGGGTCACATATACTGCTGAGTGAAGGCTGACGTTGTAACCCTGAGTGGGTCACATATACTGCTGAGTGAAGGCTGACGTTGTAACCCTGAGTGGGTCACATATACTGCTGAGTGAAGGCTGACGTTGTAACCCTGAGTGGGTCACTACATGTTTCACCAGCAGGAATGGCTCCTTCCTAATCTCTGACGTCAGCCTAGGGCTCCTTTTACCCCCCAGCCCCCGCCCCGGCCCCACTCACCCATGCCCTCACCGCCACCTCCTCCCCCCCCCCCACTCACCGCATCCCTCCCATTCCCCCCCCCCCCCCCCCCCCTCAACCACCACCATTCCCGCCTCTTCCCGTGTGTTGGGCAAGGTTAAAGGGACGCCTGTGAGTGAGTAGTGCACGGTGACTGAGACCTTTCCTTGTGAGACGATGGACGGTTTCCGCCCTCACACCGCCTGCCGGCTGGCGCTGAACGGAAAGTAATCTAACGGCTCACAAGACAGGCAAGCGTAAAACGGTGAGAGGAACATCGTGTGACGGTCGACAGGAGACCGTTGAGTGCTGTAGATGTGTCTGTGTGTTGGTCAGTGTTTCTCTTTGCATCGTGTGACCGCAGGTGCGAACATTGATGAAACGTGCACCGCAGTAGGTGACTGTGCGGCAAGCAACGCGCAGTGTGCTGATGTTGGCGGGACACTCACCTGCAAGTGCAACACAGGCTACACGGCCACCACAGACAAGACCGACTGCAGTGAGTGTTACTTTAACACACACACACACACACACACACACACACACACACACACACACACACACACACACACACACACACAAGCACACAGACACACCAGTAAATGTGCCGTATTGTATCAATTGTATTTAACTGACGTTTTGGAATTTCACGCTTGAATAGTTTGTATTGGTTATTACTGCTATTTGTAGGACTGATTCTCTTGGGCTATGGTTATTGGTTGTTACTGCTTTATTACTGCTATTTGTCTGATTGATTCTCTGGGGCTATGGTTTTTGGTTGTTACTGCTTTATTACTGCTATAATAATAATAATAATAATAATAAATTTTATTTATAATGCGCCTGTCCCAGTTCTCCAAAAACGGGCTCCAAGCACAGTACAGCTTCACATATCAGGCTCAATACATAGCTAAGAAATACATGCAATAAAAACAACAAGAACAAAAAGAAAAAACAGTATCTAGTTAATACAGTTGCTGACATAACAAAGATTATGACCAACTGATTAAAAAAAATTGTTTCTAATAAAAATCGTATTACTGTAGTAATTTAAAATATACACGGACTAACTTAATTAATTCTGATTAAATTAAAATATACTAGCAGTTCAACAGTAAGACAAAAATTTAAAAACAAACAAAAACAATAGTTTTTAGAAAATCAAGTTTCTTAAATTTATATCTCACTTAAATGACATGGTAATAAACTGGCTAAATTATTAAGATCATCAACTAAAACAGTAAAAAGAAAAAGCAACTCCATTAACTAATAACATCCAAGACACTGCAAGTTTTTCAGATACCTAAGTAAGACAGTAAAAATAAAACAGCAAGTTAAGACAATCATTCGTGCACACATACTACACAGGATATACAGATATACAGGAAAATCAGCTTTGCTCAACACCCTTGTGAAAGTCATCAGTACAGATGCATTTTGAAGAGAAACGTTTTCAGATTGGATTTGAAGGAGGGGAGACTTGGGGCATCACGCAGAGGTTTGGGGAGGGAATTCCAGGTCACAGGTCCTATGTATGAGAAAGCACGCTTTCCATATTTGTTGAGTTTGATGCGTGGAACAGTCATGAGACCAGCGTCTGCAGAACGCAGAGAGCGGGAAGGTTGATAGACTGAGAGAAGATCAGAGAAGTAAGCAGGAGCAGATGGATCTCTGCTACGATAGCACAGGGTGGAAATCTTGTACTCAATCCGAGCTCGGACTGGCAACCAATGCAGAGATCTGAGCAAAGGCTTTGCATGGTCTCGCCCTCGTCTGCCAAGAACAAGACGAGCTGCATTGTTTTGTACTCTCTGCAAGCGATCCAGCTTATTTTCCGGGAGACCTGCCAGCAAAGAGTTGCAGTAGTCTAACCTTGACAGAACGAAAGATGAAACCAGCTTCTTTGTTGCATCAACAGTTAGATGGCGCCTAAGATGTCCTATTCTGCGTAATTCCAGAAAGACAGATCTGCAGAGAAAGTTGACATGTTGATCCATGGAAAGATTGCTGTCAAGATAGACCCCTAGGTTTCTAACTTTGTAAGAGAATGGTATAGTGGAACCAAACAGAGTCAGAGAAGAGGCTTCTGGGACAGATTTCAGCTTTGCTTTAGTTCCAACAGGCATGATCTCCGTCTTGTCGTCATTCATTCTCAGCCTGTTGCAAGCCATCCAGTCTCTCAGATTCTGCACAAGACTGGATGTCCAGCAGAAGTTTAGCAAAGTGCTCAGGGCTGGAAGATTTTTGCAGCTGCGTGTCATCTGCAAATAAGTGGTACAATGTGTTACGGTGCCTAATGACATGGCCCAATGGCGTGATGTACATGGTGAACAGTGCTGGGCCCAACACAGAACCTTGAGGTACACCATACTTCAACACCGTAGGCTGGGATGCCCTGTCTCCATCCAACACTGTCTGGTTACGTTCAGTCAAATATGACTCAAGCCATCGCAGCACTACAGCAGATATGCCAAAGCTCAGCCTTAGTCTCTTCAGCAGTATATTGTGATCAAGCGTGTCAAACGCTGCTGACAGGTCCAGGAGTGACAGAATGGAAACAGATCCTCGATCACAGGCCATGAGCAGGTCATTTGTGACTCTCAACAACAAGGTTTCAGTGCTGTGGTCTGCTCTGTATGCTGACTGAATTGGCTCAAGTGTGTCTGTGGCATTCAGATGGTCAGAAAGCTGTTGAAGGACAACCTTTTCAAGAATCTTTGAAAGGAAGTGTAGGTTGGAAACAGGGCGATAGTTCTTAAGCACATTTCTGTCTAAGTTGGGCTTTTTTAGAATGGGAAGCACAATAGCTTGCTTGAAGGGTGGTGGGACAATACCAGACACAAGGGACTCATTGATGATGGCAGTAATGGCGGGGATCAAATCATCAAGACACTCATGCACTAGGTATGTTGGGACAGGGTCAAGCATGCATGACTTCTTTGGGGCTTTAAGGATGATGTTCTTCACTTGCTGCTTTGTCACAAGGGAGAAGGTTTCAAGACTGGGACCACAGAGGACCGAGAAGTCAGGCTGTCCAGACGTAGCATTAAGCTCATCCCTCAATCTCTGGATCTTAGTCGAGAAGAAATCTCCAAACGTATTTGGGAGATCGACAGTGGGGATGGAGCTTGGGAGGGTGCTGTCCTTCTACTTGCCCGACAACTGATCTGTGATGTGGAAGAGATCTTTGCAAGAAGAATTGCTCTCGATCTTGTTGCACACGTAGTTCTTCTTTGCTTGCAGGAAGAGTTTCTTCACCTTCTCGCGGTGGTGGATGAAGATTTGTCTGTGCATAGTAAGTCCTGACTTTCTCCAGCGCCGTTCAGCACATCTTCGTTGTTGCTGTGCCTCCTTGATCTGCACTGTAAGCCAGGGTGCGGAGGGACGGTCAGTGATGCGACGATGTCTAAGAGGGGCGTGTTTGTCAATGACCTCTCGCAGACCAGAGTTGTAGCTATGAAGGAGGTCAGAACTGTCAAGTTGAAGGGCACCAACATCTGCCTTGAAAGCATTTAAATTGATCCTTCTAATGTCGCGCGAGGAAACATCGCGGGTCGCACGGGCTGGTTTCCTAAGGTTGAAACTAAATGACATGACAAAATGGTCTGAGAGTAGCTTATCAACCACTTCTATGTCCTGGATGCTGATGTCTTCACTTGCAATCAACCAGTCCAGTGTGTGCCCTCTGTGGTGGGTTGGAATGCTGATCTGTTGGACGAGGTGAAGGGTTGGAAAGAGTGACTTCAGTGATTTCACGTTGGGGTCAGAGTTGGAGTCAAAATGAAGGTTGATGTTGTCAATCACGACCAGTTTCAGACACCTGGTAGCAAGATCTTCCAGCAGTTCGGGAAATTCTGTCATGAACTGGGTGGTTTTCAGCTGATTCTTTTTGCTGGGTGGGGGTCTATAGAGACACAAGACAGTAAGAAACTGATCAATGTAGTTCACCTGGGTCTCACAAGATTCAAATGACTCAGCACCGTGCTCCTTACTTGAAATGGTGACACAGTTGTGAAGAGTGTCACGGTACAAGACTGCTATTCCACCTGCTGGGCGGCCTTTGCGTGGACAGGAGTGAATTACAAACCCAGGGGGGATCAACTCTTGCAGTTTGACCTCGTCAACCACAGCCTTAAGCCAAGTCTCAGTGAGGAAGACGAGATCAGCGTTGCTCTCATCAGTGAGGTCCGACAGTTCAGTGGTCTTGTTTCTGCAGGACTGGGTGTTCAGGTAGAGAACCTTGAAGCGCTGAGACAGCTCCTGGAGGTGAGGCTGGCAGCTGATCCTAGTCAGGTTGGAGGTGTTCATGCCTCCCGTGTTGCCCCATTTCTCTCCACCAAGTGATGCAATAACAGCTGTCCCTCCTGACCCAGCCTGGCTGGGATCAACAGGCCCCGATAGCCTGGTGATGAGGACAGGAATGCTGGTACCAGCAGTTTTGGGCTCATGATGAGACATGGTCTTTGGTTGGGAGGGGGGGGGGTGGCAGAGAGGAGGGAAGTGGTAGCAGTAGAATTGGAGGAGGTGGTAGTGATGGGGAAGGGGGAGGGAATGATGGTGGGGATGGGGGAGGGAGTGGTGGTGGAGGGGGTGGTGGTAGGTATGGGGGAGGGAGTGGTGGTGGTAGGTATGGGGGAGGGAGTGGTGGTGGAGGGAGTGGTGGTAGGTATGGGGGAGGGAGTGGTGGTGGAGGGGATGGGGGAGGGAGTAGTGGTGGAGGGGGTGGTGGTAGTATGGGGGAGGGAGTGGTGGTGGAGGGGATGGGGGAGGGGTAGTGGTGGGGAGGAAGGGTGTACCGGTGTCTGGTCTCTCTGATGGAACAGAGACACTGCTATTGCCACTCTGGAGAGTGTGGGAGAGGCAGTAGCCGTGGTGGAAGTCAGGGCAGACTGAGGCGCTGTGTGGAGAGGCTGGGAGAGGCAGTAGCCGTGGTGGAAGTCAGGGCAGACTGAGGCGCTGTGTGGAGAGGCTGGGAGAGGCAGTAGCCGAGGTGGAAGTCGGGGCAGACTGAGGCGCTGTGTGGAGAGGCTGGGAGTGCCAGAGGCGATGCAGTTGTGCAGCACGGGCACCTCTCTGTGTGGGCCACCTACTAAGGATGCCAAGGGAGACAATCCTGCGGTGCAGTGCTAGAGCCAGACTGGGACTTCTTGCCTGAACAGGCAACCTGTTCCATACCGACTGTAGTCCAAGTGTATTCATTTTCATCACAGTCCTGAGTTTCTGCAGAGAATCGGGTTGATGTCAGTGAGGAAGGGGGCAGTGGGGAAGGTAGGAAACAGCTCACAAAAGCAGGTGTGGTAGAGGTCACAGAGTCAATCAAAGCAAACTGGCCAGGCCAGTGACAGCCCAAAACAGTGCAAGTTCGTGAGTAGATCTCATGGATGCAGAATTCTAGTTTTACAGTACAAATTGAAAAAGGTTGAAGACTTTCAGCCTAAAAAAACTGATGGAAGTTCCTGTCTGATCAACACATAAAATAGTCCACTGGAATTACATAACTTAGACAATCTGGAACAATCTTGACAATGCACACTATGTAATCCAGCAGAAAACTTAGACAGACAATCTGGAACAATCTTGACAATGCACACTATGAAATCCAGCTTTATTACTGCTGTTTGTATGATTGATTCTCTGAGGCTATGGGCCACTTAACAGCAATTGTTTGGTGTGAGCTCTTTTAGAACAGGTGACATTATCAACAAACAAGGAAGTGGACTGACGCTCGAAAGACGTCCCTGAAGCACTACAAAGACCTGAGTCGCCCACGTTAACTGTACCTGGCATACGAGTAAATATAAGGCACATAAACTCCACCAGAGGTACACCGACTATACTTGCTGTGATCATTAGAGTGTACCTCTGGTGGAGTTCATGAACCTTCTATTTACCGTAGGTGACTCAGGGTTTTGTAAGTTACGTCTTTCGAGCGCTGATTAACTCCCTTGTTTGTTGATACTGTACAGGCCACTGGGCCTCGTTTTGCTTCACACTGGGACATTTCCTACACTAGCCACTGGGCCTCGTTTTGCTTCACACTGGGACAGTTCCTACACTAGCCACTGGGCCTAGTTTTGCTTCACACTGGGACAGTTCCTACACTAGCCAGAGCCCAAGTTAGGGTCTGAAATTGTTCCAGGAATTGACGGAAGTAACGAAATCAGACAGTGAGTGTCAGGGGTTGACACAACTGGACCACCAGCTAGCGGGTGCATTGACTGGGCTGACATAATGGATGACTGGTTAGCGGGTGCATTGACTGGGCTGACGTAATGGATGACTGGTTAGCGGGTGCATTGACT
>OY757548.1:1390544-1423044 GCA_963584105.1 Alviniconcha strummeri
CGCGCGCGCACGCATACACACACGCACGCACGCACACACTACAAATACATGCATTACTGGTGATGAATTGGTAGAATGAGAAGAGTAACTTACTTTTTTTCGCTCAGTCAACCAGTAGGGTCAGAATGAGAGGAAAGAAAACGACAAATCAGTGTGCAGAAAGAAGTGCTTTCAGTTTTGAACCCTTTCATCGCCAGTAGTGCATTCAAAGTATAACACCTGGAAACCAGCAGTGCATGCAAAGTGAGCCGGTTTGGCCTAGCGGTAAGGTGTTAAGCCCGTTCTTAACTAGGCGAATGTCTGTTCGCCGAACATACTTCGGACAGTTCGACGAACTATGATTCGTTTCTTAATTGAACTTTTAGTTCGCCGAATATGGTTCGGACAGTCCAAACTTTACTTTGTTCTCAGCTGGCTTGTGATGAGATGCAAGCTTCGGCCCGAACTTGCGGCAGACGCGCAGCAGACAGCATGATCGAAAATGTAGGCTATAGCCAAGTCAAGTCAACATACTTTCATCATCCCTCACAGGGTAATTCAACTAACTACTATGTCATTCTGGGTCTCCGAGACAAGGCTGCGCCTCCCACAAGTCAACAAATAAACAAATTCCCTCCGAAGCGAGCGAAGAACCTAGCGACACCGTCATCCATTTTTATTTTTTCTTCATCCACAGGAGAGTTCTGCTCTCAGCCAGTCAGAGGCAATGATCGTCGAATAGGGCGAATGTTCCCAGAACATGCTGAGCAAAGCTTTCTGGAACCCGAATATAGTTTCGACGAATACTTCCAACTAGGTTCGCGAAGAAAAGTTCGCCCAGTTAAGAACCAACTAGCTTCGCCGAATACTTCTAACTAGGTTCGCGAAAAAACATTCGGCCAATTAAGAACGGGTTGGTAAGCGGAAAAAGGACCTCGGTTCGATACCGCTTTGGCTCTCCTTTCTCTTCAAAAAGGTTTTGGTTTGTTCTGGTGGTGACAGTGTAGCGATAGTTATATGCTCTCCATCTTCCCCCATCTCCATACCCCCTTCCCCCCTTCTCCCCGTCCCTAATAAGCCTCATGGTTTCTGTGGACGTTAAGCACCATGTTTACTTACTTACTTACTTACTTACTTACTTACTGCATGCAAACTATATAAACCAAGAAACCTGCAGTGTATGTAAAGTATACACCTGGAACCAGCAGTGCATGCAAAGTATACACCTGAAAAACAGCAGTGCATGCAAAGTAATAATAATAATAGATAACTTTTGTATAGCGCTATTCTCTGGTGTACCCAAACTCACTGCGCTTTACAACATTCTCCAACATTTTCTAAGTTTCACAAACAAAATACATATAATTATGACAACTAACAATGTATAATATACAAGTACATTGAGAAGAAGCAATATATAAAAAAATGAATCATTATACTACGTACCCTTATTTCCATCCGTCCCAGTCCCCACCCCAGCCCCCAACTCACATACACACACACACAGTCACACACACACACAGACACACACACAGACACACACACAGACACACACACACACACACACACACACTCACTCACACACACACACACACACACACACACACACACACACACACACACACACACACACACACACACACACACACACACAAATCAATCAGAAAGCTTGGCGGAAGAAACTCGTTTCTAGGTTAACTTTGAAAATTGGGAGGGAGGGAGAAGCTCTCAAGTCGGCCGGCAGCGAGTTCCATGCAGTCGGAGAAATGTAACCAAAAGAACGTTCACCAAAGGTTTTCAGGTTTGTTTTTGGAATTTTGAGCAGTCTTTCTGTCGAAGAACGAAGGGAGCGCGATGGTTGATATGTGCAGAGAGAAGAAGACAGGTATGGCGGAAGAGTGCCGACAAAGTGACGGAAAGCGAGCGTTGCGCTCTTGTACTGAATGCAGTATTTTACTGGGAGCCAGTGGAGTTCTTTCAAAAGCGGAGTGGAGTTCTTTCGAAAGCGGTGTGACATGATCACGCTTCGATTTTTTCAAGATAAGCCGTGTGGCTTTGTTCCGGATTTTTTGTATGCGTGCGATTTGTTCATCGGCTACTCCTCCGAAAGTAGCATTGCAGTAGTCCAATCATGACGTGATCATAGACGCAACGAGTTTTTTTGTGGAACTGTTAGAGAGGAACGGACGGATAGAGGCGATTCTCCTGAGTGCGAGAAACGTAGTGCGGCAGAGGCTACTGATGTGTTGTTTCACCGACAGTGTTTGGTCAAGATGCACTTCAAGGTACGTAACGGTGGTCTGAAAAGGAATGCAACTTTCACCTATATCTGCAGACTCGCAGCCGACCGAACTGATACGCATTGATGAACCTACAAGCATCATCTCAGTTTTTTCTGTGTTAAGCTTCAGTTTGTTGCTTTGCATCCATGACAATGTATCGCTTATACAGGATTGAATGTTGGACTGAGCAGAGGTGAAATCGCTAGTGGTGCACTGTCAGAGATTTCTGTGTCATCAGCGTACTTGTGATAGTCACAGCTGTGACATGCTATGACATCAGACAGGGGTTGTGAATAATAGTACAGGTCCGAGGACCGATCCCTGAGAAACACCAAAGACAAGGGGTATTGGTGTGGACATCAAACCGTCAACCACAACAGACTGCGTCCTATCACTTAGGTATGACTCGAACCAAGACAGCCGTCTCCTCCCGAGATTCCAAAAGTGCTCTCAAGTCGTCTTAATAGGATGGCATAATCACGGGTGTCAAAAGCAGCACTCAGATCCAACAGTGCAAGTACTGACACAAGTTTCTGATCAGACTTTGTAAGGAGGCCCTCTATTGCACTCAAAACAGCAGTTTCGGTACTGCGATATTTTCTGTACGCAGACTGTCGAATTTTGAGTAAGCTGTTTGCGCACAGATGAGACTGCAGTTGAAGAAGAACTACCCTCTCTAGTATCTTCGAAACGAATGGGAGATTTGAGACTGGTCTGAAATTTCTTAAATCATTGGCATCAAGACCCTGTTTCTTCAGTATGGGTGTCACAAGAGCTTGCTTTAACCCAGATGGGACAGTGCCGGTGGACAAAGAAACATTGACAATCCTTGTGACAAGGGGGGCTAGGTCATGCAGACACTGCTTAGTCAGAGTAGTGGGGATGGGGTCAAGGGTGCAACTTTTCGTTGGTGACTGAGAAATGAGTCTACAGATTAGCTCTTCTGTCACAGGTTCAAACATGGACAACTGAGGCCCGTCAAACTTAAAAAAGGACGGTGGGTCATGGGGACAAGAGTCAAGGTCACGAAAAAGTCACAAAAACGCTGTGGCAGGTCTGCAATGGGAATGTTCGATGGCAGAGAGGTAGTCTTTGCTTTGCCGAGCAGTTTGTCAGACACAGCAAAAAGCTGCTTAGTGGTAGAGCTGATATCTATCTTGCTCCTGGCGTCCCGTAGGCATCTCTTCACTGTGGTCCGCTCCTTGACGAAGATTTCTCTGTGGACAGTCAGGCGAGTTGACCTCCAGCGACGCTCTGCCTGTCTTCTTCCTCGGCGTGCCTCTCTGACCTCGTCAGTCAACCACGGGGCTGAGCGTCGGTGGCTGACGCAGCGGGTAACCAGAGGGGCGTGGCGGTCCATGACTGCACGGAGACCAGCACTGTAGCTATCCGCAAGGTCTCTGTCGGGACACTGACTGTAGCGATCTGAGAAACGCTTGACGTCCGCCTGGAAATCAGAGACAGACACAGCCTTGGTGTTTCGAGATTTAACAGTACGCTTCGATTTGCTTGGTGCTGTGATCGTCATCCGACATAGGAGGCTCCTGTGGTCGGAGAGGCCGGGCATGTCGTCCACTCTCTCAAGCACGAGACAACTCACGTCTGAGCGAACTACAGCCCAGTCCAATGTGTGGCCGCACCTATGTGTAGGAACGTCAACGAGCTGTGTCAAACCGTGGTCACTAAGCATAGTCTTGAGACGATTCACCTGGGTATCAGCGCAGTCATCGTAATGGAAGTTAAACTCGCCAAGCAGTACTAGGTCACTGTGGGAATCTGCAAACTGTGTGAGAAACTCGGGGAACTCCTGGAGAAACAACTGATTGGAGAGTTTGTTCTTCCTGCTGGGAGGGGGTCTGTAGAGGCACACAACCGATACGGACAAGTTCCTGCCGGATATATGAAGCTCATCGGCTACTCCTGGAAACCAGCAGTGTATGCAAAGTATAACACTTGGAAACCAGCAGTGCAGAAACCCGCTGCGGCTCTGAACCAGCTGTGCAGGAGTGCTACACTGCAGATTACTACCTACCTACATTAAACTGATGTATTTTTTTCAGCCACCCATCCAGTCTTATTCATTTATACGTCAGTTTAAAGACAGTTGAATGGAACACGAAGTGGGTAGGTTTATTTTGAGATCTGGATGTCATAGAGTTGATGGAATGCACATGTTTAGTCTTTTTGCATTATTTGTTTACAATTCACTCACTCACTGTCACTGTCAGCAGCGAGTACATTCGGTCACTGATCGTCGATAACCATGCTCACTGCTCGCTCCCTACTGTAACGAACAGTTGCACGTGAGAAACAGCTCACTGACAAAGTGCGAGCCATTTTCGCCAGTGGGAAAACTATGGAAAGCGCAGTACAAATGGAAGAAAGACAAAGAGATTTCAGCGCCAGCGAAGGAGCTCGTGCCTCAGGGGGCGGTTTCAGTTGTCACCTTGGACACGTCGTGTTCTGTGCAAAGGACGCAACCCGCCGGGCCAGTTACCGACTCCTGCTGGCGATCAACTAGCCGGGCCAGTTACCGACTCCTGCTGGCGATCAACTAGCCGGGCCAGTTACCGACTCCTGCTGGCGATCAACTAGCCGGGCCAGTTACCGACTCCTGCTGGCGATCAACTAGCCGGGCCAGTTACCGACTCCTGCTGGCGATCAACTAGCTGCACTCGTGGATCCGGCGCGGCCTGCACCCAGCGACACAGCAGATAGCTAGGCTGCCTCCATACAATCCATTCACTCCTGGACTCCCAGGTCCCTTTCTGCCCCAGCCTTTTCAAACTCACCTGCAGTTTCTTCGGTAATAGAAGTCACAGATTTTCGGCTGCATTGACAACGTGAACAAGTACAACGTGAAAAGCGGCCAGGACCACATTGAGAAGACCGTCATCCCGGTCATTGAAATTCATTGAGCTGCCCAGCCGTCACGTCGTCTGCAACAGTCGGCAGACAGCTGTCGTTGTGTGCAACAATCGGCAGACAGCTCTCGGTGTGTGCAACAATCGGCAGACAGCTGTCGGTGTGTGCAACAGTCGGCAGACCGCTGTCGTTGTGTGCAACAATCGGCAGACAGCTGTCGGTGTGTGCAACAGTCGGCAGACAGCTGTCGTTGTGTGCAACAGTCGGCAGACAGCTGTCGTTGTGTGCAACAGTCGGCACGGCAGACAGCTGTCGTTGTGTGCAACAGTCGGCAGACAGCTGTCGTTGTGTGCAACAGTCGGCAGACAGCTGTCGTTGTGTGCAACAGTCGGCACGGCAGACAGCTGTCGTTGTGTGCAACAGTCGGCAGACAGCTGTCGTTGTGAGCAACAGTCGGCAGACAGCTGTCGGTGTGTGCAACAGTCGGCACGGCAGACAGCTGTCGTTGTGTGCAACAGTCGGCAGACAGCTGTCGTTGTGTGCAACAGTCGCAGACAGCTGTCGGTGTGTGCAACAGTCGGCACGGCAGACAGCTGTCGTTGTGTGCAACAGTCGGCACGGCAGACAGCTGTCGTTTGCAACAGTCCACACCCTGCCCCCGACAGAAGTACAATGACATGACTGTGTGCTCAGTTAACAGCGCCAGTCCAGTTTTCGCCAAGTGCGACACATGTTGGCCAGCTTCCCGATGTTTTCTGCGATTGCTTTACAATGTTCCCGACGCACCTCTGGCCTTGACACACCTCTGACCTTGACACACCTCTGACCTTGACAAACAAACCCCTTCCTCGCCTCTTGACTGCCCTGATTTGTGTTCGTCTTCTGTCCTTGACCCATTAATATGTCCTAGACCCATTCTGTCCTTGATTCATTCTGTCCTTGACTCATTAGTATGTCCTTGACTCATTGGGTCCTTGATTCATTCTGTCCTTGACTCGTTAATATGTCCTAGACCCATTCTGTCCTTGATTTATTCTGTCCTTGACTCATTAATATGTCCTTGACTCATTCTGTCTGGTGTCTGAACAGGAACTCAGAGTGTGATTTTGAAGTCCAAGCCCACGAGCGACTCTGTTGATCCCATTTCTGCCTCACAGTTTCTTGACTGCTTAGACGTCCTTCTACCCACTCTGTCTCACATTGTTAACGACAGTCTGATGTCTGATTCCTTCCCGTCAGAATTCAAACATGCTGTCGTTAAGCCTCTTCTCAAAACATGAGGTGACAGGTCAGTTGGTAAAGCGTCCGACTGAGAAGCCTGGCGCGATACTGACGCGGGTTCGAGTCCCGGGTGCGGTCCTCCCAGAGTTAACTTTCAGTGCACATTCTCCTGTAGTGTCCGCACAGCTCCCCCCTCCTCCCGCAAAAAACAGTGGACTCTTCACGTCAGCAACCTTAAGAACTATCAAAACCTTTCATTCCTGTCCAAAGTCATTGATAAACTAGTTCTGCGGCAACTCTTCGCCTGCTTCAGTTCCCACGACCTGCTCTGCCCTTCCCAGTCTGCCTACTGTCCGCGTCACAGCCACCGAGACGGCTCTACTCACCGTGACTAACGACGTTCTGCTTGATGTGGATAGTGGGGATGTGTCCGTCTTAAGCCCGTTCTTAATTGGGCGAATGTTTCTTCGCGAACCTAGCTGGAAGTATTCGCCGAAGCTAGCTGGTTCTTAACTGGGCCAACTTTTCTTCGCGAACCTAGTTGGAAGTATTCGGGTCCAAAAAGCTTCGCTCAACATGTTCTGGGGACATTCACGCTATTCGACGATCATTGCCTCTGATTGGCTGAGAGCAGAGCTCTCCTGTGGATGAAGAAAAAATAAAAATAAAAATGGATGACTGTGTCGCTAGGTTCTTCACTCGCTTCGGAGGGAATTTGTTTATTTGTTGACTTGTGGGAGGCGCAGCCTTGTCTCGGAGACCCAGAATGAGATCGTAGTTAGTTGAATTACCCTGTGAGGGATTATTAAAGTATATTGACTTGACTTTAGCCTACATTTTCGATCATGCTGTCTGCTGCTTGTCTGCCGCAAGTTTGGGCCGAAGCTTGCATCTCATTACAAGCCAGTTGAGAATGAAGTAAAGTTTGGCCTGTCCGAACCATATTCGGCTAACTAAAAGTTCAATTAAGAAACGAATCATAGTTCGTCGAAGTGTCCGAAGTATGTTCGGCGAACAAACATTCGCCCAGTTAAGAACGGGCTTTAACCTTTCTCCATCTGTCCTCTGCTTTCAATGCTATCGACCGCCATATTGTCTTCCACACACTTCAATCTCTCTATGGCATTTCTGGCACCGTTCTGTCGTGGTTTGGATCTTACCTCACTGGTAGGAATCATTTACATTTTATTTGTTGGTATTGAAAAGTGCGGTGTGCGCACCCTTGTCGGTGAGAGACGGCACGATCGGAATGATCATATTATTATTACGTTAGACAATGGTCCAAACCCGATTGACGTCATTTCTTCGTCAACACGGCACGGCACAATCAGTGCACGGTGCAAGCGGGAACTTGCCGGAGTCCTGCAGAAAGGTTTTAACACGCTTGGTAGCTCTTCAGATCAAAAATGCACACCTCCCAAGTACCTAACCACTGCATGTCGTGCGGAACCGCTTTGACGAGGGCAGTTCGCAGTTAAAGCCTTTACTGCGACACGTACACGTTTATCTGCGCACGGCATTCACACCCTTTTGGAAGCCACGCTGGAGGAGCACAGCCTTTCAACCAGTCTGAATACGCTCCTCAAAGGCAGCTGGCGCATTATACTGCAGTCTTATTACAACGTGCCAGCCAGACGGTTCACAATGACTCCACACGGCGCCCTTACTGACGTAGATCCAAACAAACAAACATTCACATGACCGTTTTTTGTTTTGTTTTGTTTTTTCGTCATTTGCAATTCATAATATACGTAATATATACTCTTCTTTACCTCATATGAAAACACACACGCACACACACACACACACACACACACACACACACACACACACACACACACACACACACACACACACACAGAGAAAACTAATCTCCCACCTGGTGCAACTTCCTCGAGACTGTAGGCTAACAAGCAGAATATTCTACCTTTTCGTTTGGCATACTGTGATTTGGCATACTGTGATTTGGCATACTGTGATTTGGAATACTGTGATTTGGCATACTGTGATTCGGCATACTGTGATTTGGCATACTGTGATTTGACATACTGTGATTCGGCATACTGTGAGTTGGAATACTGTGCTTTTGTACCTTAATTGTTTGTTCGTTACTTTGTAGAAGGAAAACGCTCCACCGTGCTAGTGTTGTACTTTTGAACCTTTCGAGTGGTTTCTTTTCTTTTCCCACAACGCTGGCAGCAGTCCTTTTCCTTTAGATTTAGTAAAGGTGTTATGCACTTTAATGCACATAGTTATACAGGCACATGAAGATGCAAGATACATGCACACATAAAGATATTTTATTGCAAAACATTCCTCCAGTAGAACACATTAAACCGATATTGTGTTGATGACAAACAAAATCTTTAGGAAACTGAAAGGAACAATTTTAAGACGTTGCAATGGTGGAGGGTGGGTGGGGGTGGGGGCTTCTAAAATAAGCAAGATGCCATAGTTCTAACTTTAACTGGTCAAACAATTGTTTGGGTGAGACAATTCTTGTTTGTTTAAGAACAAACTTGTTTTGTTTTAACATGGGGGATACGCAGTATCCGCGTGTCTGCAGAAGAACAAAACTGCCTGGAAGGGGTGTGCACAGTGAGAAGGTCGGAAAAATAGGCAGGATATGAATCAGAGAAAAGGTTGTGGCAGATAATGGACAGTTTGTTGTCTATTCTGGCTCGGACCGGTAACCACTGAAGAGCTTGCAGAAGAGTTTTCACATGACCGCGTTTGCGTGCTTTCAAAACCAGTTTCGCTGCAGTTGTGTACTTTCTGTAGTCTACTGAAAAGGTCAAGTGGGCAACCAGATAGAAGAAAGTTACAAGAGCCCAACTCGGAGAGAACACAGACCCAGACGAGGGTTTGGGTTGCTTCAACAGCCAGGTACTGGCGGATAGAGCCGATGCGTCCGGTCAAGTGGAGACAGACTGAAGAGGGCCAGCAGAGCATCAGTGGACGGTGAGTTGCCTAACTGACTGTCAGGATAGATACAGCAGAACCAAGTCTGTCAGGACAAATACAGCAGAACCAAGTCTGTGCACCAAGTCTCTGATGATAGATACAGCAGAACCAAGTCTGTCAGGACAGATACAGCAGAACCAACTCTGTCAGGACAGATACAGCAGAACCAACTCTGTCAGGATTGATACAGCAGAACCAAGTCTGTCAGGATTGATACAGCAGAACCAAGTCTGTCAGGATTGATACAGCAGAACCAAGTCTGTAAGGATAGATACAGCAGAACCAACTCTGTCAGGACAGATACAGCAGAACCAAGTCTGTCAGGATTGATACAGCAGAACCAAGTCTGTCAGGATAGATACAGCAGAACCAACTCTGTCAGGACAGATACAACAGAACCAAGTCTGTCTGGATAGATACAGCAGAACCAAGTCTGTCAGGACAGATACAGCAGAACCAAGTCTGTGCACCAAGTCTGTCAGGATTGATACAGCAGAACCAAGTCTGTCAGGACAGATACAGCAGAACCAAGTCTGTCAGGACAGATACAGCAGAACCAAGTCTGTGCCAACGCTGAGGTTAGCTGGCAGGCCTGCTACAATGTCCATGGTTGTGTGTGTGTGTGTGTGTGTGTGTGTGTGTGTGTGTGTGTGTGTGTGTGTGTGTGTGTGTGCATGTGTGTGCGCGCGCGTGCGTGCGTGCGTGCGTGCGTGCGTGTGTGTGTGTGTGTGTGTGTGTGTGTGTGTGTGTGTGTGTGTGTGTGTGTGTGTGTGTGTGTGTGTAGGGGGGTTGGGGGAAGGGGGGGGGGGGGGGGGCAGCGTAGAGAGACTGATTTCCTTTTTCTGGTTTTGTATTGCTCACTGTGAAGCACGTTATGTTTTCGAACGGGTAGGCGTTCTAAAATCCGCTGTTACTACTCGTATTACTGCTATCTAGAACTCTCCGCTATCGCCACCCGTATTACTGCTGTCTACAGTCTCCACTATTGCTAGCCGTATTACTGCTGTCTAGAAATCTCCACTATTGCTAGCCGTATTACTGCTGTCTAGAAATCTCCACTATTGCTAGCCGTATTACTGCTGTCTAGAAATCTCCACTATTGCTAGCCGTATTACTGCTGTCTAGAAATCTCCACTATTGCTAGCCGTATTACTGCTGTCTAGAAATCTCCACTATTGCTAGCCGTATTACTGCTGTCTAGAAATCTCCAGTATTGCAGGCTGTGTTACTGATCTGTTAGATCGTCTGCTTGTCGCCAGTCTCCCAGTGCTAGACTGATGTGTGCACCAGAGCTATTGCTGTCTGTCCACGAGTACTCTGTAAGATATCGTGGGAAGCGCTGCACAGTCGGCTGTGGACATGCAGTGATAAAAGAGAGAGAAAAAGACTCCTCCTTTCAGCCTTTCTGTTGGAGCTGTCTGTGTGCACGACACGGTCTAACCGACTGAACAGCGGCACGCCCGCCGCCAAAGCCTAACGGTTGTGTGACAGGTCGGGGCTGCTTTGCACGACGTTGACAGTTGGCTCGATCACCATCCCTCCCACAATGGGTCACGTGGGTAGACCCTGGGAGGCTGCACAGAGCGCTTGCCGCTACCGCCGTGCAAGGTGCGACTTGCGAGTACAAGACACAAGATAACTTTATTCATCCACTGAGGAAAGTATATGATCTGCCGTGAAACGTATTATATAATAGAACATTGCACCAACATCACGTATTCTCATTCTTCCAAATTACAATCCACTGAGACAAACAACTGCCTCCCATTCACTCCCACTCACTCCTCCATTTTATTCCAACCTCTTCGTCCCCGCATCGCCATCTCTAGCCGTTGCGAGTTGTGTTTGTCTGCCTGCACGTTGACTGTGTGTCCCAATGGCTGTTGTTAGCAATGACTGTAGGCAGCGTGTAGTATTAACGACAGGGAATCCTAAATCTGTCGCTTCTGTCTATGTGTCTGTTGACAAATTCAGGTCTCAGTGGGTGCGTCTCGTCAGCCAGAATTGTCCTGTTTGTTTGTCACTAATCGATGATAGGCTGTGTCTGTACTTTCTGGCCTTCTCCCCACCAACCCACCTGGCCTCTCTTGTCGAGTCTGTGCTTGTCTTGTTTGGATGCAACCACCCCCCCTCCCCCAGCGAATCATTCCAAAAGTTGAAATGCTGCTGACAGTAGCTGTGTAAAACATCTGTAAAATGTCTTCGCGGACGTCAGTGGACCTGAGTTTCTCAAGCAACATTACCTGCTGTGAACCTTCTTAACTATACCGTATCTACGTGGCACTGCCAAGGCAGTTTGTTAGCACACGTTAGTGTTAGGTATTTTTTACATTTTACTGACTCTTTCAACAGCCTATAGAGTGAAGAGAAACGTTGATGACGCTGTTTTATAAGTTCTTAAATTAACAGTCTGTATGCACATTTAGGCAAAACTAACAGCAGTGTTCGACTCTTGTTGTTCTTGTTCCCTTTTTTTCAAGTGCTTTCAGTACGATAGAGTATCACCTGCTTGGTTGTAAATTACTTGAAACGAAGACCAGGTGGGGTGGCGGTTATATATATATATTAGAGTATATATAGGGGTGGGTGAAGGAAAATTGTGTGATAGCTAAATTAAGTTCGTAAGAAAGTAAGCGAGAGTTTCTATACAATGTCTTTTGAGTATCATCGTGCGAGTATACGACATTTAGAGTGTATGAATGTGTTAGCATATGCGCGTATATGTGGTCCTGTGAGTATGACAGATAGATCAAATGAAACTAATTATCAGTATGGATACAGACACATATGTATATATCGTTTTTTGTTGACTGCAAATGTGTGTGTGTGTGTGTGTGTGTGTGTGTGTGTGTGTGTGTGTGTGTGTGTGTGTGTGTGTGTGTGTGTGTTTAACATAAAATGCTGTTAATGCAACATGCTGATACATGTTAGCATGATAATAGTAAGATCTGTCTAATATCACTTATGTGAAAAGATTTTAAATAAAAAAGGAAGATGACAGAACATACACACACACAGGGGCGCTCGCGCGCGCGCACGCATACACACACGCACGCACGCACACACTACAAATACATGCATTACTGGTGATGAATTGGTAGAATGAGAAGAGTAACTTACTTTTTTTCGCTCAGTCAACCAGTAGGGTCAGAATGAGAGGAAAGAAAACGACAAATCAGTGTGCAGAAAGAAGTGCTTTCAGTTTTGAACCCTTTCATCGCCAGTAGTGCATTCAAAGTATAACACCTGGAAACCAGCAGTGCATGCAAAGTGAGCCGGTTTGGCCTAGCGGTAAGGTGTTAAGCCCGTTCTTAACTAGGCGAATGTCTGTTCGCCGAACATACTTCGGACAGTTCGACGAACTATGATTCGTTTCTTAATTGAACTTTTAGTTCGCCGAATATGGTTCGGACAGTCCAAACTTTACTTTGTTCTCAGCTGGCTTGTGATGAGATGCAAGCTTCGGCCCGAACTTGCGGCAGACGCGCAGCAGACAGCATGATCGAAAATGTAGGCTATAGCCAAGTCAAGTCAACATACTTTCATCATCCCTCACAGGGTAATTCAACTAACTACTATGTCATTCTGGGTCTCCGAGACAAGGCTGCGCCTCCCACAAGTCAACAAATAAACAAATTCCCTCCGAAGCGAGCGAAGAACCTAGCGACACCGTCATCCATTTTTATTTTTTCTTCATCCACAGGAGAGTTCTGCTCTCAGCCAGTCAGAGGCAATGATCGTCGAATAGGGCGAATGTTCCCAGAACATGCTGAGCAAAGCTTTCTGGAACCCGAATATAGTTTCGACGAATACTTCCAACTAGGTTCGCGAAGAAAAGTTCGCCCAGTTAAGAACCAACTAGCTTCGCCGAATACTTCTAACTAGGTTCGCGAAAAAACATTCGGCCAATTAAGAACGGGTTGGTAAGCGGAAAAAGGACCTCGGTTCGATACCGCTTTGGCTCTCCTTTCTCTTCAAAAAGGTTTTGGTTTGTTCTGGTGGTGACAGTGTAGCGATAGTTATATGCTCTCCATCTTCCCCCATCTCCATACCCCCTTCCCCCCTTCTCCCCGTCCCTAATAAGCCTCATGGTTTCTGTGGACGTTAAGCACCATGTTTACTTACTTACTTACTTACTTACTTACTTACTGCATGCAAACTATATAAACCAAGAAACCTGCAGTGTATGTAAAGTATACACCTGGAACCAGCAGTGCATGCAAAGTATACACCTGAAAAACAGCAGTGCATGCAAAGTAATAATAATAATAGATAACTTTTGTATAGCGCTATTCTCTGGTGTACCCAAACTCACTGCGCTTTACAACATTCTCCAACATTTTCTAAGTTTCACAAACAAAATACATATAATTATGACAACTAACAATGTATAATATACAAGTACATTGAGAAGAAGCAATATATAAAAAAATGAATCATTATACTACGTACCCTTATTTCCATCCGTCCCAGTCCCCACCCCAGCCCCCAACTCACATACACACACACACAGTCACACACACACACAGACACACACACAGACACACACACAGACACACACACACACACACACACACACTCACTCACACACACACACACACACACACACACACACACACACACACACACACACACACACACACACACACACACACACACACACAAATCAATCAGAAAGCTTGGCGGAAGAAACTCGTTTCTAGGTTAACTTTGAAAATTGGGAGGGAGGGAGAAGCTCTCAAGTCGGCCGGCAGCGAGTTCCATGCAGTCGGAGAAATGTAACCAAAAGAACGTTCACCAAAGGTTTTCAGGTTTGTTTTTGGAATTTTGAGCAGTCTTTCTGTCGAAGAACGAAGGGAGCGCGATGGTTGATATGTGCAGAGAGAAGAAGACAGGTATGGCGGAAGAGTGCCGACAAAGTGACGGAAAGCGAGCGTTGCGCTCTTGTACTGAATGCAGTATTTTACTGGGAGCCAGTGGAGTTCTTTCAAAAGCGGAGTGGAGTTCTTTCGAAAGCGGTGTGACATGATCACGCTTCGATTTTTTCAAGATAAGCCGTGTGGCTTTGTTCCGGATTTTTTGTATGCGTGCGATTTGTTCATCGGCTACTCCTCCGAAAGTAGCATTGCAGTAGTCCAATCATGACGTGATCATAGACGCAACGAGTTTTTTTGTGGAACTGTTAGAGAGGAACGGACGGATAGAGGCGATTCTCCTGAGTGCGAGAAACGTAGTGCGGCAGAGGCTACTGATGTGTTGTTTCACCGACAGTGTTTGGTCAAGATGCACTTCAAGGTACGTAACGGTGGTCTGAAAAGGAATGCAACTTTCACCTATATCTGCAGACTCGCAGCCGACCGAACTGATACGCATTGATGAACCTACAAGCATCATCTCAGTTTTTTCTGTGTTAAGCTTCAGTTTGTTGCTTTGCATCCATGACAATGTATCGCTTATACAGGATTGAATGTTGGACTGAGCAGAGGTGAAATCGCTAGTGGTGCACTGTCAGAGATTTCTGTGTCATCAGCGTACTTGTGATAGTCACAGCTGTGACATGCTATGACATCAGACAGGGGTTGTGAATAATAGTACAGGTCCGAGGACCGATCCCTGAGAAACACCAAAGACAAGGGGTATTGGTGTGGACATCAAACCGTCAACCACAACAGACTGCGTCCTATCACTTAGGTATGACTCGAACCAAGACAGCCGTCTCCTCCCGAGATTCCAAAAGTGCTCTCAAGTCGTCTTAATAGGATGGCATAATCACGGGTGTCAAAAGCAGCACTCAGATCCAACAGTGCAAGTACTGACACAAGTTTCTGATCAGACTTTGTAAGGAGGCCCTCTATTGCACTCAAAACAGCAGTTTCGGTACTGCGATATTTTCTGTACGCAGACTGTCGAATTTTGAGTAAGCTGTTTGCGCACAGATGAGACTGCAGTTGAAGAAGAACTACCCTCTCTAGTATCTTCGAAACGAATGGGAGATTTGAGACTGGTCTGAAATTTCTTAAATCATTGGCATCAAGACCCTGTTTCTTCAGTATGGGTGTCACAAGAGCTTGCTTTAACCCAGATGGGACAGTGCCGGTGGACAAAGAAACATTGACAATCCTTGTGACAAGGGGGGCTAGGTCATGCAGACACTGCTTAGTCAGAGTAGTGGGGATGGGGTCAAGGGTGCAACTTTTCGTTGGTGACTGAGAAATGAGTCTACAGATTAGCTCTTCTGTCACAGGTTCAAACATGGACAACTGAGGCCCGTCAAACTTAAAAAAGGACGGTGGGTCATGGGGACAAGAGTCAAGGTCACGAAAAAGTCACAAAAACGCTGTGGCAGGTCTGCAATGGGAATGTTCGATGGCAGAGAGGTAGTCTTTGCTTTGCCGAGCAGTTTGTCAGACACAGCAAAAAGCTGCTTAGTGGTAGAGCTGATATCTATCTTGCTCCTGGCGTCCCGTAGGCATCTCTTCACTGTGGTCCGCTCCTTGACGAAGATTTCTCTGTGGACAGTCAGGCGAGTTGACCTCCAGCGACGCTCTGCCTGTCTTCTTCCTCGGCGTGCCTCTCTGACCTCGTCAGTCAACCACGGGGCTGAGCGTCGGTGGCTGACGCAGCGGGTAACCAGAGGGGCGTGGCGGTCCATGACTGCACGGAGACCAGCACTGTAGCTATCCGCAAGGTCTCTGTCGGGACACTGACTGTAGCGATCTGAGAAACGCTTGACGTCCGCCTGGAAATCAGAGACAGACACAGCCTTGGTGTTTCGAGATTTAACAGTACGCTTCGATTTGCTTGGTGCTGTGATCGTCATCCGACATAGGAGGCTCCTGTGGTCGGAGAGGCCGGGCATGTCGTCCACTCTCTCAAGCACGAGACAACTCACGTCTGAGCGAACTACAGCCCAGTCCAATGTGTGGCCGCACCTATGTGTAGGAACGTCAACGAGCTGTGTCAAACCGTGGTCACTAAGCATAGTCTTGAGACGATTCACCTGGGTATCAGCGCAGTCATCGTAATGGAAGTTAAACTCGCCAAGCAGTACTAGGTCACTGTGGGAATCTGCAAACTGTGTGAGAAACTCGGGGAACTCCTGGAGAAACAACTGATTGGAGAGTTTGTTCTTCCTGCTGGGAGGGGGTCTGTAGAGGCACACAACCGATACGGACAAGTTCCTGCCGGATATATGAAGCTCATCGGCTACTCCTGGAAACCAGCAGTGTATGCAAAGTATAACACTTGGAAACCAGCAGTGCAGAAACCCGCTGCGGCTCTGAACCAGCTGTGCAGGAGTGCTACACTGCAGATTACTACCTACCTACATTAAACTGATGTATTTTTTTCAGCCACCCATCCAGTCTTATTCATTTATACGTCAGTTTAAAGACAGTTGAATGGAACACGAAGTGGGTAGGTTTATTTTGAGATCTGGATGTCATAGAGTTGATGGAATGCACATGTTTAGTCTTTTCGCATTATTTGTTTACAATTCACTCACTCACTGTCACTGTCAGCAGCGAGTACATTCGGTCACTGATCGTCGATAACCATGCTCACTGCTCGCTCCCTACTGTAACGAACAGTTGCACGTGAGAAACAGCTCACTGACAAAGTGCGAGCCATTTTCGCCAGTGGGAAAACTATGGAAAGCGCAGTACAAATGGAAGAAAGACAAAGAGATTTCAGCGCCAGCGAAGGAGCTCGTGCCTCAGGGGGCGGTTTCAGTTGTCACCTTGGACACGTCGTGTTCTGTGCAAAGGACGCAACCCGCCGGGCCAGTTACCGACTCCTGCTGGCGATCAACTAGCCGGGCCAGTTACCGACTCCTGCTGGCGATCAACTAGCCGGGCCAGTTACCGACTCCTGCTGGCGATCAACTAGCCGGGCCAGTTACCGACTCCTGCTGGCGATCAACTAGCCGGGCCAGTTACCGACTCCTGCTGGCGATCAACTAGCTGCACTCGTGGATCCGGCGCGGCCTGCACCCAGCGACACAGCAGATAGCTAGGCTGCCTCCATACAATCCATTCACTCCTGGACTCCCAGGTCCCTTTCTGCCCCAGCCTTTTCAAACTCACCTGCAGTTTCTTCGGTAATAGAAGTCACAGATTTTCGGCTGCATTGACAACGTGAACAAGTACAACGTGAAAAGCGGCCAGGACCACATTGAGAAGACCGTCATCCCGGTCATTGAAATTCTCACGGTTAAAGCCGCGAAGATTTAAAAAACAAAACAAACAAAAAACCCATTTCAATACACCCTGACAGAGAATACAAGCAATATCAAACGACGCAGAGATAACGCCACGCATGAAGAAGACTAAATACGTGGAACGCGTTCAAGCGAGTCAAGTCTGCAACGCCGCAACAAACCACCCAGCAACCTGAGTCAGACGCTAAAATCTTTCCAACAGTAAAACAAAATGATGGTGAGCCGACAGGGGCTTACGATACACTGTCCACGGCTGGAACTTACTCGTAGATACTACCGCTTGGTTTCTTCACACAGAGAGAGAATGAATGAATGAATAAACTTTATTTTACGAGGGTAGTGGAGTAGACACAGGGCCATTTTAATCCAGCCCTCGCCCATGATGCACTAATTCTACTGATACTACACTTACACATGTATTTCAGATACACCAAAACTCAGGTATGCATCAAAACTGTAGAGGATTATTAGATCATAAGTTTAGCGCGAAGAAGCGGGGAAAAACAAACAAACAAACAAAACAACGAAAAGTTAAAACATGTCTAACAACTAGGCTTTGCCGAGCTACTAATGAATAATAAAATGATCTGGACAACTGAAAAAAAGAAAAAGAAAAAAAAAAAAGAAGCCTTAGAAAAGTAGGGAACTACTTAGAAAAGTTTGCAGAAGTAATTTTTGTTGTTGAGAATATGGATGAAAAGGCTCATTACACCACTCGGCAGAGTTGCGGTTTAAAAATCTCTTTTTCTGTCGACGCTTATACACCTTTGCATTCTGTTAGTGTTACCAAACCAACGAGATGAATACATAAATAGTTTACAAAAAATGTGCTATGAATTTGTATGGAATAAAAAGCCGGACAAGATTAATAGAAAAACAGTTCATAAAATCGTACAAGAAGGAGGCCTTGGTCTTCCATATCTGAAAACGTTTATTTCTGCTTTGAAGCTAACGTGGATTCGAAAGTTCATAAATACTAATCATAAATGGAAAAATATAACATTGGCAAGAAATCCGTTCATTAAGAATATAGAACGCTGTGGACCTAGAGTGGCAAATGCTTACTCTAAATGCAACGCATTCTGGACCCAAGTCTTCAAGGCCGAATTTCACAACAAACTAAAACTAACAAACGCGGGAGAAGTATTTTCGGAACCAATCTGTTTCAACCAAAGGATTAGAGTTAGGAACACATTTCTTATGCATAAACACTGGATTGATAAAGGTGTCTATTGTATTGCACGCTTTCTAAATGAGGAAGGGAAAAAACTAATTAACAAACAAAAAAACAGCAACCTTTCTCACATAGATTTTCAGAGAAAATTTGACATAACCATTGATTTTGTGACATATTCTTGCTGCAAACTTGCAATAAAGAAATTTCTGCGTAACAGCGGTTTCAAATTTTGTAATAATAATGTTATGAATCATACGGCGTCCTTGAAGAAATTGTATGAAACAAATAAGGGTTGGAAATTATGATGTATTAAACCGAAATGATGTAAAATCCAAAAGCAGCTCAAAATGGGAAATAAACTTCAAAGAAATATCCCGTGGAAGTCCTGATGAGAATTATGCACAGAATAACTGGAACAAATGTGATGCTTACGGAGATGGATGTGACCAACAACAACAAGTACAGCTTTTGCCTAATTGCTAAAGACACTATACAACACACTTTGGGGAACGTAAAACGTTCAAAATGGGCCAACGGTTCTGGACACGGTTTTTGGTCCTACTAAAACAGAAATGTACCTCCTGCTACAGATTAAGACTGTCTGAATGTCTAATATTATTTGGTATTGATGATGACATCAAAACGGAGAACGTTTTTGATTTTATTCTACTACCGGCAAAGCAGTATCCATATAAATGAAAAATATAAAAAAGAAAGAAAAGATTGTTATATAGATACAAAATAGAGGAATACAATGCCAACATGTGCTGCTCATGTTCAAGTTTCTCTTCCTGGTAGGAGCCTTACAAACCTCTTTTTTTTTTTTTTTTTTATGTTTAAGCTAATGTTCTCAACAACAAAAATGACCTATAATAATAATGATAATAAAGAGGATTTGTAGAATGCCCATCTACCACACAAGGTAGGAGCACAGGGTGCTTTACAATAACACTAACCACACACACACACACACACACACACACACACACACACACACACTCAGCGTCGGACGAGGGGATGGGCAGGGCTGTGAAAAACAGTTTAGAAGTAGTTATTAAACAGGTGCGTCTTGAGGGCGGCTTTAAAAGAGGAGGTAGAATCAGTGGCGGAGTGTTTGAGGCAAATTGTTCCAGACAGATGGGCCAGCGTAAGAAACATATCTTTCACCAAATGTTTTTGTGTTTACACGAGGGGGGACAAAGGTTCGTGTGTCAGATGCAGATCGTAATTGTCTTGCTGGAGTATAAGGTTGAAGGAGATCGGACAGTCACTGAGGGGCTGTTCCAGAGATGGAATTGAAGCAGATAGTTGAAAATTTGTATTGAATGCGATTTGTTACTGGTAGCCAGTGCAGAGTTTCAAGAATAGGATGGATGTGGTCAGATTTCTTAGCTTTACACACAAGCCTTGCTGCTGCATTCTGAACTTTTCGAAGTTTGTCTAGTAAGTACTGAGGGCAACCTGAAAGTAAAGAGTTACAGTAGTCTAAGCGAGAGACAAGAGAGCATACAAGGGTTTGGGTTGCTTGAGTGGTGAGAAGGTGTCGTATGGAACTTATATGCCTGATTTGTATGTATGCGGCTTTACACGTGTTGCTTATGTGTTGAGACATGCTGAGATTCGAGTCCAGGGTTACACCGAGGTTTTTAACAGACGACACAAATGGGACATCGAAGTCTCCGATGTGAATGACAGACGGCAAAGGAATTTAGACAGACATTCTATTTGAAACTATGATCATGGCTTCAGTTTTGCTGTCATTTAGTTGAAGTTTGTTTGCGGTCATCCAAGATTTGACATCTGTAGTGCATTTCTGGAGAGTTTCTATCGACTGGTGAATTGCGTCTAGTGTGCTAATCTCGTAAAGTTGGTTGTCATCAGCGAAAGCATGGTGATTGACTGCGTGCTTGCTTACTAGGTTAAAGAGAGGTTGGGTGTAGAGTACGAAAAGCACAGGGCCCAGTGCAGAACCCTGGGGAACGCCATAATGGAGCGTAGTATGCTGAGGCTGCAGACTATTTAGGATGATTGCATGTGTTCTGTTACAAAGATAAGACGAAAACCAAGATAGAGCTAATACAGAAATGCCAAAAGAGTGCTGAAGTCGGGTAAGGAGAATTTGGTGATCTGTTGTATCGAAGGCTGCCGATACATCTAAGAGTGTTAGAAAGCATATTTTGTTGTTACCCATAGCTGTTAGAAGGTCGTTAACGACCCTGAGCAGGGCAGTTTCAGTGCTGTGGCTGGGTCTGTAGGCTGACTGGAGAGGACCGAGAAGGTTGTTGTGGTTCAAGTGTTCGTTTAGCTGAGACATAACTATTCTTTCTGTAATGGTGTGGAGTGGTCAAAGGACAAGACACAGGCAGCGGAGTCAATAAAGTGGAGACCACAGCAGGCGTATGGCAGCAATCAGTTTTTACTTGTTCAGCCGCAGACAGTTTTCAGCACACCCACAAAATCATTACGCTCACGCATAGATAAGAGAACGGCGCGGGCCACAGGGAACACACGCTATCGCTACAGTAAAATCGCCCCTCTGGACCACAAAATGGCTGACAATTGTGTTTCCCTGGCCCGCACAAATACACTTTCCTCTACAATAACTAAACTAATTAAAACATCAAAAACATCAAATAAAAGCTACAGTTACAATCTTTTAAACCATATAAACAAAATGTACACACATGACTTATTTTATTTACAACAAGAGTGGGAAGCGTGGCTTGCGCCTGTCTATATACAGATTCGTACAACTAAATCACAACTAACACAATGTACAAAACATAAATGTCACTAAAACTTACATCGGAATAAAGAGCACGCTCCCACGGTTAAAATGGTACATAACAATTACAATACAACGCTCTGTAAGAGAAGCAAGACAAACTCAAAGACTAGCATTAAAACAATCGGTGCGAACTTTCGCCTGGTGCGCGTAACCTTAGTCGCAGCAGCGCTGATAGTGAGATTAAGTAGTCTATGAATACAACTTAGCTTCTACAGTACACAATACTTAATAAGTTAATTTCAACCCAAAATAAACACTAAACATGAAGTCAGCTAAGCAAAATACTATACGACAACGCATTGATCGACACAGAATTACTTTAATCGAATCAAAACAACATTTCACTACCATTTACTAGTACTAAACAAAGCGCGCCATGCAGACGACGGCTATAAAAGAATGGACCTAGAGAGGCATCGGCTACTAATTAAGCTCGATCCGGTGTCTGAATAAACGTTAAATAAACATTCTAAGATGCCAAATTATATTATACATAGCTTAGTGCATAAAAAGGACTAGATAGACAAAGAGTAGGTAAACAAACAAGCGGTCAAAATGTTAAGGGAGAAAAACAGATTTGAAAAGGGCGCGCACTGGCGGCTATCGCCGGTCGGCTGTGTGAAGGCCATGTGGCGTTACGCCACACGCCGCGCTTCAAAACAAAAGCGTCGTCTGCTCCGGTTCCCCGGTTACTAAAGTACAGTAATGAAACTGCATTGATCCGTTAAGCGGGGCGGGATTATTGTAAAAACGTACAAAGAGCACTTGCTCACATTTCTAAGACTTTTGACAGAAAAGATAAATTTGACACAGGACGGCAGTTGTTTAAGTCATCAGGGTCAAGGGACATCTTTTTCAAAAGGGGTTTAACTAGAGCAGACTTGTAGACAGATGGGAAAACACCAGATACCAAGGAGTTGTTGAATACAGCAGTAATGCAAGGTAACAAAGAGTCAAGGCATTCAAGTAACAGAGGGGTAGGAAACACATCAAGTTCACATGTTTTTAAAGGTGAGCTGAGTATGGTGCGTCTGACAAACTCCCCGGTTACAGGTCTGAAATGAGCGGGGGTCTGCTATGGAAAGAAAGTTCTATGCAACCAGGTGGGTTAGATGAAAGGACATGAAGTTTGTTTCTGAAAGTTTCAATCTGGTTTTTGAAAAAGTCGAGAAAGCGCTTCGGAAGATCGATCAGAGGAAAGACTGTTGGAAGAGGAGATGGCTATTTGTTTCCGAGTAGTTGGTTAGCCACACTGAACAGTTGTTTACATCACAGACTCTCGTTGATCTTATTACTATAGAAAGTAGTTTTGGCTTTGTGAACTAGTTTGGTGACAAGTTTTATTTTGCATTGTCGTACAGTTGCTTATGAACTGTAAGTCCTGTCTTCAGCCACAGTCTCTCTGCACGGCGTCTCTGCTGCTTTAAAGACCGGACCTCCTCTACGACACCGCTAAGCCAGAATCCATACATGTGTCTAATCTCAAGCCTATATAGTCTTGGGATATGTATCTACCTTTCGTTTTCCAGCATGTTCATTCATTCCATGTTTATATGACTTATGCAATGTTGAATGTACCAATCCTGCATGTCCTCGAGTTCCGCATGTATGTATCTTTTTTAACAAAGACGTATTAAAAAATGTGAGAAAAAACACACACACCCCTCTGTACCCCCTAAACCCCCCCTCCCACACACACACACACAAACACACCTCCCCCAACACAAACGACAGCACGCACTTGGTACGAGCATGCATAATGTCTGTAAATGCAACAGTCGTTACTTAAATAGCCGGCCCATGCACTCGGTGCTATGGCAGCTTAACTACTGGTGTTTTGCGGATACACACTAAACCACTCCTCAAAGCGCTGCACTGGCTGGTTACCAGTCCCTCACCGCATAACGTACAAACCGTCCTGCATGTGTTACAGCTCCGTTACTGCCTCCACCCCACAATACCGCGCTGGCCTTTTACAAATCTACAAACCATCCCGTACATTACGTGTGTGTGTGTGTGTGTGTGTGTGTGTGTGTGTGTGTGTGTGTGTGTGTGTGTGTGTGTGTGTGTGTGTGCGTGTACGTGTGCGCGCGTGCGTGCGTGTGCGAGTCTGTGTGTGTGCGTGTGTGTGTGTGTGCATTCATGTTGTGTGCGTTGAATTTTGACAATATGTATTTGTAGAGAACGCGTAAGCGTTTAGGGCCTGTGCGGGTTAGGCGCTCTAAGTGTTCATTATTATTATCTGCCACACATGACATACTCCTCATTTAAGTCACAATTGAAAACATACTTGTTCTCCCAAACATTCCAATAGAACCCAGTTTTTATGCATATGATTATTATGATGCTCTTTGCATTAGATTTGCAGTCATTTGATGTGTCCGTGGTCCATGTATATGAGTACTGCATGTCTCGATTGCATTAATTGTTCCGGGATGTGTGCATGTTTACCTGCACTTAGCTGTCGGCGTTGGATCGTCTGGTGTATGCATGTTTCATGTATTGATTCTGATGTCCATTCTTGTTTTGATTTGTGAAGTGCTTTGGGCCAGTCTAGCTGGATTAGGCGCTTATATAAATGTTATGTATTATTATTACTATTATTGTACACATAAACAATAATTATGTTATGCGCATAAGCATATGACAGTAGAATGTAAAACCAGGTCTCCTCGAATATTTGTGGTGATGACCAACACTTTTTAGGAACAAGACTGCACCAGTCATGGGTATGCAGTTTCAAACTGTCAGGTGACACTGCGTCATTAGTCTATTTTCGGTGATATTGCTTCGTTGGTCTCTTTCCAAAGGCTGGAGGTTGAAACTGACAAACTGACAAACCACGTAGGGTAGGCAGTGCGGAATGGTGTGTGGCTTTAACCTAACTGTGATGACTGAGGTGAGGACACCTTTGAAAGGGACACCATCGTGTGTGGCTTTAACCTAACGGTGATGACTGAGGTGTGGACTCCTTTGAAAGGGACACCACCGTGTGTGGCTTTAACCTAACGGTGATGACTGAGGTTAGGACACCTTTGAAAGGGACATCATCGTGTGTGAGCGCCAACAAAGGCGTACTGCAGTTGTAGCCATTTGCTTGCTGTTTCATTCCACCAAAGACATTTGCTTGCTGTTTCATTCCACCAAAGACAGTCTATGATAACAGATCTTACCATTTGCGTGCTGTTTCATTCCACCAAAGACAGTCTATGATAACAGATCTTACCATCTGCGTGCTGTTTCATTCCACCAAAGACAGTCTATGACCAAAGATCTTTGATTTCACTGCATCACATATACGTGTTTAGTAAATATACAATTTCCACAATATATCTGGTTTTCAGTGAAGCTAATTCCAGACATTGTATAGGTGCATAGGATTTTTGAAAAAATAATTTTGTCCAACATATCTGACGTGTTGAAAACGCTTTTAGCAAATACACAAGTTATTTAAAAAACAAAAACAAAACTGTTTGGACTTTCCTTCTGATGTACCGCACTGTCTCTCCCAACTGACGTCACAAACTCTGAACAGTCTATTCAGGAGGTGATTGCTGTTCAGATACTTAGTCCCTGACCCAACCCTACCAACAGAAGATACGCCTGCTGTTTGAGATATTCAGCAATCGTGGTCAGGGATCTTCCTACCCAAAGCAGATTCCCAACAAGCGGCCTTATAATATTAGGCCTCCATTGATGTTCTTGTTCAAGAAGCCTTGACAAGAAGTAGCAAACCCAGCGAAAGTTTGTTTTTATGATTTGTCCTGTTGTAAGCTTTTATGAAGATAATGTCGACAAGGCTATTTATTGGCGATTTTCTAATTGTAGAAGATATTATTTATTATGTCGGGAACTTGTCCGATGAAATTTATTTCTCTCCTCGTTTCGCCCATTTCTAGCCTGTCTCGTTTAATTTAATTGCTTGTTAAAAGAACTACAGAAGCAACGCTATGCAACCTTCTTCACTATTTTCTTTTCGTCGCGTGATGCGCCAGTGGCTAGCTATTTTCAGCTACTGCCTGTGACTCCATAACCACTGCAGTGCACGTCACGCAGCATTTCAGTTTATAATGGAACACACGGGCACAGTTGGGTGCGCGAGTTTCGTGCACCCGACACCGTGTGCAGTGGTGAGTGGCGGATACTTTCTAAGCTGCTCATTGGACGAATGGATCGACTGATTCCCGCTGCTGGGTGTTGCAGAACCGTGCTGGTGTAAACAGACGGTTGCTATCCGGGTGTGAATAAATAGGAACGGCACAGCGCCGGGGGTCAGCGCCGCCCTGAAGTGCTTTGAGACAGCCACAGACAGCAAGCCATCTCCGTCTGAAGACCCCCAGCATCGCCATGGCCAAACTGATCATCGCCACTCTCCTGTCTCTGCTGGCGTCGGCGCAAGGTAGGCTGGGGATGTTGTGCTGAACATACCGTGCACATTTCGCTGAAATGAAACAAACTGATGAAGTTGTAGCGTGAACGCAGCAGCCATGAGAAACAAACTGACGGCCTTTTTATATTTTTCTTTTTTCCTTTTTTCTTTTTCTTTTTTGCCAAGCACATCATTGTGGGGCGTTTATTCAGAAACATTCATCCATCGTTACAATATTCCTCTCGCTCATGCATTCACACGTCTTTGTATGATTTTTTGTCACATGTACATCCTGCACTATGCCTCTTCCCCTTGGTCTCTGTGCACAATTGTCGTTTCTAAGCTTTGTCGCAGTTGAACATTTCGGAGCCTGAGCTGATTTTCAAATGTCATGGACAATGGAAGGAAGGCATTAGTATTTTTGTATATACTTATACACATTTTCGCTATTAATAGAACATGATTTAGTCGTTTAATTTTGACCTTCCCGCAATTATGCTGTTTTATTTCGAACAAAACATCAACAACAGTTTAATGGGTCTGAATTTCAAAAGTAATTAGAAATTATTGTTCAATGTAATTTCAAAAATTCCTAATTGTCGGACAGTCGAAAAGGAAGTGTTGAATGTAATCTACTACATCATAACAATAGGAGCACATCTGATCATCTCTCACATTCATCTTGCAAAGTAATATGTTGGTGGGATACATATTATGCAGAATTTTCCACTGTAGAACCCGTGGCCTTGTTTCTTTCGTTACTAATGATGGTATTAACCGTATGTGTTCGTATATTTCTAATCCAAACTTCCTGCTTCAGAAGCCATTTGCATACGGAACAGACGAACATAAAAATTAGCGCCTTGCTAAAGTCTCTCGGTATGTTTATTTTTCTTTAACAAAAAAGTGGCTGGTCTGACAGCACAGTGTCTACGGTATCTCAAACGTCATGACTGTGTAAATACGTTATGACTGTGTACAAACGTTATGACTGTGTGAAAACGTTATGACTGTGTACAAACGTTATGACTGTGTACAAACGTTATGACTGTGTACAAACGTTATGACTGTGTACAAACGTTATGACTGTGTACAAACGTTATGACTGTGTAAGAACGTTATGACTGTGTACAAACGTCATGACTGTGTACAAACGTTATGACTGTGTACAAACGTTATGACTGTGTACAAACGTTATGACTGTGTAAAAACGTGTAAACAGCCGCTCCCACGACATTATATTGAAGAATTCGGCTGGGAGAGTTGCCTATTTTGTTACATATGTCCTGAAACGTTATGAATCCACTATAGGTCCCTTAATGTCTTTTACATACAATATTTTCCCAGTTATCCAATCCGTAAACATGAGTACATTTCCTTGATACTGAATGTGGCTGATGTTCCATAACAAAGCTGGCACAGGCACAGAAGGGTCGTGATAGTTCAAGTCTAGCCACGTTTTTAACACAGCGCTCCAAAAGTGAGAGGTAATCATGTGTAATCCTTTAAAAGCACGACTTTTCAGATGGACTTGTTAGCTGATCACATCTAAAAATAATTCATCCTAAAAATTATCACAGGTAATTCAGAATGTGCTTTCAGCGACTCAAAGCGCTTTACAGGTTACCTACATTACAATATCCGTCAAGAACAACAAACTGACGGACTTGTTAGCTGACCACATGTAATAAGGAACTTTTAAAAATGATAATAGGGAATTCATAGAACGCTTTCATCGACTTAAAGCGCTTTACAAGTTACCTACATTACAATATCCGTAACGAATCAAAAACTAACGGACTTGTTAGCCGAACACTGCCATCGCTTATAAGGAACAGGTGTTACCGTTGACTGCACTTTGCCTTGGCTAAAACAACAACAGAGTTCTCCTCTGAATCATGGGAAGAAAAGTCCGATGGAAGCCCGGTATGCAACAACTGCACACCCCATGGTGGGGGTTTGGTGACGTAAAATCGCTTTAATTAGCACTAAAATCGCAATTAAAACACAAAAATGCAGAGAACCTAAAAATGCATCCGATCAACCTGGTGAGCTCGAACTCACCCAGAGAGAGAGAGAGAGAGAGAGAGAGAGAGAGAGAGAGAGAGAGAGAGAGAGAGAGAGAGAGAGAGAGAGAGAACTCGAACTCGAAAACTTTATTTTACAAGGATTGTAGTTTAGGTTCAGTCAAAAACCTAACAGCTAGTCCTTGCTAAGCTACTGATGAACAAATATCAAATTACAGGCATTATTTATATACATACAGGCATGAATGAGTGAGTGAAACGTTATACATGAGAATTTCCACACAAAACATAGCGTGCTCACAGCGCCAGATGTACACATGCCATACATCATTCAGTTACATATTATGAGCATACGGTGAGCATATTCTGAGCAAATGAAGCAGCAGAACATCTCATCAGTTCATATGACTAATATCGGAAAAGAAAACAGAAGCAGTCACTGCTTATCTTATAAAGAACAGTAAGGGAGGAGGAGAGGGGAAAAAACACCAAAACAAACGGAGATGGGGGTGGGTGTGGGGGGGGGGGGACACTCTCACAAGCAGTCGGAAGGACTGGGCGGAGTTGTATGGGTGTATAAAATAGGTCTCAAATGACCAGACATTGCAATGGCAATCACTCGAAAACCTCAGTCTCTTTCTCTGAGAGAGGCAGAGAACTGGAACTCGAGCACTAAAACTTTATTCTACAAGGATTGTAGTTTAAGTTTAGTCAAAAACCCGTCTAACAAGACAGACAGACAGACAGACAGACAGACAGACAGACAGACAGACAGACACACACACACACACACACACACACACACACACACACACACACACACACACACACACACACACACACACACACACACACACACACAAGACAGACAGACAGAGACAAAGACAGAGACAGACAGACAGAGACAGAGAACTGGAACTCGAAGCGTGCAAGGACTGTAGGCTCAGTCAAATCTGTCCAACAACTAGTCCTTGCTATGATACTGATGAAAGAAAATTCACAAGGCACAATTTATGCACATATAATTATGTAACATGAAGGAAGGAAAGAAAATGTATACATGGACCAGAGAGAGAACGAGAAGGGGATGATGATGATTATAATGATGATGATGATTATGATGATGATGATGATGATGATGGTGATGGTGGTGATGATGATGATGATGATGATGATGATGGTGATGATGATGATGATGGTGATGGTGATGATGATGATGATGATGATGATGATGATGATGGTGATGATGGTGATGATGATGATGATGATGATGATGATGGTGGTGATGATGGTGATGATGGTGATGATGGTGGTGATGGTGATGATGGTGATGATGATGAAGATGATGATGATGATGGTGATGATGATGATGATGGTGATGATGATGAAGATGATGATGATGATGGTGGTGGTGATGATGATGATGATGATGATGATGATGATGATGATGATGATGGTGGTGGTGGTGGTGGTGATGATGGTGGTGATGATGGTGATGATGGTGATGGTGATGATGATGATGATGATGATGATGATGATGATGATGATGATGATGATGATGATGATGATGATGATGACGATAAATCACATTGTTCTGAAGAAGCCAGTGAGACAGGAAAAATTTAGATAATATCTTAAAACGGAGTCGTCAGAGGTATGAGGAATTGCAGACATTGTGTTGGAGCTGTCAGGTATTGGTGTCAGGTATTGGTGTCAGGTATTGGTGTCAGGTATTGGTGTCAGGTATTGCTGTCAGGTATTGCTGTCAGGTATTGCTGTCAGGTATTGCTGTCAGGTATTGCTGTCAGGTATTGCTGTCAGGTATTGCTGTCAGGTATTGGTGTCAGGTATTGCTGTCAGGTATTGCTTGACAGACACAAAGGTGTGAAGTGAGTTAGAGTCAGTGTTGGAGAGTCTTGAGGTGCACAAAGGTGTGCAGTGAGTCAGTGTTGGAGAGTCTTGAGGGACACCTAAAATTACAGACATTGAAACATATATATCAGAAATACATGAAAATGTCGCCTATTAAACTGGAGCCCACAGACAGAAAAATGTGAAGAGTTACAGATAGTTTTGAGCCAAGGTGTAATTATATGAGAGAGCTATCAGATAAAGCACAAATGCTGTGTCAGAACCACGAAAGAGATATATAAAACACTATAGTTGGAGCTATCAGATAAAGCACAAACACTGTCAGAACCAATCGAGATATATAAACACTATAGTTGGAGCTATCATATGAAGCACAAAAACTGTGTCAAAACCATGAGAAATATATAAAACACTACAGTTGGAGCTATCACATAAAGCACATATTCTGTGTTGCTCTAACATAGTATTTATGCTTTATGTTATAGCCCCGACTGTAGATATCAGAGATATATAAAACACTATAGTTGGAGCTATCACATAAAGCACAAATACTGTCAGATCAGCTACAGATAATGCAAAGGCTGACGTTGTAACGCTGAGTGGGTCACATATACTGCTCAGTGAAGGCTGACGTTGTAACCCTGAGTGGGTCACATATACTGCTGAGTGAAGGCTGACGTTGTAAAGCTGAGTGGGTCACATATACTGCTGAATGAAGGCTGACGTTGTAAAGCTGAGTGGGTCACATATACTGCTGAGTGAAGGCTGACGTTGTAACCCTGAGTGGGTCACATATACTGCTGAGTGAAGGCTGACGTTGTAAGGCTGAGTGGGTCACATATACTGCTGAGTGAAGGCTGACGTTGTAAGGCTGAGTGGGTCACATATACTGCTGAGTGAAGGCTGACGTTGTAACCCTGAGTGGGTCACACATACTGCTGAGTGAAGGCTGACGTTGTAACCCTGAGTGGGTCACATATACTGCTGAGTGAAGGCTGACGTTGTAAGGCTGAGTGGGTCACATATACTGCTGAGTGAAGGCTGACGTTGTAAAGCTGAGTAGGTCACATATACTGCTGAGTGAAGGTTGACGTTGTAAGGCTGTGTAGGTCACATATACTGCTGAGTGAAGGTTGACGTTGTAAAGCTGAGTGGGTCACATATACTGCTGAGTGAAGGCTGACGTTGTAAAGCTGAGTGGGTCACATATACTGCTGAGTGAAGGCTGACGTTGTAAGGCTGTGTAGGTCACATATACTGCTGAGTGAAGGCTGACGTTGTAAAGCTGAGTGGGTCACATATACTGCTGAGTGAAGGCTGACGTTGTAAAGCTGAGTGGGTCACATATACTGCTGAGTGAAGGCTGACGTTGTAAAGCTGAGTGGGTCACATATACTGCTGAGTGAAGGCTGACGTTGTAAGGCTGAGTTAGTCACTACATACATGTTTTACTAGCACAAATTGCTCCTTTCTGATCTCTGACGTCAGCCTAGGGCTCCTTTTGCCCACCCCCCCCACCCCCAGCCCCACCGTCCCCGCCCCGCCCCCACTCACCCATGCCTTCACCGACCCCCCCCCTCATCGCCATCCCCCGACCCCCCTCCCCCACTCATCCCCACACCAATCACCGCCTCTCCCCCAAACTCCAAACACCTTTTGACATCCTTCCTTCAACCACAGCCGTTTTTAATTACGCCATAGGTCCTGAAAACTGTCAGCTAACGAACAGTTTTTCGTTGGTGCTCAAACAGTAGCAAGTTTGTAACAAACACCTCAAATACATCAAGGCGTGTCATTTATAGCAGCCAATAAAGTTTACACCAGCACAAATAATACCATAATCTTTGGAATCGCGACGGAAGTATTTCTTTATAGCGGACGCACCCAGTGTTTACGTGCGTGCTTCGTCGGCACAAAAGGCGCTGTTTTTGACGCCAGTGAAGATACCAGAGAGTTGCATTTGTTTGAAAGATAGTGTAAATAGAGTAATACAGACCTCTGGTACAGCGCGGAGGAAGCAAGCTTTAGGCGAGAATGTAGAAGAATTATGTAACAAAAGTGTACGAGAGAATGTAGAGGAGAGTAACATTGGCAGTTGCCGATTGTGTGTCAACCAGTTAGTTTCCAGCCACGCCTTCGTGGACCATTTGAAGCACAGTTGTGTGCAAAATTCCAAACGTTTATCAAGGACTCCAGTCGATTTAAAAGACGGATCTAAAAAGGGTGTGAAAAAACAAAACAAAAAAACGTTAAAAGGTTATTCAGCCCGCCTGGCCTAACTCATTAGCATAAAGGTGGCGGAAAGCGATGCTCGGAGTGTGCCTTTCCCTGTATGTTGGGCAAGGTTAAAGTAAAAGTCCAAGGTTTTTAAGTATGCAAAATGACCATCGAAATGACTGACAAATGAGTCACTAGTTTCAGATTTAATAATAATTTAAAAAAAATGTTTGATTGGGTTTTTAATCGATTTTGTTTTCTGTAGGCTGGCCGAGACTACAGTCTCGGGTTCTCCATCAGTCACGTGACTTCCCGGAAGTGACGTCAGTCTGGGGAGTCAGTGCGGTTACCATCTTAGATTTTTCAGTAAACTGTGTATGCGTGTGGTCGACAAAAAAGTTAACTATGCCAGGCTACTGTGTTGCCGCGAACTGTAACAATCGCAGACGAGCCCAGGTATAACAATGAACGAGCTCCCGGGCAATCGACCCGCAGTGAGGCGATCTGACTTTCTTGCTGCG
>OY757548.1:1425544-1428828 GCA_963584105.1 Alviniconcha strummeri
AATAGTTTCTATTGGTTATTACTGCTGTTTGTATGATTGATTCTCTGGGGATATGGGCCACTTAACAGCAATCGTTTGCTGTGAGCTCTTTTAGAACAGATGACATTATCAACAAACAAGGAAGTGGACTGACGCTCGAAAGACGTCACTGAAGCACTACAAAGACCTGAGTCGCCCACGTTAACTGTACCTGGCATACGAGTAAATATAAGGTACATAAACCCCACCAGAGGTACACCGTCAGTACTTGCTGTGATCATTAGAGTGTTTCTCTGGTGGAGTTCATGAACATTGTATTTACCGTTGGTGACTCAGGGTTTTGTAAGTTACGTCTTTCGAGCGCTGGTTAACTCCCTTGTTTGTTGATACTGTACAGGCGCACTGGGCGTCGTTTTGCTTCACACTGGGACAGTTCCTACACTAGCCACTGGGCCTCGTTTTGCTTCACAGTGGGACAGTTCCTACACTGACTAGCCACTGGGCCTCGTTTTGCTTCACACTGGGGCAGTTCCTACACTAGCCACTGGGCCTCGTTTTGCTTCACAGTGGGACAGTTCCTACACTAGCCACTGGGCCTCGTTTTGCTTTACACTGGGACAGTTCCTACACTAGCCACTGGGCCTCGTTTTGCTTCTCAGTGGGACAGTTCCTACACTAGCCACTGGGCCTCGTTTTGCTTCACACTGGGACAGTTCCTACACTAGCCACTGGGCCTCGTTTTGCTTCACAGTAGGACAGTTCCTACACTAGCCACTGGGCCTCGTTTTGCTTCACACTGGGACAGTTCCTACACTAGCCACTGGGCCTCGTTTTGCTTCACAGTGGGACAGTTCCTACACTAGCCAGAGCCCAAGTCGGTGTTTGAAATTGTTCCGGGAATTGACGGAAGTAAAGAAATCAGACACTGAGTGTCAAGGGTTGACATAACTGGACCACCAGTTAGCGGGTGCATTGACTGGGCTGACGTAATGGATGACTAGTTAGCGGGTGCATTGACCTGGCTGACGTAATGGATGACTCGTTAGCGACGACGCTGACTCGTTTGACATAATCTGTTAATAACTACAGTGGAGTCCATTAATAACGACAACTGTAGTAACGAGAACACTGTAGTAACGAGACATTTTTCAATCCCCGTTTTTTATCCTTCTTAATCTTTAAGAATAAACCATTGGGCTTAACGAGAGTTAGTGGATAATCATCTCGGTAATAACGAGACATTTTCTATCCTTCCTGGTCACAAAAGTTCTCGCCACTCGCCCCACCCCCACCTCGTCGTCAAGTTCCCGGTAGGGCACATCTCGTGGTGGCCGGTAACAAAGAAAAACCACGAAAGGCGCGTCCTTGTGCGGTGTGTAATCCCCTCTCCCTCTCCCCCCTCTCCCTCCTCTCATCTTCGTCTGGCTCGAGTGAGCACGGTGCCGTTGGCGTTCTCGCCCGGCACGTAGGCCTAGTGTGACGCAACCCCCATCACATTGCAAGCCGCGCAGCCGGAATCGACGGCGCCGGTGCCAAGATTATTTCCCTTTGTTTCCCGTGGTAAATTCGTCATTTGGGAATAACGAGAACTCGGCAATAGCGAGAAAATGTGCCTGGGCCGTCCGCTCTCGCTATAACAGAGTTTCACTGTAGTAAGATATTCTAGAATTCTGTTTATCAGTAAACTGTCGGCCACTTGACCCCGAATATTGTTGAGTTCTGTGATAACTGTGTCCATGTGAACATGCACGTGTGTGACTGGAGTGTTTGGCGTTGTGTCTGCCAACAGCAACACTGATCGACGGCGCGTGCACCGGCACTGACCAGTCCACCTGTCCTGTCGGGGCGACCTGCACGTCTTCGGTGTGCAAGTGCAACACTGGCTACACAGCCAACACAGCCAAGTCCGCGTGCGGTGAGCCTGACCCGGACTGACAGACAGACAGACAGACAGTCACACAGACAGACAGACACACAGACAGACACACAGAAACACACACACACACAAACACACACACACACACACACACACATTCACTCACTCGCGCGGTCACACGCATACGCACACACAGTCACAGATCAGTCATGGAGACAAAATGATCGCTTTACTCTACCACCTGCATGGCTGGGCCACATGAATATGCATGAATCTTGTGCAGCGAAAATGTCCCTGCACGTTTGATGGTTTGGTTTTGCAAGCACGATAAAAGCAAAGTAGATCCTTATGGCGTGACACAGCAATAAACTTACCGGAACTCTATCATGACGTCAGCGACTAGCATGGCTCCACACGACAGGGTAACTGGTGGCATTTCACCGTAAATCGGTACTCGCTCTCTGTCTCCCTCTGTGTGTGTGTGTGTGTGTGTGTGTGTGATGCAGCTGACCCTATTGTAGACGGGGTTGTTTGTACCACTGGTGGCAGGAATATTTCAGCCGCTGACATTCTGATCTGCTCCAGACAAGAACGGCGCTGCTGGAGTCACGGCCTCTCTCGTCCTCATGGCTGCCGCCTTCCTGGCTTCTCGCTTCTTCTAGACACCGGAACCTCGTCCTGCACACCACACATCACATGACCCGCACACGCAGGACGCAGCTGTGAAAGCAGAAAGCACGTGACACATTGTAGCCAATCCAGTGCCGAGTCACGTGAGCGTGGCAATTATGTTTGATCAGTTGACTCCTGTCAGTGTAGGTCTTGTGGCCGACACACGCTACGAAACAAGGACGTACGAGATTTCTTAGTATCTGTAGTCGTGTAGCATAGATCATGTCTTTGTCGTAATCTCTCGACTTGCCATTAACTCCTTTCCGCAGCCAGTACTACAGCATGTATAATCATGGTGATACAAGTCTATCGTTTGGTTGGACAGCAATACGTTCAGCTGAGCAATTTAAGTGTTAAAATCATTTGCATATTTCCATGCTGTGTCAGTACAAATCAAAATGGACGAGCGATGTTAACTGAAGTGAAACTCCAACACAAAATGTGAATTCATGAGGCAGAATACATAGTCGGCGAACATCTGACGTCTTCTGGGGCCTTAGGTACATGAAAATATTACAGAAAATATTTTAAGGGAAATATGCATACTCTTTGGTCTCCTTCGACCCCAAAATGAAACTATCAACATCATGCCATAAATAAGTGTATCAAAATCTGCTATCTCCTACTTCCCGTGGATAAAGTCGATGGGCGTAATCTAGATTCGGTAGGCCGGCTAATCTTTTATATTTAGTTGTTGGTGAGGCTGTTTTTGTGTAAAGGTGTGTGTGTGTTTTTCTTTCTTTTTTTCTTTCTTTTT
>OY757548.1:1429028-1439028 GCA_963584105.1 Alviniconcha strummeri
GGGGGGGCGTGCATGCGTGCGTGTGTGTGTGTGTGTGTGTGTGTGTGTGTGTGTGTGTGTGTGTGTGTGTGTGTGAGTGTATGAGTGAGTGTATGCGTGCGTGCGTTCGTGCGTGTGTGTGTGTGTGTGTGTGTGTGTGTGTGCTTGTGTGTGAGTGTGTGCGTGCGTGCATGTGCCTGTGTGTGTGTGTTGTGTTGTGTGTGTGTGTGTGTGTGTGTGTGTGTGTGTGTGCGTGCGTGCTTGTGTGTGAGTGTGTGTGCGTGCGTGCATGTGCCTGTGTGTGTGTGTGTGTGTGTGTGTGTGTGTGTGTGTGTGTGTGTGTGTGCGTGCGTGCGTACGTTCGTGCGTGTGCGTGTATGTGAATGTGTGAGTGTGTGTGTGTGCGTGCGTGTGTGTGTGTGTGTGTGTGTGTGTGTGTGTGTGTGTGTGTGTGTGTGTGTGTGCGTGCGTGCGTGTGTGCGTGTGTGTGAGTGTGTGTATGTGTGTGTGTGTTTGTGTGTGTGTGTGTGTGTGTGTGTGTGTGTGTGTTGTGTGCGTGTGTGTGTGTGTGTGTGTGTGTGTGTGTGTGTGTGTGTGTGTGTGTGTGTGTGTGTGTGTGTGTGTGACCTTGACACACCTCTGACCTTGACAAACAATCCCCTTCCTCGCTGCTAGACTGTCCTGATTTGCGTTCGTCTTCTGTCCTTGACTCATTAATATGTCCTAGGCTCATTCTGACCTTGATTCATTCTGTCCTTGACTCATTAATATGTCCTGGGCTCATTCTGACCTTGATTAATTCTGTCCTTGACTCATCAATATAACCTAGACACATTCTGTCCTTGATTCATTCTGTCCTTGACTCATTAGTATGCTCATTCTGTCCTTGGCTCATCAATATGTCCTAGACTCATTCTGTCCTTGATTCATTCTGTCCTTGACTCATTAGTATGTCCTTGACTCATTCTGTCCTTGATTCATTCTGTCCTTGACTCATTAGTATGTCCTTGACTCATTCTGTCCGGTGTCTGAGCCGGAACTCAGAGTGTGATTCTGAAGTCCAAGCCCATGAGCTACTCGGTTGATCCCATTTCTGCCTCACAGTTTCTTGACTGCTTAGACGTCCTTCTACCCACTCTGCCTCACATTATTAACGACAGTCTGATGTCTGGTTCCTTCCCGTCAGATTTCAAACATGCTGTCGTTAAGCCTCTTCTCAAAAGATGAGGTGACAGGTCTGTTGGTAAAGCGTCCGACTGAGAAGCCTGGCGGGATGTGGATACGGGTTCGAGTCCCGGGTGCAGTCCTCCCATAATTAACTTTCAGTGCAGATTCTCCTGTAGCGTCCGCACAGCTACCCCCCCCCCCACCCCGCCCGCACCCCCAACCCCCACCCCGTGCAATCGCGTAATATATATATCTGCGAGCACGTTAAAAATCCCAAACGCTGGCAGCCATACCACTGTTTGGACACAGGAAAATACTGCACACACCGATAGGAATGGGTAGCGCTGCTCTTGAGGCTGCTGTACCTTACCCGGGTAAGGCGACCCGAGTTTCCCGCAAGGGACAATGAATTACTCAAACAAACAGTCGACTCTTCACCTCAGCAACCTTAAGAACTATCAAAACCTTTCATTCCTGTCCAAAGTCACTGATAAAATAGTATTGAGCCGGGAACGGGTTTGGCGAGGGCAGTTCGGAATTAGAGCCTTAATTGCGACACGTACACACTTAGCTGCACACGGCATTCACACCCTTTTGGAAGCCACGCTGGAGGTGCACAGCCTTTCAACCAGTCTGAAATACTCCTCAAAGGCAGCTGGCGCATCATGCAGTGTTAATTAGCATAACGTGCCAGCCAGACGATCCACAATGACTCCACACAGCGCCCTTACTGACGTAGATCCAAACAAACATTCACATGACGGTTTGGGCAAACGGACATAAGGGTCCTCAGGACAGATGCGATAAAAAAAAAAAAAAAAAAAAAAAAAATCCCCCTCCCCCCTCCCCCATAAATAAATAAAAACAAATCGTCATTTGCAATTCATAATATACGTACTATATACTCTTCTTTACCCCATATGAAAACACACACACACACACACACACACACACACACACACACACACACACACACACACACACACACACACACACACACACACACACAGAAAACTAATCTCCAACCTGGTGCAACTTCCTCGAGACTGTAGGCTAACAAGCAGATTATTCTACCTTTTCGTTTGGCATACTGTGATTTGGCATACTGTGATTTGACATACTGTGCTTTTGTATCTTAACTGTTTGTTCGCTGCTTTGTAGAAGGAAAACGCTCCACACTGCTAGTGTTGTACTTTTGAACCTTTCGAGTGGTTTCTTTTCTTTTCCCACAACGCTGGCAGCAGTCATTTTCCTTTAGATTTAGTAAAGGTGTTATGCACTTTAATGCACATAATCATACAGGCACATGAAGGTGCAAGATACATGCACACATAAAGATATTTTATTACAAAATATTCCTCCAGTAGAACACATTAAACCGATATTGTGTTGATGACAAACAAAATCTTTAGGAAACTGAAAGGAAAATTTTTAAGACGTTGCGATGGCTTCTGAAATAAGCAAGATGCCATAGTTCTAACTTTAACTGGTCAAACAATTGCTTGGGTGAGAGAATTCTTGTTTGTTTAAGAACAAACTTGTTTTGTTTTGTTTTAACATGGGGACAGGCAGTATCCGCGTGTCTGCAGTAGAACGAAACTGCCTGGAAGGGGTGTGCACAGTGAGAAGGTCGGAAAAATAGGCAGGATATGAATCAGAGAAAAGGTTGTGGCAGATAATGGACAGTTTGTTGTCTATTCTGGCTCGGACCGGTAACCACTGAAGAGCTTGCAGAAGAGTTTTCACATGACCGCGTTTGCGTGCTTTCAAAACCAGTTTCGCTGCAGTTGTGTACTTTCTGTAGTCTACTGAAAAGGTCAAGTGGGCAACCAGATAGAAGAAAGTTACAAGAGCCCAACTCGGAGAGAACAAAGACCAAGACGAGGGTATGGGTTGCTTCAACAGCCAGGTACTGACGGATAGAGCCGATGCGTCCGGTCAGTTGGAGACAGACTGAAGAGAGCCGGCACAGCATCAGTGGACGGTGAGTTGCCTAACTGACTGTCAGGATAGATACAGCAGAACCAAGTCTGTCAGGACAGATACATCAGAACCAAGTCTGTCAGGACAGATACAACAGAACCAAGTCTGTCAGGACAGATACAGCAGAACCAAGTCTGTGCACCAAGTCTGTCAGGACAGATACAACAGAACCAAGCCTGTCAGGACAGATACAGCAGAACCAAGTCTGTCAGGACAGATACAACAGAACCAAGTCTGTCAGGACAGATACAGCAGAACCAAGTCTGTGCACCAAGTCTGTCAGGACAGATACAACAGAACCAAGTCTGTCAGGACAGATACAACAGAACCAAGTCTGTCAGGATAGATACAACAGAACCAAGTCTGTCAGGACAGATACAACAGAACCAAGTCTGTCAGGATAGATACAACAGAACCAAGTCTGTCAGGACAGATACAACAGAACCAAGTCTGTGCCAGCGCTGAGGTTAGCTGGCAGGCCTGCTACAATGTCCATGGTTGTGTGTGTGTGTGTGTGTGTGTGTGTGTGTGTGTGTGTGTGTGTGTGTGCGTGTGTGCGTGTGTGCGTGTGTGTGCGTGTGTGTGCGTGTGTGTGTGTGTGTGTGTGTGTGCATGTGTATGTGTGTGTGCGCGCGCGTACGTGCGTGCGTGCGTGCGTGCGTGCGTGCGTGTGTGTGTGTGTGTGTGTGGGGGGGGGTCTGTGTGTGTGTGTGTGTGTGGAGGGGGGGTTGGGGGAAGGGGGGGGGGGGGCAGCGTAGAGAGACTGATTTCCTTTTTCTGCTTTTGTATTGCTCACTGTGAAGCACGTTATGTTTTCGAACGAGTAGGCGCTCTAAAATCCGCTGTTACTACCCGTATTACTTCTTTCTAGAAATCTCCACTATTGATACCCGTATTACTGCTGTCTACAGTCTCCACTATTGCTAGCCGTATTACTGCTGTCTAGAAATCTCCACTATTGCTAGCCGTATTACTGCTGTCTAGAAATCTCCACTATTGCTAGCCGTATTACTGCTGTCTAGAAATCTCCTCTATTGCTAGCCGTATTACTGCTGTCTAGAAATCTCCACTATTGCTAGCCGTATTACTGCTGTCTAGAAATCTCCAGTATTGCAGGCTGTATTACTGATCTGTTAGATCGTCTGCTTGTCGCCAGTCTCCCAGTGCTAGACTGATGTGTGCACCAGAGCTATTGCTGTCTGTCCACGAGTAGTCTGTAAGATATCGTGGGAAGCGCTGCACGGTCGGCTGTGGACAGTTACAAAAGAGAAAGAGAGAAAAAGACTCCTTTCAGCCTTTCTGTTGGAGCTGTCTGTGTGCACGACACGGTCTAACCGACTGAACAGCGGCACGCCCGCCGCCAAAGCCTGACGGTTGTGTGACAGGTCGGGGCTGCTTTGCACGACGTTGACAGTTTGGCTCGATCACCATACCTCCCACAATGGGTCACGTGGGTAGACCCTGGGAGGCTGCACAGAGCGCTTGCCGCTACCGCCGTGCAAGGTGCAACCTGCGAGTACAAGACACAAGATAACTTTATTCATCCACTGAGGAAAGTAAATGATCTGCCGTAAAACGTATTATGTAATAGAACATTGCACCAACAACGCGTGTTCTCACTCTTCCAAATTACAATCCACTGAGACAAACAACTGCCTCCCATTCAGTCGCACACATTTTATTCCATCCTCTTCGTCCCCGCATCCCCATCTCTAGCCGATGCGAGTTGTGTTTGTTTTCCTGCACGTTGACTGTGTGTCCCAGTGGCTGTTGTTAGCAAGACTGTAGGCAGCGAGCAGTATTAACGACAGGGAATCCTAAATCTGTCGCTTCTGTCTATGTGTCTGTTGACAAATTCGGGTCTCAGTGGGTGCGTCTCGTCAGCCAGAATTGTCGTGTTTGTTGTCACTAATCGATGACAGGCTGTGTCTGTACTTTCTGGCCTTCTCCCCACCAGCCCACCTGGCATCCCTTGTCGAGTCTGTGTTTGTCTTGTTTGGATGCATCCCGCCCCAGCGAATCATTCCAAAAGTTGAAAGGCTGCTGACAGTAGCTGTGTAAAACATCTGTAAAATGTTTTCGCGGACGTCAGTGGACCTGAGTTTCTCAAGCAACATTACCTGCTGTGAACCTTTTTAACTACCGGATGTACGTGGCTCTGCCAAGACAGTTGGTCAGCACACGTTAGTGCTAGGTATTTAAGTTGGTCAGCACACGTTAGTGCTAGGTATTTAAGTTGGTCAGCACACGTTAGTGCTAGGTATTTAAGTGGGTCAGCACACGTTAGTGCTAGGTATTTAAGTGGGTCAGCACAGGTTAGTGCTAGGTATTTAAGTGGGTCAGCACAGGTTAGTGCTAGGTATTTAAGTGGGTCAGCACACGTTAGTGCTAGGTATTTAAGTGGGTCAGCACACGTTAGTGCTAGGTATTTATGCATTTTACTGACTCTTTCAACAGCCTATAGAGTGAAGAGAAACGTTGATGATGCTGTTTTATAAGTTCTTAAATTAACAGTCTGTATGCACATTTAGACAAAACCAACAGCAGTGTTCGACTCTTGTTGTTGTTCTTGCTCACTTTTTTTTCAAGTGCTTTCAGTACGATAGAGTATCACCTGCTTGGTTGTAAATTACTTGAAACGAAGACTAGGTGGGGTGGGGTTATATATATATATGAGTATATATAGGGGTGGGTGAAGGAAAATTGTGTGATAGCTAAATTAAGTTCGTAAGAAAGTAAGCGAGAGTTTCTATACAATATCTTTTGAATATCATCGTGCGAGTATATGACATTTAGGGTGTATGAACGTGTTAGCATATGCGCGTATATGTGGTCCTGTGAGTATGACAGATAGATCAAATGCAGTCCCTCACTGCAAAGCGTACAAACCGTCCTGCATGTGTTACAACTCCGTCACTGCCTCCACCCCACAATACCGCGCTGGCCTTTTACAAATCTACACACCATCCCGTACTTTACGGTCTACCGCAGACACACGTAAACTGAAGATCCCTCTGTTCAAAAAGAACTACTCAGACCAGAGATATTTCTCCTATCAGGGTCCTGTAACTTGGAATAATCTGCCTTTCATGCCCTGATATGCGACTGGTGAGTGTGTGTGTGTGTGTGTGTGTGTGTGTGTGTGTGTGTGTGTGTGTGTGTGTGTGTGTGTGTGTGTGTGCGTGCGCGCGTGCGTGCGTGTGCGAGTCTGTGTGTGTGCGTGCGTGTGTGTGTGCATTCATGTTGTGTGCCTTGAATTTTGACAATATGTATTTGTAGAGAACGTGTAAGCGCTTAGGGCCTGTGCGGGTTAGGCGCTCTAAGTATTCATTATTATTATTATTATCTGCCACACATGACATACTCCTCATTTAAGTCACAATTGAAAACCTACTTGTTCTCCCAAACATTCCAATAGAACCCAGTTTTTATGTATATGATTATTATGATGCTCTTTGCATTAGATTTGCAGTCATTTGATGTGTCCGTGGTCCATGTATATGAGTATTGCAAGTCTCGATTGCATTAATTGTTCCGGGATGTGTGCATGTTTACCTGCACTTAGCTGTTGGCGTTGGATCGTCTGGTGTATGCATGTTTCATGTGTTGATTCTGATGTCCATTCTTGTTTTGATTTGTGAAGTGCTTTGGGCCTGTCTAGCTGGATTAGGCGCTTATATAAATGTTATACACATAAACAATAATTATGTTATGCGCATAAGCATATGACAGTAGAATGTAAAACCAGGTCTCCTCGAATATTTGTGTTGATGACCAACACTTTTTAGGAACAAGACTGCACCAGTCATGGGTATGCAGTTTCAAATTGTCAGGTGACACTGCGTCATTAGTCTATTTTCGGTGACATTACTTCGTTGGTCTCTTTCCAAAGGCTGGAGGTTCAAACTGACAAACTGACAAACTGTGTAGGGTAGGCAGTGCGGAATGGTGTGTGGCTTTAACCTAACGGTGATGACTGAGGTGTGGACACCTTTCAAAGGGACACCATCGTGTGTGGCTTTAACCTAACGGTGATGACTGAGGTGAGGACACCTTTGAAAGGAACACCACCGTGTGTGGCTTTAACGTAACGGTGATGACTGAGGTGAGGACACCTTTCAAAGGGACACCACCGTGTGTGGCTTTAACGTAACGGTGATGACTGAGGTGAGGACACCTTTGAAAGGAACACCACCGTGTGTGGCTTTAACGTAACGGTGATGACTGAGGTGAGGACACCTTCAAAGGGACACCATCGTGTGTGAGCGCCAACAAAGGCGTACTGCAGTTGTAGCCATTTGCGTGCTGTTTCATTCACCAAAGACAGTCTATGATAACAGATCTTACCATTTGCGTGCTGTTTCATTCCACCAAAGACAGTCTATGATAACAGATCTTACCATTTGCGTGCTGTTTCATTCCACCAAAGACAGTCTATGATAATAGATCTTACCATTTGCGTGCTGTTTCATTCCACCAAAGACAGTCTATGACCAAAGATCTTTGATTTCATTGCATCACATGTACGTGTTTAGTAAAGGAGCCAGACGGGGTGTATTTTCTTGAAGGTTGCTGTTTTAATTTGTTTTTTCAAGTTGGCCACAAGGCACACTAATTCTTAAGTATATAGAAAAAATATTGAAATGAAAATAAGTGTTTGTTTAATGTTCATAAAATTATTTAAACAAATTAGCTTGTACAGAATACAGAATCTTTATTGTCTATAAATAACATAGAAATTTGCCTTACGACTGCATAAAAGATACAAGTAAAATAACACACAGTATAATAATACATGAACACAAATACACATGAAAAACACAGAGTCCTTTATCTTAGTGTCTGGAGGGCACACACACACATCCGAAACAGTCAACCCTACCAGTTACACGCGTCAACACATGCACTCACAGGTCAAGCATTTTCAACAACTATCATCAAATTTAACCCAGACAGACAAAATACTTCACGAACATTTCTATTCAGACCAGTACTATCAAATAAATAGCATAGCAAACCCTCAGTTAAAAGATAGCAAACTAAAATCACAGGTATCATGCAAAACAGACATAACCTACTGACAGTTTTAGTACTGAAATAACCCCTGTCTCTCCCTCTCCCCTTGCCTCAACCCCCCACCCTCTCCAGACATAACAGCACTATCACAACAAACACAACGTAGGTTTCTAACACTACTGATTACATAAAAACATTTTTATTTAATTGTTTTCATTAAGATAAAACATGTGCACCATTTAGACAGTATTTTCCACGTTTGACACTTTCTAGCCTATTTCCTTTGGAGGAAGTGTTTACATAGTGTCAATCTGATGACACTTTGGAGTAAGTGTTCACAGAGTGTCTATCTGATGACACTTTGGAATCCTCATTGGGTGGATCAGGTGATCGGATGGATGAGATGACTGTGTTTGGGTGGATGAAGTGACTGGGTGGATGAGGTGACTGGGTGGATGAGGTGACTGTGTTTGGGTGGATTAGGTGAGTTTGGGTGGATGAGGTGGCTGGGTGGATGAGGTGACTGTGTTTGGGTGGATGAGGTGACTGTGTTTGGGTGGATGAGGTGACTGTGTTTGGGTGGATGAGGTGACTGTGTTTGGGTGGATGAGGTGACTGGGTGGATGAGGTGACTGTGTTTGGGTGGATGAGGTGACTGTGTTTGGGTGGATGAGGTGACTGTGTTTGGGTGGATGAGGTGACTGTGTTTGGGTGGATGAGGTGACTGGGTGGATGGGGTGACTGTGTTTGGGTGGATGAGGTGACTGTGTTTGGGTGGATGAGGTGACTGGGTGGATGAGGTGACTGTGTTTGGGTGGATGAGGTGACTGTGTTTGGGTGGATGAGGTGACTGTGTTTGGGTTGATGAGGTGACTGGGTGGATGAGGTGACTGGATGGATGAGGTGACTGTGTTTGGGTGGATTAGGTGAGTTTGGGTGGATGAAGTGACTGGATGGGTGAGGTGACTGGGTGGATGAGGTGACTGTGTTTGGGTGGATGAGGTGACTATGTTTGGGTGGATGAGGTGACTGGGTGGATGAGGTGACTGTGTTTGGGTGAATGAGGTGACTGTGTTTGGGTGGATGAGGTGACTGGGTGGATGAGGTGACTGGATGGATGAGGTGACTGTGTTTGGGTGGATGAGGTGACTGTGTTTGGGTGGATGAGGTGACTGTGTTTGGGTGGATGAGGTGACTGTGTTTGGTTTTCTCGCTGACAGAACTAGGAGCTGGAGGGAACTGCGCCTCCCCCAACGCCGCCTACTGCAAGTCGGGACTGACGTGCCAGGGCAATCTCTGCAGTGAGTAGTCGGCACTTGCCACCCTCTCTTTCTTTGTCGTCACGTTACACTGGGTGACCGATTGTGTCGTCACGTTACACTGGGTGACTAGTTGTGTCGTTACGTTACACTGGGTGACCAGTTGTGTCGTCACGTTACGCTGAGTGACCAGTTGTGTCGTCACGTTACACTGGGTGACCGATTGTGTCGTCACGTTACACTGGATGACGGATTGAGTCGTCACGTTACACTGGGTGACCGATTGTGTCGTCACGTTACACTGGGTGACCAGTTGTGTCGTCACGTTACACTGGGTGACCAGTTGTGTCGTCACGTTACACTGGGTGACCGATTGTGTCGTCACGTTACACTGGGTGACCAGTTGTGTCGTCACGTTACACTGGGTGACCAGTTGTGTCGTCACGTTACGCTGGGTGACCGATTGTGTCGTCACGTTACACTGGGTGACCAGTTGTGTCGTCACGTTACACTGGGTGACCGATTGTGTCGTCACGTTACACTGGGTGACCAGTTGTGTCGTCACGTTACACTGGGTGACCAGTTGTGTCGTCACG
>OY757548.1:1446528-1456274 GCA_963584105.1 Alviniconcha strummeri
TATATCGTGATAGTTGGGACATAATAACAAAAAGTGTTCTGCAGTTTCGAACGGGTGGCCGCAAGGCGCATGACTGGTTTTCGGTTAGATGTCGGTTAAAAAGATCAAAATTTAAGTCACTCATTTGAAGTCGTAATCTACAGTGAATTATTTGTTTCCATCCTTTGACCGGAATAGTAGTAACTAGACCTTAGTATCGTTATTAGTTAAATAGCGCTTAAACTCACTAAGAGAAGAACTTTCTTGAATATTTACTGGTAGGTTGTTCCACAGGAGAGTAGTAGAAGGGAAGAAAGAGTTACGGTATAATTCAGTCCGGAAGGAGGGTATGATACGTTCATAAGGTCGACGTCTGTGGTATGGATTAGTTCTGTGGTATGAATTTCTTAATTCTTTTAATGAGATCAGTGGGACAGAGTCTATACCGAATTTTGATTAAATAAGTGAAACTTTATTAGCTTTGGATGAAACAAGTGAATTCAGGTGATATTCTTGTTAATTCAGACTTACAGAGTTGCGTAGACTGAGTTTGGGCTTTAGCTGTTTGACCTTACAAACTGGCGGAGGTAAGTATGACGCAGATTGGCCCAAAAACGTTGAAAGTATGCAAGTATTTTCATTTGAAGGTTTTATTAGTTTGTTTGATCCTTATTTTGTTGAAAGAAGGACATTATTGCTTGCAGTCTGAGCACTGGTGCTAATGTTGGTTGGCTCTCTACCAAAGAAGAGCACACAAAGTAACCTGCACATCTGCCACACACGTCATGACGTCAGTGTCTTTGTCAAAATGGCTGCACTCACTGTCGTGGTTTTGCGACGTGTAATCGTTGATTTTTTTTGATTTTTTTTTAAACAAAACAAACTAGACCATAAATGAACTAAAAAACCATTATACCACCAGCCCTGTATTAACTGTTCCATGAACCATTAGACCACCAGCCCTGTATTAACTGTTCCATGAACCATTATACAACCCCGCCTTGTATTAACTGTTCCATGAACCATTACACCATTATTCACCAGGTTGTTTTAACAACTGTGTAATAAGTCAACCCCTTTCTGCCAGTCGTTACACAGCGGAAGCGGTGACAACTGCAAGGACTAGAGTTAGTCATGTCCATAGTGTTTACGACGAGAAACCACTGCCCCCATCTTTGTTTTTCAGGCGGTGGCATTGTGGGACTGACGTCACCTCTTCTGCTGGCTGCAGTCCTCGTGACGTCACGATTTGCGTAGCAGTCACCCGCGTGCCAGTCTCGAATAATGAATCACGTGACCCAATGGACTGCGATCTTCGTAATGATGCAGATTTAGAGTGACCATTTGAAAATGATCTTTTAAGACAGCAAACAAAATGATGTAGCTGCATCGATGAAGGTTTCCTTTCAATTTGTATCTTCCGCTACACGACCGTCAGGGCAATGGACACTGTTATGTCAAGTTCTTGCTTACATGCCATGTGTTTGGGCCGATACGGTTTCCCTGCAGAGAACGTAGTGGAGACTTTTCCACGTTCATATTCTGAAAATCTGTCGACCACAATAGACATCGTTTCCTAAAGATGATTTAAGTGTAAAACGGAGACATTGCATTCTACGGTTGTTTTAGAGTAAACATTAACTGTGACACAGAATCGCTTTATTTGTTCTTTACGAGGAAATGATGAGCAGTGTGTTGCTGTGAAAGAAACGTTATAACTGACAGCATGTCTGAGGTCACCCTGCCGTCCGCATCCGTCCAAACGATATCCGTCTTTACAATCGTGTGCTAGTCCTTACTAGGCTGGTGTCCTTAGCTATCGGATGGTTCCTGCAGGTCATCTGTTGGGCGCAGATGCTCATTTCCAGCATCGCCTCATCCGGTGCACCTGTCTCTGTCTTTGTTTTGCCCAGATATAAGCGGCATGTTTGCCTGAGTAGTTAAGAGAAAGTCAGGCCGCGTAGACCTCCCTCTCTCTCTTGCTTGCAGTCTTATACTTTCCCCTACTTCCATGTTCCCATTTCACTTTCAAATACAGGTGGTTTCATTCCGACTCATTCCAGCAACAAGACACCTTTGGTTGTTCTACGAGTTAAAAAAGAAACGAATTACGTCTAAACCCACAGTGCTCCTTGTTGGAGCTAAAAGCAATGAGATCGTCTAATCGGCACACTGACACCGCTGCCGGAGGTCAAAGAGACATTAACTGGAACAAAACCATTGCCGAGACTCATAAGAAGATTAAGGTTCTGTTCTGTGAAACAACAACAACAACAACAACAACAACAACAACAACAACAACAACAACAACAACAACAACAACAACAGCAACAACAACAGCAACAGCAACAGCATAAAATCAGTGACTCCAACGAATCAAGATCCGATTCTGTTCGGAATATGATTGGATACATTTGGTGACCTGACCCAGCGACAGAACTCCGTCAAGAGACAGCGCTGACCCAGCCCCTGTGGTTGAGGCTGTGACCCAGTCTCCTGCAGGCGTCAAGTCAACGCCCCGCTCTCGCTGTTCCCATTGTACCTCACACAGGCTTACACTGGAGAGGAAAAGGAAAAGGACACAATTTCATGCACAGCGCCAAAGTAACACTGGATGTTGGTCTGTAATGTATTAGTTTGTTTGTGCAATGTTATCGTAGTTTCAAATAAACGTTTCAAAAAGAAAAGAAAAATGCCTCAGTCTAGATTCAAGCCTTGTTTGTGCGTGCGCCACTGTGTGTGTGTGTGCGTACGTGCATGTGCGTGTGTCCGTGTATGCGCGCACGCGCGTTTGTGTTTGGGTGTGTGTCTGTGTGTTCAAATTCTGCAGATTGCGAATTAAAGGAGGCAGCTTACATTACTTTTGACAACAACAACAACAGCAACAGCAATTACTTCCTTCTACATCTACGTTCACATCCTCTGCAACACACACACACACACACACACACACACACACACACACACACACGCACGCACGCACGCACGCACGCACGCACGCACGCACGCACGCACGCACACTACACTACACTACACACACACACACACACAGACACGCACGCACGCACGCACACACACCAACAGGAAAAAGAACAAAACCCGAACAACATCAACCTCCAACTGTTGATAAGCTGGATAAAATATAACATTAAATGATTAGATACTTTACTAAATATTAACAGCAACAAGAAAAAGGTGGGGTGGGGGGTGGGTGGGGGGCAAAACTATACAACGGTACGAAATCGACAAACTTTCAAGACATGTGTGGCTTCTGCAATGACAAAAAAGATAGCATTGAACATATGTTTTGGAAATGTGCTTATATCAGACGTTTTTGGACTTCGCTGGAAACAATATTGAAAGAAAAATGTGAGACAGCGTTAAATGTAAAATTTACACAAAATCTTGTATTGTTTGGAACAGAAATAGACATCAAAACTGACACTGTCTTTGACTTAGTGATACTTCAAGCTAAGCAATTTATATACAAATGCAAACTCGACAAGTGCTTGCCAACTCTCTCCTGCTTCCTTCAACAACTGATGCTGAAACACAAAATAGATGAATACAATGCAAAGATCAGCGGCGAACTGCCCACCTTTATCGCGAACTGGCTCTGTTACAAGCCTATTTTGAAAACAGAAAACGGATAACCTCAGGGCATGTGTACTTATTTTAGATTTAGAATATATGCACATATGTGACAGGCAGTCAATCACGCTTTGTGCAAGGCAACTATCTGTCTATGAAGTACTTTGTCCAACTCTTTGTCTGTATGGATGTATCTTTTTTGTCTATTATGTATGTATAACATGAGCATGTATATTTGTATATGTGTGTTATCCACTGTCGGAACGGGTGCACTGATATGTTGTATTATTGTGTTATATTTGTTATACTGAATATAAAAAAAAAAAAACTTTCAAGACATAAACACACGCGCGCGCATACCCTCCCTCACACACGAAATAACCAAACAATGAATAATTCATTAGTAAGAACCAGTTGACAATCCCAAAATTTCTTTACAAGCCAAGAAACCAAGCCAAGGTGCTACATCCATCATTGTAGCAAATGATACTGAACCTTGTGCTATACATCTTTTTGTGTAGCCTAGGCTTCCTCTGGCCCAGTTACAAATGATCTTGAGTTCAGACTTTTCTGGGTGGTTTCAAATCAACAAAAAGGGAGTTCATTAACGCTCGAAAGACGTCACACAAACTCAACAATGAAGACCTGAGTCGGCTATGGCAACTCACCTAGCATTTGAGTACATATAAGGCACATAAACTCCTCCACAGGTACATCATCAAAAGGTGTTACACTTAATATGATGTACCTCTGGTGGAGTTTATGTACCTTGTATTTACTTGCATGCCATGTGAGAGTTACCGTAGGCGACTCAGGTCTTTGTTGTTGTGTTTGTGTGACGTCTATCGAGCGCTAATTAACTCCCTTGTGTGTTGATTCAGCACGAGCGCGGTGTGTCTCGCTGTCTTTTAGACTGAGGTGTAATACACTATAGCGAAACGGCTATAACAGCAATAACTCACCTAAGGCCGGATACCCTTATTTGATGTTAACAGAGCTAATTCCCATACCCATGACACGATTAACAGACAAGTGTGTTCCACCTCTTTCACAGGACACTGGTCAATAACATCATCGGTGACGGGATGTCGTTCTCAATTTTGAAGTGAGTTCAAAACACACAACAGGTTAAAAAGAACGCATATTAATTCTGAAACAGACAATACAAAACGCATGTTCTCTAGCTGTGTCTGTTTTGCAGTGTTTATAAATCAAAATAAATAAGCGTGCTTTTTGACTTTTCTGCGCGGTTTGATTTTGTTCCAGAGCAGCCTTGTTTCGGATTTCTTTGATTTCTTTAATGTGATTTCATTTTCAGGCTCAGGACTAACAAATGTTGCTTTGAACAAGCCAGCGACTCAGAGCACCTACAGCCAGGCCTATGGGCGACCAGAGAACGTTGTAGATGGCAACAAAGGCACTTCGATCAGTCAATGCACCCACACAGACTACCCTGACACCAACCCTGATCGTTGGTGGCGGGTGGACCTTCAGGGAATGTTTGAAATCCACACCGTGGTCATCACCAACAGAGGAGACTGTTGTGGTTAGTAGACCTTAGTCTTATGTTTGTTAAGCGTCGGTGCGGTCGTCACCTGCTTGAGGTCCGATCGGTTCTGAGTTTCCGACGTCCTTCGCGTTGCATTGTGGATACAGCGATGGGATCCTTCAGTCTAGAAATAAAACGCTAATGAGCTGCATGGTCACGACCATCTTGACCGATTGTGAATTATATAAAACGGGAGCCGGTGATAATGATGATGATGATGATAATGATGATGTTGATAATGACGATTCTGATGATGCCGCCGCCGCTGCTGCTGATTATGACTGTAGCAATTAGTGTGTCACCGTGTTAAAAACACGTTGACACACTAATTGTTACAGTTACCCTCTCGGCAACTTGGACGTCAACGTGGCCCATTTTCTGTCCGAATATTCCCAGGGTTGTTGGACTGTTAATGTTTGATGGTGATATTATGACTACGACGATTGTGACGACGATGGTTGTGACAGTTAGTATGTCTCCGTATCTTTAGGTGAGCGTCTGACCGACTTTGATATCAACGTGGCCCAGTCTCTGTCCGACGCTTCCCAGGGCTGGCAGGACTCCAGTCGGCTTTGCCTGCACCACCCTGGTCAGATTGGCCTGGGCAGCACTGAAAGCCTGGACTGCTCCCAGCCCGTGACTGGCCGCTACGTGACTCTAGTCCTGCCTACCAGTGGCCATCCTCTCCACTTCTGCGAGATGGAAGTGCTGGGCGTACCTGCTGTGCCGGGTGTGTGTGTGTGTGTGTGTGTGCGAGCGAGCGACCGACCGACAGAGAGAGAGAGAGAGAGAGAGAGAGAGAGAGAGAGAGAGAGAGAGAGAGAGAGAGAGAGAGAGAGAGAGAGAGAGAGTACGGGTTTTTGAAATATTCGATATGATGCCTTGAAAATGGAACTCCCCCCACTGAAAAAGGGCTCTGGCCTTATATCAATAAAATCAGTGTCAGTGTCAGTGTCTGTCTCTCTCGGGGGGTGAGCAGATCTAACAGTTGTACGGTTAGCTTGACACTTCGCTCTGCTAATTTTCCTTAATTAGGGTCGTTATAACCACTGTTGTATCACCTCGATTTGTGTATGGTCCATCGTGCGAAGACGGGCTGATCATGCCAGTGCCAAATTCGACTTTTAGAGCCGTGTGTGGCCAATTCTATTGGACATTTCAACATTTCATGTCTGAAAGAGCAAAAATAGCCAGACGTGCGCGGGTCAGTGTGATCAGAGCATGTTGGCCTCTGAGTTTTGATCGGACTGTGTTTGTGTGCACTGCGCTACTGGCGATGTGTGGTACCAACGACAAACAGTTAGACCCCAGCCACAGTGTCGTCTTCGAGGCAGGCTGTGAAAGAAAGGACAGTTCCTCTACTCAACAGCCGATTGCTGCCCTACAAAACTCGATGCACATGCTGCATCCCAACAGCAAAAAAAAAAAAAAAAAAAAAAAAAAGATCGAGGAAGGGCTCGGAAGCATTGAGGACAAGATCGACCCTCGATTGTGTGAAGTAGAAACACGTCAGACCCAGCTCGCAGACTGCATGGACAGTCTTCACTGCACTGCTGTCGGATAATCAGGACCTTAGAGGTACCGTGAACTACCTGGCCGAAAAGTGCGACTACATGGAGAACCAGAGCAGGCGCAACAACTTGGTGTTCACAGGCTTCGCATCGGTGAGGGAGGGCTTTGAATCGTGGGAGGACTGCGAAAGGGAAGTAAAAGCCTGTGTGAAAGAGGGCATGGGCACCACGGAGAGGTTGGAGATCGAGCGGGCACACAGAGCGGGAAAAGCCATCGTCGTTCGATTGTTGTCTTACAAGCAGAAGATGTTGGTGCTGACAAATGCGCGCAAGCTGAAGACCCCCAACGGCTACGACAACATCTACGCCAGAGAAGACTTTTCGGAAACTGTCCAGAAGAAACGTCAAGCACTGATGACTTTACAGAGAGAACTGAGGCAGAAGGGCCACAGCGCTAAACTGCGTTTTGACAAACTCATTACTGAGGATTCGATGTACACCTACGATCTCTTCAACGACCGAATCATGAGACACAACAAACGTGACAAGCAGCCAGCGAAGAACCCCGATGTTCCACGACACGAGGAGAGAGTCCGGCAAAGCGGTCTCTCCTGGGAAGGAGGGGGTGCCAGAAACGTTCATCATGGAGCCACTCCTGATCCACGAGCAACAGTACAGTCACAACACCGGCCTGGACCACCACAGGACTCTTCAGACTACCTGCTGCAATCTTCCCAGTTCCCTCCCCTGCGTCCAGTGCGGAATACAAGTGCCAGACAGCCAGACCAGGACCCCGCCGACAGTGGCCACACCGGCCTGGCGACCACCCAAGGCAGCTGGCGTCCTGGACATGAACAGCAGTGCGATGCCGTTCCAGCAGCGGGGGGAAAGGGGAACGACACGCCACACTGCACACGTCGGCAGTCCGAGACAGGCATCGCAACCGCTGACAGACTGACAGAAGGAAGGGGCCAGAGGGACAGCATCGAAGCTATTCCGGACCACCGAAGCTCCGCAGTCTCCGCCAACTACACCAACAACAGCGACGGCGAAACGAACGATTCCAGTGTGACAGAAGAGCAAAGAGGGTCGGCTAGTGTTTACAATCTGCGCGTCCGTGACAACAGCCAGGCTGACACGGATGCGAGTCAAAGTGACACGACAGCGGAGAGTGGCAACCTTGTGACGCGAAGAACAGCTGCAGCCGCACGTGGAATCCGTGACAGTGTCACGCGGGTTTGAGGTTTTGGCAGGGGCCATGGAAAAAACTCACCCTCCCGGGGCCGTATTGACACGATGTTCCACACTCAGCGCTCCGCCAACAAAGAAAGCAACGCCAGTGCACAGTCAAATAATACAGTCGTGGTAGATGTGAGCGATGCGGACGATACTGACGCGCTTTTCGACGACGCAGCCGATACCTAGGAATACGGCCGGCCCCGGTTTAATTTTGTAACGTTGGCTGAAACCTTTGCTGACAACACTTTTGATATGTCTGTTGTTGTTTTTGTTTTCTTTCTTTTCTGTGATTATGTCAAATTCGTCTGCCCAGCTGTCAACTTGTCATACCAAGGGAGACGATCAGGAAGTGTTATCGTGATGGTTAAGAAGCATATCAGTAAGTTTGTGGAAAGAATTAGTGTCCAGTGCGATAATATGATTGTTCTAAAGTTGTCAAGAACTCTGGTACGGAGGATGACTGTCTATATTTATCAACGTATGTACCCCCCCAGCGGCAGTCCTTTCTACGACTCAGCGGACTCCAACTGTCATATTGCAGGAAGTCGAAAAGTGTATTTGTGATCTTCTAGAGGAGTTCGGTGATGTGAACATCATTTGTAATGGCGACTTTAATGCAAGAACAGCCAACTACCAAGTTAATCAGGATTTTGTAAAGAATTATGAGAATGACGTGGCTGATAAGATAGAGATGTTGGAGTGCAGTCGAATCTCGCAAGACAGCCAGTTAAACGCTTTTGGGAAAAGACTCCTGGAGCTGTGTACATTGTTTGATCTCCAGTTGATCAGTGTCTGTGGGCCATGGGATAATCACGTCAAGTTCACCTTTATATCTGTCCAAGGCTGCAGTGTGGTGGATTATTTTCTAATGTCCAGCAGTTTGTTAGACTTTGTCTATACCTTTTCTGTCGAAGATAGAACTGAATCAGACCACATGCCGGTTGAGCTGTATTGCAATTTTTACACTGACTAAAATGCACATATACGTGACAAAAGACAGGCGAAAAAGGAAAATATATTTTGGTGCGAAGAAAAGGTTCAGGATTTTAAAGATTACGTTACATCCGTAGAGTTCAGGGACCATGTTGAGAGAGCAACTGGGATGATGAACGATTGTATCAATGCTTCCATTGAAATATTTACCCAGGCACTGCTTACTGCAGCGGGTTGCATGTTAAAAATTGTCACGGTTAGAACTGGCACACAAAATCGGTCATCTTGGTTTGATGCAGAATGCCACAAGAAGAAGAAAGACGTCAGAAAATATCTTATGCGTTTTAGAAATTCCGGAGATTCTCACGATCTTGTTATTTACCAAAGCCAGCGTAAAAAGTACAAATGTTTGCTGCAAAAGAAGAAACGCAAAGAACAGAACTCTTGTGTGGACAGTTTACTGGACACCATGAACAACTCAAAGGAGTTTTGGGGAGAAATTCGCAAGTATAGGCACAGAACACTAATAAGCAATGATATTTCACAATGGGAGCGGGTTGATCATTTTGACAAAGTATTTAATGAAAATACCACAGCCCAGGCTGAGAATGAAAACAATTATGGGAATCCTGGGAACGTTTGAGGAAAGCTACGATGAAATTCTTTATACCGATATAAGTGAACTAGAAGTGAAAAAGGCTATTCAACGCCTCAAAAATGATCAAGCTGCATGTGTAAATGGGGTAATCGCAGAGAATGCTAATGGCTGCAGCACAAGAAATAACATATTTTATAATGAAATACTTCAGTGTCCTCTTCTCAAGTTCACAGTTCCCATCTGAGGGGACAAGAGCGATTATAATTCCACTGCATAAAAAAGGTGACGTAAACAACCCCGATAACTGCAGAGGAATATCACTTCTGAGTGTCGTAAGTAAGGTTTA
>OY757548.1:1456474-1479159 GCA_963584105.1 Alviniconcha strummeri
GGTAACTGCATGGCCCGGCGGGTTGCGTCGTTTGCGCAGAACAATATTAGACAGATCTTGCTGATATCATGCTAACATGTATCAGCAAGTTCCACCATCAGAATTTTATGTTACACACACACACACACACACACACACACACACACACACACACACACACACACACACACACACACACACACACACACACACACAACCATGGACATTGTAGCAGGCCTGCCAGCTAACCTCAGCGTTGGCACAGACTTGGTTCTGCTGTATCTGTCCTGACAGACTTGGTTCTGTTGTATCTGTCCTGACAGACTTGGTTCTGCTGTATCTGTCCTGACAGACTTGGTTCTGCTGTATCTGTCCTGACAGACTTGGTTCTGCTGTATCTGTCCTGACAGACTTGGTTCTGCTGTATCTGTCCTGACAGACTTGGTTCTGCTGTATCTGTCCTGACAGACTTGGTTCTGCCTGCTGTATCTATCCTGACAGACTTGGTTCTGCTGTATCTGTCCTGACAGACTTGGTTCTGCTGTATCTGTCCTGACAGACTTGGTTCTGCTGTATCTGTCCTGACAGACTTGGTTCTGCTGTATCTATCCTGACAGACTTGGTTCTGCCTGCTGTATCTATCCTGACAGACTTGGTTCTGCTGTATCTGTCCTGACAGACTTGGTTCTGCTGTATCTGTCCTGACAGACTTGGTTCTGCTGTATCTGTCCTGACAGACTTGGTTCTGCTGTATCAATCCTGACAGACTTGGTTCTGCTGTATCAATCCTGACAGACTTGGTGCACAGACTTGGTTCTGCTGTATCTGTCCTGACAGACTTGGTTCTGCTGTATCAATCCTGACAGACTTGGTTCCGCTGTATCTATCCTGACAGACTTGGTTCTGCTGTATCTATCCTCAGAGACTTGGTGCACAGACTTGGTTCTGCTGTATTTGTCCTGACAGACTTGGTTCTGCTGTATCTATCCTGACAGTCAGTCAGGCAACTCACCGTCCACTGATGCTGTGCTGGCCCTCTTCAGTCTGTCTCCATCTGACCGGACGCATCGGCTCTATCCGCCAGTACCTGGCTGTTGAAGCAACCCAAACCCTCGTCTTGGTCTTTGTTCTCTGCAAGTTGGGCTCTTGTAACTTTCTTCTATCTGGTTGCCCACTTGACCTTTTCAATAGACTACAGAAAGTACACAACTGCAGCGAAATTGGTTTTGAAAGCACGCAAACGCGGTCATGTGAAAACTCTTCTGCAAGCTCTTCAGTGGTTACCGAGCCAGAATAGACAACAAACTGTCCATTATCTGCCACAACCTTTTCTCTGATTCATATCCTGCCTATTTTTCCGACCTTCTCACTGTGCAGTTTCTTCCAGGCAGTTTCGTTCTTCTGCAGACACGCGGATACTGCGTATCCCCCATGTTAAAACAAAACAAAACAAGTTTGTTCTTAAACAAACAAGAATTCTGTCACCCAAGCAACTGTTTGACCAGTTAAAGTTAGAACTATGGCATCTTGCTTATTTTAGAAGCCTCCCCCCCCCCCCCCCCCCCCATTGCAACGTCTTAAAATTGTTCCTTTCAGTTTCCTAAAGATTTTGTTTGTCATCAACACAATATCGGTTTAATGTGTTCTACTGGAGGAATGTTTTGTAATAAAATATCTTTATGTGTGCATGTATCTTGCATCTTCATGTGCCTGTATAACTATGTGCATTAAAGTGCATAACACCTTTACTAAATCTAAAGGAAAATGACTGCTGCCAGCGTTGTGGGAAAAGAAAAGAAACCACTCGAAAGGTTCAAAAGTACAACACTAGCACTGTGGAGCGTTTTCCTTCTACAAAGCAGCGAACAAACAATTAAGGTACAAAAGCACAGTATTCCAACTCACAGTATGCCGAATCACAGTATGTCAAATCACAGTATGCCAAATCACAGTATGCCGAATCACAGTATGTACAATCACAGTATGCCAAATCACAGTATGCCGAATCACAGTATGTCAAATCACAGTATGCCAAATCACAGTATGCCGAATCACAGTATGCCGATTTTTTTGATTTTTTTTTTAATCGTATCTGTCCTGAGGACCCTTGTGTCCATTTGCCCAGACCGTCATGTGAATGTTTGTTTGTTTGGATCTACGTCAGTAAGGGCGCCGTGTGGAGTCATTGTGAACCGTCTGGCTGGCACGTTGTAATAAGACTGCAGTATAATGCGCCAGCTGCCTTTGAGGAGCGTATTCAGACTGGTTGAAAGGCTGTGCTCCTCCAGCGTGGCTTCCAAAAGGGTGTGAATGCCGTGTGCAGCTAAGCGTGTACGTGTCGCAATTAAGGGTTAAGACGACACATCCCCACTATCCACATCAAGCAGAACGTCGTTAGTCACGGTGAGTAGAGCCGTCTCGGTGGCTGTGACGCGGACAGTAGGCAGACTGGGAAGGGCAGAGCAGGTCGTGGGAACTGAAGCAGGCCAAGAGTTGCCGCAGAACTAGTTTATCAAATCAAATTTTAAAAAATCAAATCAAGTGGTTTATTTCAGAAACCCCAGTGGGGGTACATGAAAGAACATCAATGAAAGAACATCTGGTATGACACGGCAGTAAACATAAAATACAAATGCATACAACAAAAAGAAACAAACCTCAACAAAAACGAAAACAAAATCGTACGCGTTTCCAAAACAAGAAACCAGAGAAAGGTCATTAACCAAAACAAAAGCTAGAGTAAAAAATGAAAATAGATGGGTACAGCAAACACACACACACTCTCACTCACTCACATACACGACGCACGCTTGCACATCCACCCGCCTGCCCACGCTCCCACCCACCCACACACACACACACCCAGGATTTGGGGAAAAGGAGGGGGATTCGACAGGCGTATATTCTCTAAAAAATAATAATAATAATATTACATTAATAGAAGAAGAAGAAGAAGAAGAAAAAGCATTTATCGCTCTACGTACTCTTGACATCAGAATTCACTCATAATAAATTTCAAAAAGTGTGCTAAATTTACCAATAATCGTTTCTTTTTACTGTAAAAGACTATGAAATCTATTAACATTTGCATTTTTACAATAAACTGGTGAAAGATATTTTTTCTGGATTCAGCAAGAAAAGGACAACTAAAAACATAATGAAATTCGTCACCAATGTCAGCAGATGAACACTTAGTACATAATCTGTCTTCGTAAGGCAAGTTCATTACTCTTCCCCTTTGAATTGGGAGTCTATGGTTTAGTGTTCTAAAATGTATAAATGTGTATGTTAAGTTAAGCGGTAAAATTTGCAAAGAGTTGCCGCAGAACTAGTTTATCAATGACTTTGGACAGGAATGAAAGGTTTTGATAGTTCTTAAGGTTGCTGAGGTGAAGAGTCCACTGTTTGTTTGAGTACTTCATTGTCCCTTGCGGGAAACTCGGGTCGCCTTACCCGGGTAAGGTACAGCAGCCGCAAGAGCAGCGCTGCCCATTCCTATCGGTGTGTGCAGTATTTTTCTCTGTCTAAACAGTGGTATGGCTGCCAGCGTTTGGGATTTTTAACGTGCGCGCAGATATCGATTTATTACGCGATTGCACGTGGTGTGTGTGGGGGGGGGGGAGCGGGCGGCGGGAGGGGGGGGGGTAGCTGTGCGGACGCTACAGGAGAATCTGCACTGAAAGATGATTCTGGGAGGACCGCACCCGCGACTCAACCCGCGTCAGCATCGCGCCAGGCTTTTCAGTCGGACGCTTTACCAACTGAGCCATCACCTCATCTTTTGAGAAGAGGCTTAACGACAGCATTTTGAATTCTGACGGGAAGGAACCAGACAGCAGACTGTCGTTAACAATGTGAGACAGAGTGGGTAGAAGGACGTCTAAGCAGTCAAGAAACTGTGTTCCTGCTCAGACACCGGACAGAATGATTGATGAGTCAAGGACAGAATGAGTCTAGGACATATTAATGAGTCAAGGACAGAATGAATGAAGGACAGAATGAGTCTAGGACATATTAATGAGTCAAGGACAGAATGAGTCTAGGACATATTATTGAGTCAAGGACAGAATGAGTCTAGGACATATTAATGAGTCAAGGACAGAATGAATCAAGGACAGAATGAGTCTAGGACATATTATTGAGTCAAGGACAGAATGAGTCTAGGACATATTAATGAGTCAAGGACAGAATTAATTAAGGATAGAATGAGTCTAGGACATATTTATTAATGAGTCAAGGACAGAATGAGTCTAGGACATATTAATGAGTTTAGGACAGAATGAATCAAGGACAGAATGAGTGTAGGACATATTAATGAGTTAAGGACAGAATGAATCAAGGTCAGAATGAGTCTAGGACATACTGAGTCAAGGACAGAAGACAAACACAAATCAGGGCAGTCTAGAGGCGAGGAAGGGGTTTGTCAAGGTCAGAGGTGTGTCAAGGTCAGAGGTGTGTCAAGGCCAGAGGTGTGTCGGGAACATTGTAAAGCAATCACAGAAAACAGCGGGAAGCTGGCCAACATGTGCAGCATTATCGTAAACTGGACTGGCGCTGTTAACTGAGCACACAGTTATGTCATTGTACTTCTGTCGGGGGCAGGGTGTGGACTGTTGCAAACGACAGCTGTCTGCCGTGCCGACTGTTGCACACACCGACAGCTGTCTGCCGACTGTTGCACACACCGACAGCTGTCCACCGTGCCGATTGTTGCACACACCGACAGCTGTCTGCCGACTGTTGCACACAACGACAGCTGTCTACCGTGTGAATGTGTGTGTGTGTGTGTGTGTGTGTGTGTGTGTGTGTGTGTGTGAGAGAGAGAGAGAGAGAGAGAGAGAGAGAATGAGTATGTGTGTGTGTGTGTGTGTGTGTGTGTGTGTGTGTGTGTGTGTGTGTGTGTTGCAGAGGATGTGAACGTAGATGTAGAAGGAAGTAATTGCTGTTGTTGTTGTTGTCAAAAGTAATGTAAGCTGCCTCCTTTAATTCGCAATCTGCAGAATTTGAACACACAGACACACACCCAAACACAAACGCGCGTGCGCGCATACACGGACACACGCACATGCACGTACGCACACACACACAAACACACACACACACACACACACACACACACACACACACACACACACACACACACACACACACACACATGCATGCACGCACGCACGCACGCACACACACAGTGGCGCACGCACAAACAAGGCTTGAATCTAGACTGAGGCATTTTTCTTTTCTTTTTGAAACGTTTATTTGAAACTACGATAACATTGCACAAACAAACTAATACATTACAGACCAACATCCAGTGTTACTTTGGCGCTGTGCATGAAATTGTGTCCTTTTCCTTTTCCTCTCCAGTGTAAGCCTGTGTGAGGTACAATGGGAACAGCGAGAGCGGGGCGTTGACTTGACGCCTGCAGGAGACTGGGTCACAGCCTCAACCACAGGGGCTGGGTCAGCGCTGTCTCTTGACGGAGTTCTGTCGCTGGGTCAGGTCACCAAATGTATCCAATCATATTCCGAACAGAATCGGATCTTGGATTCGTTGGAGTCACTGATTTTATGCTGTTGCTGTTGTTGTTGTTGTTGTTGTTGTTGTTGTTGTTGTTGTTTCACAGAACAGAACCTTAATCTTCTTATGAGTCTCGGCAATGGTTTTGTTCCAGTTAATGTCTCTTTGACCTCCGGCAGCGGTGTCAGTGTGCCGATTAGACGATCTCATTGCTTTTAGCTCCAACAAGGAGCACTGTGGGTTTAGACGTTTCTTTTTTAACTCGTAAAACAACCAAAGGTGTCTTGTTGCTGGAATGAGTCGGAATGAAACCACCTGTATTTGAAAGTGAAATGGGAACATGGAAGTAGGGGAAAGTATAAGACTGCAAGCAAGAGAAAGAGAAAGAGGTCTACGCGGCCTGACTTTCTGTTAACTACTCAGGCAAACATGCCGCTTATATCTGGGCAAAACAAAGACAGAGACAGGTGCACCGGATGAGGCGATGCTGGAAATGAGCATCTGCGCCCAACAGACGACCTGCAGGAACCATCCGATAGCTAAGGACACCAGCCTAGTAAGGACTAGCACACGATTGTAAAGACGGATATCGTTTGGACGGATGCGGACGGCAGGGTGACCTCAGACATGCTGTCAGTTATAACGTTTCTTTCACAGCAACACACTGCTCATCATTTCCTCGTAAAGAACAAATAAAGCGATTCTGTGTCACAATTAATGTTTACTCTAAAACTACCGTAGAATGCAATGTCTCCCTTTTACACTTAAATCATCTTTAGGAAACGATGTCTATTGTGGTCGACAGATTTTCAGAATATGAACGTGGAAAAGTCTCCACTACGTTCTCTGCAGGGAAACCGTATCGGCCCAAACACGTGTCCATTGCCCTGACGGTCGTGTAGGGGAAGATACAAATTGAAAGGAAACCTTCATCGATGCAGCTACATCATTTTGTTTGCTGTCTTAAAAGATCAATTTGAAATGGTCACTCTAAATCTGCCTCATTACGAAGATCGCAGTCCATTGGGTCACGTGATTCATTATTCGAGACTGGCACGCGGGTGACTGCTACACAAATCGTGACGTCACGAGGACTGCAGCCAGCAGAAGAGGTGACGTCAGTCCCACAATGCCACCGCCTGAAAAACAAAGATGGGGGCAGTGGTTTCTCGTCGTAAACACTATGGACATGACTAACTCTAGTCCTTGCAATTGTCACCGCTTCCGCTGTGTAACGACTGGCAGAAAGGGTTTGACTTATTACACAGTTGTTAAAACAACCTGGTGAATAATGGTGTAATGGTTCATGGAACAGTTAATACAAGGCGGGGTTGTGTAAAGGTTCACGGGACAGTTAATACAGGGCTGGTGGTCTAATGGTTCATGGAACAGTTAATACAGGGCTGGTGGTCTAATGGTTCATGGAACAGTTAATACAGGGCTGGTGGTCTAATGGGTTTTTAGTCCATTTATGGTCTAGTTTGTTTTGTTTTTTAAAATTTTAAAAGTCAACGATTACACGTCGCAAAACCACGACAGTGAGTGCAGCCATTTTGACAAAGACAGTGACGTCATGACGTGTGTGGCAGATGTGCAGGTTACTTTGTGTGCTCTTCGTTGGTAGAGAGCCAACCAACATTAGCACCAGTGCTCAGACTGCAAGCAATAATGTCCTTCTTTCAACAAAATAAGGATCAAACAAACTAATAAAACCTTCAAATGAAAATACTTGCATACTTTCAACGTTTTGGGGCCAATCTGCGTCATACTTACCTCCGCCAGTTTGTAAGGTCAAACAGCTAAAGCCAAACTCAGTCTACGCAACTCTGTAAGTCTGAATTAACAAGAATATCACCTGAATTGACTTGTTTCATCCAAAGCTAATAAAGTCTCACTTATTTAATCAAAATTCAGCATAGACTCATTAAAAGGATTAAGAAAATTTTACGAGAAAGACAGAGACAGAGAAAGAGAGACACAGAGAGGCAGACAGACAGAAAATCGGTATTGTCTGTCGTACACCAATATCTTCTTCTTCTTCATTTTTTTAATTAATTTTTTTAAGATGTCCACCGGGTCTTTTGAGAAATTAACAGGTTTGTGTCTTTCTTATGTGTCAACAAATCCTCAAGAAAGTTGGAAGACACTTGATATTGGTGTGCAGTAGGTGTCCGTGTGAGAATATCTGAACTTGATGGCACAGACAAAAGACCCCACTGTCAAAGTCAAGATAGTACGTGAGAATATCTGAACTTGATGGCACAGACAAAAGACCCCACTGTCAAAATCAAGATAGTACGTGGAACGATACACGATCGAAATAATGATCGAATAAAGCCAGAGTTGGCATTACAAGGGGAGTAACTGCATAGAAAACGCATATTAGTGTTGTGAGGTTGTTTCCCTTGGACCAATGGGCCGCATCCTATAAAAACGAGATCAAAAGATCAAGAGATCTTAGAGGAGGGAGGTGGAGCTGGACCCTCACTTTTGCCCAGAAGAGATCATGAGTAGGGAGGTGGAGCTGGGCTGAGCAAGTTGGACATCTTTTGCTTTGAGTTGTCCAAGTTGTTCGTCAACAGCGGTGCAACGGACATTGTCTTAGTGACTCTGTCCAGCACAGCAGTTGAAAGAGCAATTGCGCAGTGCACAAGTCGCTGGGCAATGGCGAGGGGACACCGCCTTAACACTTCCATTGTTCTGGCGGCGGTCCACGGTCTCTCCGGTCTTTTTCGGGCGGTTTCCGCGGTCGAGCCAATCACCCTGGTCCTCTTTCCCACTCTGTCCCCGTCCCTAATAGGTCATCCCGCCTCCGTGGACGTTAAGCAACATAAAAGCCAAAGTTCACTTGCAGTCTAGGGGGGCGGGGATAGCTCAGTGGTTAGAGCACCGGACTCGTGATTGAAAGGTCGCGGGTTCGAATCCCTGCTGGAACGGCGGGAGAATTTTCTTCTCCAGGGTCGACTTTCTGTGCTGACTCTTATTTCGGTATCCGTTCCACCCCCGTGTTACCACAGTAGCACGTAAAAAATCCCGGTCATTCTGCCAAAAGTGCAGGTGGCAGGTTTATTGAACCGTGCTTCGGCATTGGTCACAACTTGTCCCTAATATGTCTCATGACATCTGAGGACATTAAGCATCAACTCATCATCATCATCACTTGCAGAGAAAAACATAGTTCAGGAGCTGTGTGAGAGTCGAGGTGGACGACCTGGGCTGTCCGTCCTAACGAGCCTTCTGGTTTCCGTGGACGTAAAGATTTATTGAACCATGCTCACGCATTGGTCTCAGCTTGTCCCTAATATGTCAGCCGACATCCGAGGACATTAAGCAACGCAAGCGAGCCATCACTTGCAGCGCTATTAATATTCTATAGCGGCCGACCGTTGTGGCTGTTAGGATAAGCAAGTGGAGGGGCTCACCGCTGTCACAGGACTTGTTGTCGGCGCTGGCCGTGTAGCTGGTCATGCACTGGCAGGAGCCGGTGCCCGCCGCCCCGCACTGGCCGTACACCACGCACTGCATGTTGGCCGTGCACACCGCGCCCACCAGCTTGGCTGTAGCAAACATAGCCACCATCAGGGGCCTGGCTGCATACTACCCTCCCTCTTCACACACACACACACACACACACACACACACACACACACACACACACACACACACATACACACACACTCATTCACTCACTCAATCAATCACTCAATCAAACACACACACACACACACACACACACACACACACACACACACACACACACACACACACTCACTCACTCACTCACTCACTCACTCACTCACTCACCTCACTCACTCAAACACACACACACGGGCGCGCGCATGCACGCACCAACACACAGAGTCATTCTCTCCCTCTCTCTCACACACACATTTTCACACTCACTCACTCACTCACTCACTCAAACACACACACACACACACACACACACACACACACACACACACACACACACACACACACACACACACTCACTCAAACACACACACACACACACACACACACACACACACACACACACACACACACACACACACACACACACACACACACACACAGCCCTCCTCCCTGTCACAGAAAGACAGCCACTGACCGCAGTCCATGTTGGAGTTGACGGCGGTGAAGCCGCTGGAGCACTGACAGTTGCCGGTCCCAGCCGCCCCGCACTGCCCGTTGCTCGGACACTCCGCGTTGCTGGTGCACGCCTCCCCCACGTTCTTGGCTGGACACACAGCCAGGGAATGTCCGTCAACACACAGCCAGGCAATGTCCGTCAACACACAGCCAGGCAATGTCCGTCAGTTAGTCAACACACAGCCAGGCAATGTCCGTCAGTTAGTCAACACACAGCCAGGGAATGTCCGTCAGTTAGTCAACACACAGCCAGGGAATGTCCGTCAGTTAGTCAACACAGCCAAGGAATGTCCGTCAACACACAGCCAGGCAATGTCCGTCAGTTAGTCAACACAGCCAGGGAATGTCCGTCAGTTAGTCAACACAGCCAAGGAATGTCCGTCAACACACAGCCAGGGAATGTCCGTCAACACACAGCCAGGCAATGTCCGTCAACACACAGCCAGGCAATGTCCGTCAGTCGACATACAACCAGCGGACGTTCCTCAGACAGCTACAAGTACAATGATCGGGAGTATTTACTACGCGCGCGCGCGTGTGTGTGTGTATTCGTGCGTATATGTGCGTGCGTGCGTGCGTGAGTGCGTGCGCGCGCATGTGTGTGTGTGTGTGTGTATTTGTGTATGTTTGAGTGCGTGTGTGTGTGTGTGTGTGTGTGTGTGTGTGTGTGTGTGTGTGTGTGTGTGTGTGTGTGTGTGTGTGTGTGTGTGTGTGTGTGTGTGTGAATGTGTGCTGACTGCTACTCACAGCACTCCGCGTTCGCTCTCTTGGCGGTGAAACCCGAGCTGCAGGAACAAGTGGTGGAGCAGGCCGCGTTGGCGAGACAATCACCTCCGGAGGCGCACGTCTGACCAACGCCCATTTCTGAAAGGGAGGAAAGCCAAGCCAGCAAGTGACAACGGCCAGCCTGACGATGAGTCCAGCCAGCAACAGGCCCAGCAACAGGCCCACACACCCACCGCTAACCCAGAGCGCGCTGACGGTGCACGACGTGCTACTGTCCATTAACCCTCTCTCGACCCAAAACTGCTCCTCCCACTTGTCATCGATAGTCTGCTATTTGTTCCACATGGCCATAGTCCGACGTGCCATTTGTCCGACATGTAGATAGTCCCACATGTCATTTGTCCTATGTGTCGGTAGTCCCACATGTCATTTGTCCTATGTGTCGGTAGTCCGACATGTCATTTGTCCTATGTGTCGATAGTCCGACCTGTCATTTGTCCGGCGTTTTATTAGTTCCAATAGTGGGACACAGGAGGGCCGGAGTTTGAAATGAGCTATTCCCTAAGTGTCGAGAGGCATGTTGCGGCACGTTTTGTCACCGGACGTTTTGTCACCGGCACGTTTTGTCACTACGGCACTTTTGTAACCACGGCACTTTTTGTTACCACGGCACCTTTCCTTACCACGGCACCTTTTGTTACCACGGCACCTTTCGTTACCACGGCACCTTTTGTTACCACGGCACCTTTCGTTACCACGGCACCTTTCGTTACCACGGCAGTGATGCCTCCACGTTTTGGCAGCCACGCGATGGTGACAAATCGTGCAGCCATTGTACCTTTTTTACTTTGACATCAATATATGTAATAGGTAACAGTGTGTGTGTGTGTGTGCGTGTGTGTGTGTGTGTGTGTGTGAGAGAGAGAGAGAGAGAGAGAGAGAGAGAGAGAGAGAGAGAGAGAGAGAGAGAGAGAGAGAGAGAGAGAGCATGTGAGAGAGTAACAGTAATGAAACGTATACAAGCAATAAAGAATGATGAAACAATGTACAGTGACTGAAATGTTCAGCATCAACTCTTTGAACTTCAGAGGCAGTAAAACATACTTTCCTCCGCAGAATGCTCACAGTTCTTTTGATAACCTGATGACTCCATTGAATATTAAACAAATGATGTTGTTTTGATCTTCTTTGCTTCGCGACTATGTTAATGATGTGTTACTATCAAAGTGCCGCACTCCCTTTAGAATTAAATAAAAAGAATTTAAAACAAAGATGACCCCATTTGAATTAGGCAACTTCCGTTAGGATCCCACTTTCTGCTTGACTTGTAACTCCAGTGTACAGGGCAAGCAGTAAAGCCGACACAGTGAACTAACCCCCTATAATACATGAAACATTATCCGCGGGGTTTTATTTTCGGTGGAAGGGTCAAAACTGGTCGGGGTCAGTACGTAGCGAAAGTTTTCAAAAGACGTTCGACACAAAGTCCTCATGGCCTGGGAGCAGGTGGGAAACAATAATTAATAAAACCAAAAACGTGTCAGGCGCGTATTATCATATAAACCTCATCAGGCGCTGGAGCAGGTGGGAAACAATAATTAATAAAACCAAAAACGTGTCAGGCGCGTATTATCATATAAACCTCATCAGGCGCTGGAGCAGGTGGGAAACAATAATTAATAAAACAAAAAACGTGTCAGGCGCGTATTATCATATAAACCTCATCAGGCGCTGTTCAGTCCGCGTTTACCTTCAAATTCATCCAGTCATATCAATCACCTTTCAGACATAGCAACTGGACAGACACAATACACGATCAAACCGCACGATCTCTCGGTCTGTACATAGTCCTATCGACACTGCTCACATAGCAGTCGCCTTCTAGTCTACTCAAAGTAATCCAGGTTTTCACTTCAACACTGATTGACGTGGGGATAATAAAACACCACACACACACACACACACACACACACACACACACACACACACACACACACACACACACACACACACACACACACACACACACACACGCACACCCGCACGCACGCACCCACGAACGAAAACACCCACCACACACACCCACGAGCGAGTGAATCTTTGGGCACAACTGGTCACCCAGTGTAACCTGACGACACAGCTGGTCACCCAGTGTAAGCTGACGACACAATTGGTCACCCAGTGTTTCGTGACGACACAAATGGTCACCCAGTTTAACCTGACGACACAATTGGTCACCCAGTGTAACCTGACGACACAAGTGGTCACCCAGTGTAACATGACTACACAACTGGTCACCCAGTGTAACATGTCTACACAACTGGTCACCCAGTGTAACCTGACGACACAATCGGTCACACAGTGTAACGTGACGACACAATCGGTCACCCAGTGTAACGTGACGACACAATCGGTCACCCAGTGTAACGTGACGACACAATCGGTCACCCAGTGTAACGTGACGACACAATCGGTCACCCAGTGTAACGTGACGACACAACTGGTCACCCAGTGTAACGTGACTACACAACTGGTCACCCAGTGTAACGTGACGACACAATCGGTCACCCAGTGTAACGTGACGACACAACTGGTCACCCAGTGTAACATGACGACACAACTGGTCACCCAGTGTAACGTGACTACACAACTGGTCACCCAGTGTAACGTGACGACACAACTGGTCACCCAGTGTAACGTGACCACACAATCGGTCACCCAGTGTAACGTGACGACAAAGAAAGAGAGGGTGGCAAGTGCCGACTACTCACTGCAGAGATTGCTCTGGCACGTCAGTCCCGACTTGCAGTAGGCGGCGTTGGGGGAGGCGCAGTTCCCTCCAGCTCCTAGTTCTGTCAGCGAGAAAACCAAACACAGTCACCTCATCCACCCAAACACAGTCACCTCATCCACCCAAACACAGTCACCTCATTCACCCAAACACAGTCACCTCATCCACCCAGTCACCTCATCCACCCAAACACAGTCACCTCATCCACCCAAACACAGTCACCTCATCCACCCAGTCACCTCACCCATCCAGTCACCTCATCCACCCAAACTCACCTAATCCACCCAAACACAGTCACCTCATCCATCCAGTCACCTCATCCACCCAGTCACATCATCCACCCAAACACTCACCTCATCCACCCAAACACAGTCACCTCATCCACCCAGTCACCTCATCCACCCAAACACAGTCACCTCATCCACCCAAACACAGTCACCTCATCCACCCAGTCACCTCATCCACCCAAACACAGTCACCTCATCCACCCAAACACAGTCACCTCATCCACCCAAACACAGTCACCTCGTCCACCCAAACACCTCATCCACCCAAACACAGTCACCTCATCCACCCAAACACAGTCACCTCATCCACCCAAACACAGTCACCTCATCCACCCAGCCACCTCATCCACCCAAACTCACCTAATCCACCCAAATACAGTCACCTCATCCACCCAGTCACCTCATCCACCCAGTCACTTCATCCACCCAAACACAGTCATCTCATCCACCCGATCACCTGATCCACCCAATGAGGATTCCAAAGTGTCATCAGATAGACACTCTGTGAACACTTACTCCAAAGTGTCATCAGATTGACACTATGTAAACACTTCCTCCAAAGGAAATAGGCTAGAAAGTGTCAAACGTGGAAAATACTGTCTAAATGGTGCACATGTTTTATCTTAATGAAAACAATTAAATAAAAATGTTTTTATGTAATCAGTAGTGTTAGAAACCTACGTTGTGTTTGTTGTGATAGTGCTGTTATGTCTGGAGAGGGTGGGGGGTTGAGGCAAGGGGAGAGGGAGAGACGGGGGTTATTTCAGTACTAAAACTGTCAGTAGGTTATGTCTGTTTTGCATGATACCTGTGATTTTAGTTTGCTATCTTTTAACTGAGGGTTTGCTATGCTATTTATTTGATAGTACTGGTCTGAATAGAAATGTTCGTGAAGTATTTTGTCTGTCTGGGTTAAATTTGATGATAGTTGTTGAAAATGCTTGACCTGTGAGTGCATGTGTTGACGCGTGTAACTGGTAGGGTTGACTGTTTCGGATGTGTGTGTGCCCTCCAGACGCTAAGATAAAGGACTCTGTGTTTTTCATGTGTACTTGTGTTCATGTATTATTATACTGTGTGTTATTTTACTTGTATCTTTTATGCAGTCGTAAGGCAAATTTCTATGTTATTTATAGACAATAAAGATTCTGTATTCTGTACAAGTTAATTTGTTTAAATAATTTTATGAACATTAAACAAACACTTATTTTCATTTCAATATTTTTTCTATATACCTAAGAATTAGTGTGCCTTGTGGCCAACTTGGAATACGTTTCATCAAAAAACAAATTAAAACAGCAACCTTCAAGAAAATACACCCCGTCTGGCTCCTTAACTCATAGAAAGCGACTGTTGCTGCTGTGTGCACTGTATTGCACCTACTACAGATACTGTATATATGTAACGTCACATTGTTTTCTAGCCTGTTTGCTGTGGGGATCTCTCCTGTCGTTAATATATTCTAAAACGGGAACTCAACCCAGAAGGCAAGTTGTCCTGAACATGTACCATAAAAAAAGGAAACAGTTTTCATTTGCGTGTTTCGTTTGTTTGTTCTATCAAATACAGAAAAGTGTCTACTTCTTTGCTTGGTTGCTCCGTCAAATACAGAAAAGTACCTACTTCTTTGCTTGGTTGTTGCATCAAATACAGAAAAGTATCTACTTCTTTGCTTGGTTGTTCTATCAAATACAGAAAAGTATCTACTTATTTGCTTGGTTGTTGCATCAAATACAGAAAAGTATCTACTTCTTTGCTTGGAGTTGGCGCTGCTCAGAGCGCAGCCATGTCGCTTCGCTCTTTACGGACGTAGAGCAGAAAAAGAGCGGCTCCCGCGTATTTCAAACGTTTGCCACACATGCCGGCCATGTTTATGACGTCGCTGATACACTGCTGTGCACACAGAGACAACACATACAGTCGTGGTTTGGCAACAGCCAACGTCCATAGTCGACAAAGAGGGGGAGACGTGGAGTGAGCACGTGCTGCAAGTCTTCGTTGCACTGGTCACCCCGCCACGCCCTCTCCTTTCAACACCTATTGCACAGTCCTGCTCCCTTGTCGGTCGGTCTAATAGTACACAACAACACGTATTTTACCCCTCCATCTATTCGTCTGCTGATCTGTCTGTCTGTCTGTCTGTCTGTCTGTCTGTCTGTCTGTCTGTCTGTCTGTCTGTCTGTCTGTCTGTCTGTCTAACAAACTGTAAGAAGCATTTCATCCCTTTCTGAAACTTCCACTTCACTGTCTGTTTGTCTAATGCACTGCAAACCCATTTCAACACTCCGTCAACTGCTCTGCTGTCTCCCAGTAAAGACTCCAACTTACTACACATGTCGCTTTTACACACCAGTAAAGACTCCCACTTACTACACATGTCGCTCTCACACACCAGTAAAGACTCTTACTGAGTAAAGACTCCTACTTACTGAAAACATCGGTCTTGCAGTAAGTAGGAGTCTTTACTGGTGTGAACACCAGTAAAGACTCCTACTTACTGCATACATCGGTCTCACACACCTGTAAAGACTCCTACTTACTGCAGACATCGGTCTCACACACCAGTAAAGACTCCTTATACTTACTGCAGACATCGGTCTCACACACCAGCCCTGTCTTGCAGTTGGCAGCGTTTGGGGAGGCACAGCTTCCTCCGGTATCCAGTTCTGTGAGGAAACAGCGTAACAAAAGTGACTAAAGCAAATCTGATCTCTCTCTCTCTCTCTCTCTCTCTCTCTCTCTCTCTCTCTCTCTCTCTCATCTCTCTCTCTCTCTCTCTCTCTCTCTCTCTTTACTTCAGATACCTTTACCTGTTCCAAGTCACTGAGAGATTTCTGCAATATTTTTTTTTAACCCTAATGTCAGCTTTATTATGCCGCCTATGACTGTCCTTGATGTTGGTAAATATATTACTATGATGGATAACAATAAATCGATGGGACATGATAATATTAATCCATTTCTCTTAAAACTAGCTCTCCCATATATAGTTGAGCCTCTCAAATATATATATAACTTATCTATTTTTAACAATGTCTTCCCAACTATCCTATTAAAAAAAAGAAGCAAAAGTGATTCCTCTGCCCAAAACGAATGATTTAAGTGAACCAAACAACTTTCGTCCCATCTCCATACTTCCCCTGCTTTCAAAACCGATAGAAAGACATATACATAAACACTTACTGAATTTCCTTACTGTACACAATCTATTATGCCAGTCACAGTCAGGTTTTCGTCCTCAACACTCATGCCACACAGCATTAGCCAAAATGTGGCTTTCTGTCATCAACAACTCTGAGGTTGTTGATGCTGTTTTTCTTGACCTAAAAAAAAAGCTTTTGATCTTGTTAATCATAATATTCTACTTAAGAAATTATCCTTATATACAGCAAACTCCCCATTTGTCTCGTTATTTAAATCTTATCTGGCGCTAAGATCACAAAGTGTTTATGTTAACGGTGAATACTCTAATGAAGGCATTGTTCGTTGTGGAATTCCTCAAGGATCTATTTTAGGACCGCTTCTATATTCCATTTTTATCAGTGATCCTTCCCTGCATATTTCTAGCAATAAAATTAATTGTGACATGTTGACACTGTTCAAAATGAACTACAGAGAAGCATAAATGAAGAATCTGACTGGTGCGACAATAATGCCATGATTTTACATCCTGCAAAAACAAAAAGTATGCTACTTACTACTGGGCAAAAACATCAGCTTCGCCCGCTTCACTTTAATCTTAGTCTTAAAGACAGTCATATTGAACAAGTTCATGAGCACCGGCACCTTGGCGTTATTACTGATGATGAATTTAGCTGGCGACCACACATCACTGGCACATGTAAAACAGTTTCAAAAAATCTTTATCTGTTATCACAGCTCAGACACATTGTGGGCACTCCTAAGCACAAGCTGTTTTACCATGCTCATATTTTCCCTCACCTAACTTATGCATCAACTGTCTTGGACGGCTGTAGTGATATCTTATTTAACAAACTTAATTCTGTTCGCAGAAGAGCTGAAAAATTGATGATATCTGATTCATCTTTATCAACTGATACAAAGCTACGGTACTTGGGAATACTTCTACTCAAAGAAAAGCTTATGTTCAATAAGACAGTGTTAGTATTCAAAGCATAGAAAAATCTTGCACCTCCGTACCTTAAACAGCTTTTTATCTGTTCCAACATTCGCGCAACATCAAGATACATAACTCTGCCCAAACCTAGAATAGACCTTTTCAAAAATAGTTTCTCATTTTCTGGCGCATCCTTGTGGAATACCATCCCAATTCAAATCAAATCATGCAATTCACTTACCAGCTTCAAAACACAATTTTATAAATGGTTCAGAAGCAGATTGTTATAATAACCATACACACACACACACACACCACACACACACACACACACACACACACACACACACACACACACACACACACACACACACACACACACACATTAAAAAATATATATAAGGGTTTCTTATATGTGCCTGACAGAGATTTGATTTATTACTCTTTTGTATTGTTCATAATTATCGATTGGCATTGATTTTCCCACTATGATCATATATTATATATAAGTGTTTGTAACTGTTTCAAGGACAGGTTCAACGACAGGCATTCGTGCCTAAACCTTTATCCTTGAGTAATAAAGTTCAGTCAATCAAACAATCTCTCTCTCTCTCTCTCTCTCTCTCTCTCTCTCTCTCTCTCTCTCTCTCTCTCTCTCTCTCTCTCTCTCTCTCTCTCTCTCTCTCTCTCTCTCTCTCTCTCTCACACACACACACACACACACACACTCACACACACACACACACACACACACACACACACACACGCTGTGCCAGTGGCTAAACCATATCCTTTAAACGCTGTTCGCACAATAAAATAAAATAAAATAAATTAAGAGAGAGAGAGAGAACGGGGGGAGGAGGGGGGAACTGTTCCCCTCAGGGAGCCTACCTGGGAGCATAAGGCCATTTGCGGGTCTGATTTAGTTCTTTATGACAGGTGCAATCACTCCGATAGGAAGCCGCCCAAAAGAGGGGCCTATCCACATAAGAGTGATTAGCAAAAGAATCTTGTTTTTTTGATCGCCAGCCAGACCGGCTTCCTTTTCTTTTTTCTTTCTTTTTTCCTGTCCCATCATCTGTGCCGACCTCAGAGGCACTGCTCTCGCGCCGCTCGTCCCGGCATCCCCCACCTCCAGCCACACCCAGAGCTCATTCCGCATCGTGACCCCGCCCCCAGAGGTCCACAGGAAGTGACGTCAGATCGTTGGTAGGCTGCCATCCGAAGGAAACACTGCACTACTGCTGAGTCCCTTCGGTGGTGTTCAGTAGTGCCTGTTCTGATTCACATACGCAGGACACCACCTACTGTGCCCCCTACTGACGACAATGTTAGCTAAGTCGCGGAACCAGACTGAGAGAGCAACCCCCCCTCCCCCCCCCCCCCCCCCAGCAGACCGCCTCTACATCCCTCCACCAATCCTCATGTGTGGACTCTGACGTTGAGGGCTTTGATCAGAACTGCCTGTGGCAAGGAAGGGGGCTGGAACACAGAGACTGAGGCCACCACGAGAGCATGGCATAAAGGGCTACAAAAGCTGAGACATTTTTATTTATTTTTATTTATACAGTGATCGATGAGGATGAGGATAATAACTAATGATGCTATGGAGGTCCATTTCAGTTTGAGACTACTTGACAGGGCCGCAGACCACGCTTACTGTCATAATTATCCCGGTGTTAACCAGGCCCGGGAACTTCAGTGTTGGTCAAGTAATTAGAGCAACACCCTCAAAGACGCATCCGTGAAGTGGATGAAGCTCGGCTCTGTGGTTCCAGCCTTCCCACTGGGCCCATAGCACTCCCAGCTCTGGGTAGGAGCCGGCCAGGGCTGAAAAATCCCACATGACTCTGATGGGATTCGAACCCCAGACCTTCCGACCCGCAGTCCGACGCGCTAACCACTACGCTACGGGTGCCGGTGGACCGGTTTCTCAGAATGAGCTCATTAGTGGCTCAGAGGTAATCATTACTGGAGATAAATTTTCAGTCCTTAACCATCAAAGAAAGAACACTAATACTGTGGCCTTTTTGTCAGGCGAGGAAGGAAATTGTCACCTTATACCACCCAGTGGCTCTCAGTGAAGGGAGTTATAGACCAAGGCTGATTACCAGCGGCCTACACTCGTGATGAAATTACAATCTGAAAATATTATAGAGATGTGACACCAAGGCGCTTAAACAAGCGCTTGACTTCTCTAATGTACTGTCTGTCTGTCTGTCTGTCTGTCTGTCTGTCTGTCTGTCTGTCTGTCTCACTGATACACTGTAACACGCAGTTCACCCCTCTATCGATTCCTCTACTGAACTGTCTGTCTGTCTGCCTGCCTGCCTATAACAGGCTTCACAGTAACATGCATTCGACCCTTCCAATAATTCCGCAGCTGAGTGCCAGTAAAGAGTTGTATTCCTACATTATATACTTACTGCAGACATCGCCTGTCACACACCAGTAAAGAGTTGTATTCCTACATTATATACTTACTGCAGACGTCGCTATCACACACCACACACACACACAAAAAAACTTTTTTGCCTGTATTATATACTTACTACAGACGTCGCTGTCACACACCAGTAAAGAGTTATATGCCTGTATTATATACTTACTACAGACGTCGCTGTCACACACCAGTAAAGAGTTATATGCCTGTATTATATACTTACTACAGACATTGCTGTCACACACCAGTAAAGAGTTATATGCCTGTATTATATACTTACTGCAGACATTGCTGTCACACACCAGCCCTGTCTTGCAGTTAGCAGCGTTTGGGGCGGCGCAGTTCCCGGCGACATCCAGTTCTGTGAGAAAACAGTGTAACAAAAACGAGCCATCAAGTCTACCCAAAACTACACACACACACACACACACACACACACACACACACACACACACACACACACACACACACACACACACACACACACACACACACACACACACACACACACACACACACACTCACATACATACTGTCTAGAATGAGAATACTGATTGTTTCGTACCTTAATTAGTTCACTGAGTGTAGTAAATGATAATTAAACGTTTCCAATTTAGTATGTATATGCTACTTTCCTGTTGTGTTTACCATGTGTGTGTGATCATGAGCGGTCTGTGGGAACTGACAATGAAAGCAGTCAAGTGAGCGACAGTGCCGACTACAGCAGTAGTGGTGACGTCGGAAGCTTTTCTCTCGCACGTTCTGCACGCTTTGAAACTGTACGATATTAAGGATATTTTGATGGCCAACCACGCCCTTGTTTCTGTGTGTGAACCTTAGTCAATCGGATGTTATAATAGATTTGGCAGGAACACTTCACTGTCGTGTGTGCCTTTAAAAGACACTTCACTGTAGTGTGTACCTTTAAAAGACACTTCACTGTAGTGTGCACTTTTAGAAGACACTTTACTGTAGTGTGTACTTTTAAAGACACTTCATTGTAGTGTGTACCTTTAAAAGACACTTCACTGTAGTGTGTGCCTTTAAAAGACAATTCACTGTAGTGTGTATTTTTAAAAGACACATCGCTGTATTGTGTACTTTCAGAAGACACTTCACTGGGGTGTATTTTTAAAAGACATTCTACTTTTAGAAGATACTTCACTGTATTGTGTACCTTTAAAATACAATTCACTGTAGTGTGTACCTTTATAAGACACATCGCTGTAGTGTGTACTTTTAGAAGATACTTCACTGTATTGTGTACCTTTAAAAGACAACTCAGTGTAGCGTGTACTTTTAAAAGACATTTCACTGTAGTGTGTACTTTCAGAAGATACTTCACCGGGGTGTGTACTTTTAGAAGACATTCACTGTAGTCTGCCCTTTCAGAAGATACTTCACTGTAGTGTGTACTTTTAGAAGATACTTTACTGTATTGTGTACCTTTAAAAGACATTTAAGTGTAGCGTGTACTTTTAAAAGATATTTCACTGTAGAGTGTACTTTCAGAAGATACTTCACTGGGGTGTGTACGTTTAGAAGACATTCACTGTAGTGTGCATTTTCAGAAGATAGTTCACTGTATTGTGTACCTTTAAAAGACAATTCACTGTAGTATGTACCTTTAAAAGACACTTCACTGTAGTGCGTACTTTCAAAAGATACTTCAATGGGGTGTGTACTTTTAGAAGAAATTTGACAAAAGAAACTGCAAAGAGACGAGAGGCCGTCTTATTTTAACAGGTAACTTTTATGATAGAACTGTTCTCTGATCTATACACATTCATTGCGCTTTACAGCATTTTTAGATATTTTGAACTAAATGAGAATAATGCCAGCTATAAAAGGTACCAAGGTCAAGAAAGCAATGTATGTATCACAACAAACAATATACAACAAAAATTTACAATATGTATGAGACGCAGTAATATACAAGAAAGAACACAATTTCATTAAATAAACTCATAATTCTACCACTCCCAACACACACACACACACACACACACACACACACACACACACACACACACACACACACACACACACACACACACACACACACACTCACTCCTCACCCCTCACCCTCACCGCCACCCCTTTGTTTCGGAGTGCTGTCACTGGCTTGCCATAACAGGATGAGATAGTGAGGAAGCACGCCGCGCCCTTTGTGCAGAACCGTGGACCCGTGGGTCGTGATGCAGCAGGGCAGTGCCCATCCTCGTGTCGCCTGAGTCGTGCAGAACGAACTCCAGGTGAGAAACATCGGCACCTTGCCCTGGCCAGCCATTTTCCCTGATCAGTCACCGCTTGAACGTGCCTGGGATGACTCAAGACGTTGACTACAGCACTGGCCGCATCCACCGCAGACTGCACGCGACCTTCGTCAGGCATTCGTCCAGGACTGGCAGAACGTCCCACAGGACTCCCTGAGGCGCCTTGTCCGATCAGTGAAGCAGAACGTCCCACAGGACTCCCTGAGGCGCCCTTGTCCGATCAGTGAAGCAGAACGTCCCACAGGACTCCCTGAGGCGCCTTGTCCGATCAGTGAAGCAGAACATCCCACAGGACTCCCTGAGGCGCCTTGTCCGATCAGTGAAGCAGAACGTCCCACAGGACTCCCTGAGGCGCCTTGTCCGATCAGTGAAGCAGAACGTCCCACAGGACTCCCTGAGGCGCCTTGTCCGATCCATGAGGCGCACATGTCAAGC
>OY757548.1:1479359-1500547 GCA_963584105.1 Alviniconcha strummeri
AGACAGAAACACATGGAACGATGGACACACACTGAAACTTACAAGCACATGGAAAGACAGACAGAGACAGAAAGACATACACTGACGCAGAGACACATGGAAAGACAGAGACAGACATACACTGACGCAGAGACACATGGAAAGACAGAGACAGACATACACTGACGCAGAGACACATGGAAAGACAGAGACAGACATACACTGACGCAGAGACACATGGAAAGACAGACAGAGACAGACAGACAGACACTGACGCAGAGACACATGGAAAGACAGAGACAGACAGATATTGACAAAGACAGGCAGGCATACAGGCGGGCAGGTAGGAAGACAGACGCAGAGAGAGAGAAGGGGGAGGAAAAAACAAAATAATACTTTATTACACAAGGATAAGGATTTAAGCACAAGTCGGTTGTTGTTGTTTTTTGTTGTTGTTGATTGTTTTGTTTTTTAACCAATCTGTCCTTGATGACAAACACAGCAACATCAAATACGTCAAACAAGAACAGAAATAATTGCGGTTTACTAAAATACATCTTAAGAAAGAAAAAAGAAACCTATTACTGTATAAAACTTTGCAACATACAAACTCAGCAATGTAAGACAGATGCAGCAAATGTGAATTTTCAGGAGAGAGATCGAGAGTGAGAGAGAGAGAGAGAGACTAGGAGAGACAGATAGACAGACAGACAGACAGACAGACAGACAGACAGACAGACAGACAGACAGACAGACAGAGAGAATTACAAAATCATTTTACACTAATAAAGGAAAGCGACAGAAGAGTAACTATATCTCTATCTATTACATACTGTAAGTGTAATACAAAATATTTAAAAGAGAGAGAGAGAGAGAGAGAGAGAGAGAGAGAGAGAGAGAGAGAGAGAGAGAGAGAGAGAGAGAGAGAGAGAGAGAGAGAGAGAGAGAGAGAGAGAGAGAGAGAGAGAGAACTAGAAAACTTTATTTAACAAGCATTGTAGTTTAGGTTCAATCAAAACCTGATAACAAGTCCTTGCTAGGCTACTGATAAATTATATATATAAGTCAGCATCATCTATATAAATATATGTGAAGCATGAATGAATGAGTGAACATGTATGCACGAAACATGAAAATGTCCAACAAAACGTGCGTGTTCACAGCGCCAGATACACGCATGCATACAGTGCATATACCACTCAGTTATGCGCGTCTTTTTTAAGCATATAACCAACAGATAGGCAGTAGCATATCTGACAAAATGTATATAAGCTACTGTTACTAATAGTAAAGCTCAAACACACACACACACACACACACACACACACACACACACACACACACACACACACACACACACACACACACACACACACACACACACACACACACACACACAAACACAGAGTTGGAAAGTCACACACACACAGTTGGAAAGTCAGGACAGGGCAGAACCGAATGATGGGGAGAAAGAAAGAGAGAGAGAACGCTGAATGTTTTATTGATTAGGCCTTGGGCCCATTTCAATGGGGGTTTGCACGTGTCAGTGTCTAGAAGGTAAACTCTTCTTGTAGACATGTTCAGGCATGCGCGCATACAAGCAAACACCCGTATGTACACAAACATACTGTAGTAAGCCGGGTGGAGGTGTGAGGTGGGGATATTTCAACATTTCGAATAGTAAACGCTTCCATGAGGTAAGTAGCAAGACGTAACGGGAAATCTTTACTTGTTGCACCAAGCAGGGGCGCTAACTTGAAGCTGGAAGGGTTGTTGAAGTACTGCGTAGGTTTGTACTGCTCTCTCACAAATGTCTGCCTATTTCGGACAAAAGAGAATGAGTGAAGCAGTTTCTGTATCGCCTTCACAAAAGGGGCAAAAATAATCAACAGGTGTAAGATCTTTACGACAGCGTAATTTGTGTCTTCTTTGTGGCGACACAGAGAGTCATAATCCGATCGGGAAGTTTCTCGATTTAGTGTGCTTTAGTTTATTCAGGTACGTGCCAAAGACAAGGAAATTGTCAAACGTCCTTCGGTTCTTAAACTGTTGTCCCGGTGGCGTCTGTATAAGGACAGTACCCTTTCCCTAAATTCCTTCAGAAATACCCCTTCGCCTTCTTTGCCCAAAACTTCACCAAAGTCGTACTTGTGTTGTACAAGTATTTGTACAAGTGTTTGCATAGCGAACAGAGGATGGCATTTTCAAGATATGTAGACAATATTTTATATATTTAACATCAATATTGACAAATAACGGGTATACAAATAACGAGTACCGACCAGTCTCGCCATACACCTTTAGGTTTGGGGTTCGTAGACTTGTGTTTAAAATCCGGCCTTTTCAGAACAACTAAATTAATATTCTTTCAATAGGTGTATGGTCTGCATCTAGTCCCCACACTTCGACAACGACATTTAACATGGAGTGAATCTTTGTATCAAACAATTTGAAGAATATTGCTGGAAATCTCTCTCCTAGCGACCATAGCACTTTGAAGATATGTACAAATGACCCCTTTCTTAGCTTTCTGTGACACATCATTTAATTTACGAGAAAAGGAAAGACGGACAGATGAATGCATCCCCAAATACTTGTGCATATTCATAGTTTCCATTGGGGTGTCGCCATCCTTCCATTTTTCGGACAGTGCTGTATGTCCACCACCTCGTCATACACTGACTTTACAGCTGTCCACGTTTGCAAGGAGGCGAAGGCGATTTGCAGTTTTAAGGAGTACATTCAACTGATTTTATAGACCACGTACTGTATCGGAAACCAAAATTACATCGTCAGCAAACAAGGGAATGGAAATGTCGATCAAGTCAGGGATCAGCTGTATATAATGTCTACCTGGTTGCATGTTATCTGTGGATAATTTATCAATAAAAAGGGAAAATAAAACTGGGCTAATATTTCCCCTGCTTGAGAAGGGCACATGAACGATTCAGTCAAATCATTTCCTGTCTGAACTTTGCTTTGAAAGGGGGGGGGGGGGAAGAAAGTGAATAGTTATAAAGCCGAAGTCCATTTGTATTGAACCTTTCAGTATCAGTCCTTTGATAAGAGCCCGGGAACGGTCTGATCAGGAAGGTGGGGCTGGGTTCTCGTGGTGAGGGACAGTCTTTCAGCTTTTGGTTCTCGTGGTGAGTTGGACAATCTTTCAGCTTTTGGCTCTAATGATAAGTTAGACAATCTTTCAGCTTTTGGTTCTCGTGGTGAGTTGGACAATCTTTCAGCTTTTGGCTCTAATAATAAGTTAGACAATCTTTCAGCTTTTGGTTCTCGTGGTGAGTTGGACAATCTTTCAGCTTTTGGTTCTCGTGGTGAGTTGGACAATCTTTCAGCTTTTGGTTCTCGTGGTGAGTTGGACAATCTTTCAGCTTTTGGTTCTCGTGGTGAGTTGGACAATCTTTCAGCTTTTGGCTTTCATGGTGAGTTGGACAATCTTTAGCTTTTCGTTCTCATGGTGAGTTGGACAATCTTTCAGCTTTTGGCTCTCATGGTGAGCTGGTCAACCTTTCAGCTTTTTTGCTCTCATGGTGAGTTGGACAGTCTTTCAGCTTTTGGCTCTCATGGTGAGTTGGACAATCTTTCAGCTATTGAGTTGGACAGTCTTTCAGCTTTTGGCTCTCATGGTGAGTTGGACAATCTTTCAGCTTTTGGCTTTCATTGTGAATTAAACAATCTTTTAGCTTTTGGCTCTCATAATGAGTTGGCCAATCTTTTAGCTTTTGGCTCTCATAGTAAGTTGAATAATCTTTCAGCGAGTGAGTTGGGCAGTCTTTCAGCTTCTGACTCTCATAGTGAGTTGGGCAATCTTTCAGCTAGTGAGTTGGACAATCTTTCAGCTTGAACAGCTTTTTGTCCGGACTCTGTCTTTGTGACTTTATTCCGCAATGCTGTTGCCAGTGAAAAGCAAGTTATGGAGAACAAAAGTCGCTTCACACCGGCGAGGTCTCCACCTCCTGAACATTGCTGTTCTGACGGTGGCTGACGATCTCTTCGCTCATTGCGGGCCGGAGCTCTCGGGACGAGCTATTCATAGATTACCGCCACCCCACCCCACCCCTCCACCACCCCTACTGAACAGACCGCATGTTATCTCAGCCATGCGCTGAAGCCGTACACTTGCTACAAACTGCAGCAAGAAAACACGGATTCTTTTCCTTGCCTTTGCCATTAGGTTACATGTTGTTTTAGCAACAGTGGCTCACCTGGACCTCCATCAGTTTCCAAATGACGGATGCTGTTATGCAAGGACCTTATTATGGCTGAAAATAGTCAAGAAATAATGCAGCGCATAGAACCAAGCACACAAACGGTTCAAAAGAATGCTCATTTTAATGGGACTGTACCCAATGTGTGCAAATCGTCTGTTATGATGTTATTGCATATAATTATTCATTACATCATGCGTTGTTCACTTACACGTCACTGCCATGCCACCATTCTTGCAGACATCCCAGTATTTCACTAGTCACTAAACCATAACCGGATAAGTATACTTTTTCATTTATCGTCGTTTAACTGTCGTTTTGTTGCTTCAAAAAAGGCGCTTTTCCCAAAGATTTCCAAACGTTTTGTACTGTCCCATTAGAACTAGCGTCATTTTTAACCGTTTGTGTGTTTGGGTCTTGTTTTAGAACGTAAGCAGCCAACTTTTTTTTTTTTTTTTATAATATGTTTGGTTGTTTGTTTGTTTGTTTCAGCGCATAACAGCATTTTAATGTCGCTCTGGTGTTGGATCAGTTCTGCGGCATGGACTCTGACGTTGAAGGCATGGACTCTGACGTTGACGTTGCCAAGCTTAGAGCTGCCAGGAGACTGAGATCATCACCAGGACGACAGCCAGGGCAGACAGGGTCACAGACAAGTAGCCAGGACAACGAGGTCATCACCAGGACAATAGCCAGGGCAGACAGGGTCACAGACAAGTAGCCAGGACAACGAGGTCATCACCAGGACGACAGCCAGGGCAGACAGGGTCACAGACAAGTAGCCAGGACATCCAGGTCATCACAAGGACGATAGCCGGGGCAGACAGGTTCACAGACAAGTAGCCAGGACAACGAGGTCATCACAAGGACGATAGCCAGGGCAGACAGGGTCACAGACAAGTAGCCAGGACAACGAGGTCATCACCAGGACGACAGCCAGGGCAGACAGGGTCACAAACAAATAGCCAGGACATCCAGGTCATCACAAGGACGATAGCCAGGGCAGACAGGGTCACAGACAAGTAGCCAGGACAACGAGGTCATCACCAGAACTAGAGCGGCATGACTGAAGCGGAACCATTTTCATCTTATAATGATAGCTGGAGCCGGAGGGTGAAGGCCACATCACTGAGGACGCTATGGACTGGGGTGTGTGCCACATTACATCACTGAGGACGCTATGGACTGAGGTGTGTGCCACATCACTGAGGACGCTATGGACTGAGGTGTGTGCCACATCACTGAGGACGCTAGGGACTGAGGTGTGTGCCACATCACTGAGGACGCTATGGACTGAGGTGTGTGCCACATCACTGAGGACGCTAGGGACTGAGGTGTGTGCCACATCACTGAGGACGCTATGGACTGAGGTGTGTTTGGGTGTGAGACATTTGCCGGGGCCGTTGAGCACGCCTCCAGTCATCAGTATCCCGTTCTTCGCCAGGCCCAGCAACGGCCCTACCTGCCGCCTTGCTGCCCACCGTAATCTCCTCAAGGCCGCAACATGCCGTGGATGAAAAGTGGGACGCCGTTCCATCGGGCCCGGCACGGCACCTCTAGCACGTATTCCAGTTACGGCCACTGAACTGGGCGCTGGCCAGACCCAATTATTCCCCGTAGTGGCACTGATTAGTCGAGTGAGCTACAGTCGGAAGGCGCTAACCGTGCATTATAGACTAGTAGGCCTACGCAGCGACTGTCATACGTTTAATTGTACCTTTACTGACTCTGATCGTCCTTTGAACGGCATTGCTCTCTCTCTCTCTCTCTCTCTCTCTCTCTCTCTCTCTCTCTCTCTCTCTCTCTCTCTCTCTCTCTCTCTCTTTCTGCTCTTTTCCTTCTTCCTTCTTTCTGTCTTCTTGCTGTTGTCGTTGTACTTATGCATGTGTTTGATTTCTTCATGGTGCTAGCCCACTCAAGACACTACTGTGATGTTTTGTGGCATAGGGCCCACTCAAGACACTGTTATGTTTGTGGCACTGGGCCCACTCAAGACACTGTGATGTTTTGTGGCATTGGGCCCTCTCAAGACACTGTGATGTTTTGTGGCACTGGGCCGGTCGTTTCAGTCTCAGCAGGCCGCCACCACGCACAACACACACCTAGCCGGAAGTCGCCTGCCCACGAAATCAGTCATAAAAACTGAGGTGACTAGATACTGGTTAACAATATAATATACATCTTCCGTTACTAGTTCAGTAACGAACGTTTGAAGCGTTGGACTGTGGTAGCCTGGCGGAAGTCCGCAGACAAGAGCCGCGTGAGGAAGTCCGCAGACAAGAGCCGCGTGAGCAACTGCCGGAATGGGTGTGATCAGTTAAACTGCGAATTTGCTTTTAAAAAAACAGCTGTTATATACACCTGAGGTTGCTGCTGGCCGTGCTTAGTCAGTCCAGACTCAGATCAGTCAGTGTTGTCACAGTCATTGACTGAAGAGGTTCGCTTCGGTTTCAGTCCCGGCGATACGCTTTTAGTGCTTGCCCCCCAACTGACGAAGTGACCATTGACTGAGCAGACTGAGAAACCGGCGGGAACACTCTGAACAAAGGGTCTGTAGCATCAGGGTGGTCAGTTTATCCGACATTAAAATTATGACTTCAAAAAAAAGTGTATTCGTCGTTGGCCCCTTGTTAACTTAAGATAATGTCACAGTCAGTGATCGCTAACGGCAGAGTCCCCCAGCGATGACTGATAAATATCCCGTCAGATACCCGCCTTTATCATAAGTCGATTTCGGTATGCTTTACCGGTGTGTCCGCCGGCGCTTGAGAGATTATGACTTCAAAAAAAGAAAGAAAGAAAAAAGAAAAAAGAAAGAAAAAAAAACTTGTATTCGTCGTTGGCCCCTTGTCACAGCCCAGTGATCGCTAAAGCAGAGTCATGTTTTAGCCGGCTGAATGAAGTGTCCGTTCCAAGACTGACTAGTGACAGCCTAACCTCATGACTCGTGACAGACTCAAGCCCCGGCTGGGCCGGCTGCCAGGCTAGTCAGTGGATGAACCGCATAGTCGGTGGGATGTTACAGTTCGTCAGTGATAACACCGATGGACTCAGAGGTCTCTTTTGTTCTTTTTTCTTTTTTCTCTACACTGACACCGTACAAAGCTCGTCATGTAACATGTAAAAAATAAATTTAAAAAATACAGTTCAAGTTGCCAAAGCTGAATGATATGCGATACACGCGTACGGGCACAGGCACACATATTCGCATGCCTTCAGGACCACGCCTGGCGGGGTAATCGATTCACGGCCCATTCAGCTGCGCTTCGTTTGATTTTGCTGGATTTGTTAATGGCCCGGCGCTTGTGTTGTCTTGAGCGCTGCAACCACAACAGCAGCAAGTGGCATAAACACGGAACTAGCCTGGGCACTGTATGCTATTTCTGGTGGCGCACAAGCCATTCAGTTCCACCCAGCTTTAGGAAAGAGAGAGAGAGAGAGAAGCCACGAGACATAGCAAGCTGTAGGCGATGCCATAGCACACGGCCCCCAGCGATGGTAAACATATCCCGTCATACCCTTTGCAATCATAAGTCGATTTCGGTATGCTTTGATGTGTGTCGGCGCTTGAGAGATTACCGAAGGCACCGACAGTATGTCGATGAATTACTAATGTGTATCTTCCGATTCATACTCCTGACAGGCTATGAACTGTAACACAGTCACAGACAGCGCGCGCTGCGATGCGCTGTTGAAAACATCACACTCTAGCTGAAGCTTTCACCCCTGTCGCTAAGAATAGACTCGACTACGAGCGAGCATGTAAAGATGGCGGATGACGAAAAGGAAGAGACGATCGCCGAGGAAAATCTTGCTCATGAATCATGTGGAGATGTTTTTCTGAATGGAGAAGCAAACTGTGATACAGCTTGTCGCGCGGAGGATGAAGAGGAGGAGGAGGAGGAGGAAGAAGAAAATGGGATCAGTGATAATTTGCCGGAATCTGTTTTGCCTCGCCGCAGTAGCTTGATGAAGAAAGACGCAGCTAGCAGACGACCCAAACGAAAGAAGACAGTTTCTTTTTCTTCTATGGATAAGAAAATCGCTACAGGTAAGGAACGCATTTTAGTAATAAATGTTTCCACGACATTTTTGCGCAATCCGTGCACTCTGTCATTCAGGCTGCGTTCTGTAAAACGGATACCACCGCCCAATTGACTGTCCACTGTGCTCCATGGTCCGTATTTCCGAGCAGTCAATGTCACCCTTCTCCTGTGCTGGCCTGGGGTGTCTGGGGACTGTCAGTTTCACGCACATTGTCACAACACGGCCGGAACTGGAGCTAGAATAGGACCTGCGAATGTGAGTGAGCAGTGCTATTTGGAGTTAAGACTGCAGGGAATTTTCTTCCTCTGGGTGGTTTTGAATGGTGTATTTTATTAATTTATATTCTGAACAAGAGCAGCCAAATTCAGAGTCAAACATATTACAGTCACATGCATTGTTTTACTTTTGGTTGATTGTGCAATATATTATGGGGTTTCTTTTTTTTTTTCCCTTCTTCTTTTTTCTGGCACCTTTTAGTTTTACTCCCCATTTATTATCAGATGTGGTCTCTAAGTTCTGACCTATGTATGTAAGAAACTGCATACTGTACACGCAACTTCCAGACAAGATCTGATATGCTGCTGACACTGACAGTGACACACAGTTGCCTGACATCAGTACTATATTTTTTTAAAGGAAAGTCCACACAAGTGGAGCCTACTGATGTAGGGAGGCTTTGACAGTATATTTTTAAAAACTGTCATGATTAGTAAAAATTAAAAACTAGATACTGATTTGGTGTGGGCTGATTGCTAATTTTGTCCTTGTGGTTCTAGCAAAGAAGCCCTGATGAATAGAACATTTTCAGTATGTTCTGTCCAGCACTGTGGACTGTTGAAGCAGCTGTAGATCTGTTATAATACTTTGTTATAATACATGTCTGGCACAGACAACTGCCCTTTAGAAAATATATATCAATATAATAATGTGATATATATAATATAGATCTATAACATAATAATTATATTTATATGATTGCTGTGATTGTAGGCTGGTGGTATGAATATTGTGATTAATATGGATTATGATGGTATTGTGTTAAAAAATGGATAGTCAGGTGAGAGAGAGAGAGAGAGAGAGAGAGAGAGAGAGTGTGTGTGTGTGTGTGTGTGTGTGTGTGTGTGTGTGTGTGTGTGTGCCTTGTGTATGCTTGGATGAAGGTGGGTGATGTGATATTTTTAATGTGGGTGTAGGTATGACTGTGTTTATGGGGGTGTGGGCGTTGTTTTGGCAATGAATGTAAAGGTGGTGGAGGGTAGGACTAAGAATGTGAGTAATGTCTGTGCACTTAATCAGTCTCAGGAGTGATGTTTTATGACGTTTTACTCCATTTTATCAGTATACTGTTAGTCTTACCTTTGCTGTGTTGAACTGTCTGTTTGTTCATTTTAGTATTTTTACTGTGGAATTTGAAGCCTGTCACATGTATCATGGTCCTTGATAGTTAGGATGCTGGCACACATTGTAGCCTATAGGTAGGAGTCTAGCTCCTGGGGGGCATTGTTCAGGCAGTGTAATTATTGACACAGCACACAGAGAAGCAATTCAGTGAGGGCTGTCTTTTTATAGGTGTAAGACAGCCATTTGCACAGTTTGCATGGAGCTCATGAATCTAGGACAGAGTGGATCAGCATATCTGGAAATGTAAACAGCTTCAGAAATCTTGGAATTCTTTTCCTGCTTTTGATGTTAAGTGGAATCTGAACAGCCTTGAACTGCTGAAACAGACTAGTGCTTGTGTCATGTCAGTTCCCTAGAGTCAGGGGTCACACTGACACTGCTGCCTTGATGCTGTCACCTTCATGTCACACATGCCCTTGAATGGCATTGAAAATTGATCTGTCTGTTGCTCTGGTGCTGACTGATTCGTTACCTTTCGCAGAGCACTGAAAAAAAGAAAGATGTCACACACAGAGGTGAATAAAGGTTTAAACTAAAAAGAGAGTATTGAGGATCCAGAAGTGGGTTTTGCTTCTACTTCTAGTTATGGTGTTTCTGTCTCATGCAGCCCCCATGATAGCATAAATAGTATCTGTTGTTTTCACAGCCAGTGCCACCAAGACAGAAGAAACCATTTAATTAGCTGCAACTTATGTAAGACAGTGTGATTATAATTGGTTCAAGAGAGCACTGAAACCTGTAGTGAAACCTGGAAAGCACATTCAGTAGATATGCAGTATAACAACCAGAAAAAAAACGCACACAATTCAATAATATCAGAGATTAAGATTTGTTTGGTCATCATCACGTCCAATCAAAAATGTCAGAACGGTTTATTATGTGAAACATTTTTTACATTTGATTTATTTCTACTTTGATGCAGTGAAAACTTTGACACTGCAGTATCATACAAGCATGACAGATATAGCAGGGTGCTAAAAACTGTTACTTTATTACTGTTATACATCTATTATTGTTCGTTTTCTTTTTTTTCCTTTTTTTTCCAAAGTCGTCAGATTCTGTTTGAAAAGCTGAAACAAGATTGGTGTTTCACAATTACAATAAGAATTTTTAATTAAAGAAGCATTATGATGAAACCTCAGTCCTAATTTGGTAAGGTTGACCATGTGCTCAGTCATGATTATGACAGGAATTTGGTCATGATTATGACAGGAATTTGGTCATGATTATGACAGGAATTCAGTCATGATTATGACAGGAATTTGGTCATGATTATGACAGGAATTTGGTCATGATTATGACAGGAATTTGCTTGTTGTGTCACTCTGAACTCATGGTCTTCAAATTTGAACAGTGTGTAACTGAAACTATCTGCCTTTTATAGTTTTATGTGGACTACATTGTTGCCACATTGATCATTCCATACATGGAAATTAGGGTCACTAAGTAGTGTGAAACTTGCGTAAAAGTGCTGTAAATGTGATTGGACATGATGTAAATGATCGGATGTGATTTGTTGATGACAAGAAAAGTAAATCGCTAACCATGCCTGGTTTTTATCATTTTGTACATCAAAACAAAGCTGACTACTTCCGGGTCACCTGGTACTACAAAACTAGGATTGGAACATATTGCTGCATTCAGTAGTTCGTTTAGGTTTCAAATTTGATTGGGTGTAATGACATGACAAGACACTGTTGTTGAAATAAAAACATGGAGAGTAAAGCTAAATAAACCACAAAACAGTTTAAATAAATGACGCAGACTATTCCTGCTGTAAAGACATCCACATTAATGGACTTGTTACAGCAATTTATTCATTTATAAGCCGAGTCAAGCTTTTAAAAAAATATTCTGACCTATGACAGGACGCATCATGACCGATCGCTGATAGTCGATACTCCATAATATAAATAACACATAAAAAGTTTCCACTTTTGTTTTTTATAGGATGAAGAATAAAAGTATTATTCATCCATAAAACAATTTAGTTCTTGATAGAACTCAGTAGTGGTGAGTCACTTTAAGTTCGTTTAAACATCGGTGCCGGCGTCACGTTTAAACATCGGTGCCGGCGTCACGTTTTCACGTGGAGTGTTTACACAAATTTCAGTTCATTCACACAAATAAACCACACTTCTGCTCAAGTAACAAACACATGGTTATCATATATATATGTATTTGTTTATTGAATGTATAACACAATAAAACAAAATTGAGATGCATAGCATAATTGTAGGTTTACTTTTAGTGTGGGCAAACATGAGACCATTAGCCCAGTTCAGGTTTTGAGAGTGGGTCATATATATTGCTATTCTCTGCACTTGAGCAGACTCACTGCGCTTTTTGTTGCTTGTGATTCTGAGTGGGTGACTGTAGCTTTTAATAGTGCATTTTCAATATCCACTGAAGTGGTGTACTTACAGCACTGTTTGATTGTTACATGGCTCATGCCATGTGAAACTGCTACTATTTTGGCTCATTCTGTGTGCACCTTGCAACCATGCACCATGTCACACATGTTCATGCAAAGCCACATGCATACAAGAGTGCATGCATGTTTAGCTGTAACCTGCCACCTGCACTTTTGGCAGAATGGCTGGAATCGTTTACATGTTTGCTACTGAGGTAACACAGGGGTGGAACTGATACTGAAATAAGAATCAGCACAGAAAGGTGACACTGGAAAAGAAAATTTTCCTGCCGGGACTTGAACCTGTGACCTTTTGATCATGAGTTGGCATTCTAACCACTGAGCTGCCCCCACTCCCATTCATAGAATGACTTGCGAAGATGAGCAGTGACTGCAGTGTCAGGGACACCCACTTGGGCTAACAGCTTGTGCTTAGTGTTAGCATTCCCCATCTCAGGCATTACCAGCTGGCAACCCAGCTGTCATTGATGTGCCAGTCTAAGGGAAAAAGCACACCAGTAGCTGTCATTGACGTACCAATCCTAATGGAGTCAGCATATCGGTAGCTGTCACAGCTGTCATTGATGTGCCAGTCTAAGGGAAAAAGCACACCAGTAGCTGTCATTGACGTACCAATCCTAATGGAGTCAGCATATCGGTAGCTGTCACAGCTGTCATTGATGTGCCAGTCCCAGGGGAGCCTGCACACTGGTAGATATCACAGTTGTCATTGATCAATGTGCCAGTCCTAAGGGAGTCAGCACACCAGTAGCTGTCACAGCTGTCATTGATGTGCCAGTCCTAAGGGAGTCAGCACACCAGTAGCTGTCACAGCTGTCATTGATCAATGTGCCAGTCCTAAGGGAGTCAGCACACCAGTAGCTGTCACAGCTGTCATTGATGTGCCAGTCCTAAGGGAGTCAGCACACCAGTAGCTGTCACAGCTGTCATTGATCAATGTGCCAGTCCAAAGGGAGTCAGCACACCAGTAGCTGTCACAGTTGTCATTGATCAATGTGCCAGTCCTAAGGGAGTCAGCACACCAGTAGTTGTCACAGCTGTCATTGATCAATGTGCCAGTCCTAAGGGAGTCAGCACACCAGTAGCTGTCACAGCTGTCATTGATGTGCCAGTCCTAAGGGAGTCAGCACACCAGTAGCTGTCACAGCTGTCATTGATGTGCCAGTCCTAAGGGAGTCAGCACACCAGTAGTTGTCACAGCTTGCTTGGCATTCAGCTGAAGTGAAATGGTGCATAGCCCCAAAATTAGTGCTCTACATTTAAGCCCAATCAGTTCCATATCCTCAAATGTCACGCAGGGGCATAAAACAGGATGAATCAGTGTTAAAGTGGATATGTCAGCATAGTTAATATAATATATCCCCTGGTATTTGGTAACAAAGTGGGGCATGTATATGTAGATCACTGTGTCAGTCTCAGTGTCTGTGACTTTCGAAGAGTGACTGAATTAGGTCATATCTTTGAACCTCTGAACCATTTGTAACCAAACAGGGTATGGTCGTGCATCATCATGAGCTAGAGTGTCTGAGAGTGAGAGAGAGAAAAACAAAACAATGGCTGTTATAGAAAAAAGAGAGAGAAAAGTGGTGTGTTATCAAGGTCAAGGTCACAGTGATGTCTCATATAATAAAAAATATGACTGATCCTTTTGCAACCAGACTTAGTCTGATGGTACAGCATTATGTAAAGCTGAAGCATCTAATGAAAAAACTGAATTGTTGTGTTCAGATCAGTATCATTGCCAAGCTTCACAATGTTGATTAATGTTTGTCTGGATGATATCTTCTGAACTGGTGAACCCTTTGCAACCAAACTTGGCATGATGTTACAACTTTATGAGTTGGATGCAGTGCAAAATAATTGTGTGCTATTTTTAGACAAGGTCAAGTTCACATTGAGGGTTCATAATTAATTACTGTACATACTACAGTATATGTTCTGTTCTGTGGTAGTTTTTGTAGTCTGTATCTTCTCAATGTGGATAGTTGTGTAAGCAAACCTAGTTGGATGGTAGATCATTACAGCCATAGTGTCTTGTGAAAAGATTTGATTGCAGCAAAAGTTCAGAATTTCAGTTGATGCTTACAATATTCCAAATTGCAGTTCCTTTGAGCCTCTGGAGTGGAAGCATTCTATCAGTTCCTGTTAATATTATTATGCACACTTACAACAGGGGGTAAACATATTTTGCCATGCAGAACATTGGTTACATTTCAAATTCATCTGTTCACACACACACACACACACACACACACACACACACACACACACACACACACACACACACACACACACACACACACACACATTCCCCCCCCCACACGCACACATGCACATGTGTGCATGCACACGCACATGCATGCGAGCACACATACACATGGAAAAAGAACTGAATTGGCTAATTATGTGGATACTAACAAATTATCATTAGTAATAGTAACAGACTCCTAACTTCAGTGTCCCCCCCCCCCCCCCCCCCCCCCCCCCGCCTCCCCTGCATATTCCAGTGGTTGGGTACTGTGGATACAGGAACTAAGGTGCCCTCTGGTGAGAACTATTTGTTAAACTTAAAGGTTCCCACTTTTATGACTGTCAGAGTAGTGATGTCAACACACATGCTTGGCCTACTGCCAGAAATTGTGTATCTTTGTAATTCCCTGTGGTTTATTGGTGTTCTTCAGATTACAGTGATGTGTTACAGCATTAGTGGCATGAACAGTGAATTAGAATGACTTGTATTACAAGTTGTAACTTGATGAGCTTCTTTCCTCCCTAATGCTTTGTGGTTGAGTGTGGTTTGACTTTGAGGCATGAGAAGAATTTTAAATGTGGTTTGACTGATAGTGGTTGTTCCACAATAGATTCTCCTGAATGGTTGACAGGATGTTTTTGCAAAATTTACTAAGTTAATAAGTAACTGGCAAACATTTGTGGTTGATTGTGCTTTAAATATCATTGTCAAGCATGGTCTAATTGACCAACCCATCCTCCTGTCTCACCACTTTGGTCGACCATTTGTGGTTGATTGTGCGTTAAATATCATTGTCAAGCATGGTCTAATTGACCAACCCATCCTCCTGTCTCACCACTTTGGTCGACCTTCCTCTGATGCAGGCACTTGAAGTTTCCTCTTTCTAGCACAGTGTAGAGAACATCTGTACCCTCAACAGTGTGTTTACTGAGGTATGATTTTGGTCACTTCAGTCCACAGTACTCTGACCCCAAAATTTGTGGTGTTGTTTTTTCTTTCATGGGGGGGGGGGGGCAAAATGAGGCAGTGCAAACTGTGCGTTAGTTTTGTTCCCTCTGTCCTGTTTTAGTGAAATTAGTCATACTGGCTGGTAAAGAGGTCTCACAGTACAGGCATACAGTCACATGGCCAGGGTTCTTCACTAAAAGTGTGTCTGGGTTAAAGTTATCAGTATTAGAGTTAATGCCAAGTAAGGGTTCTTCACTGAAACTGTGTCTGGGTTAAAGTTACTTATCAGTGTTGGAGTTAATGCCTAGTCAGCTGCAAAGGTCATAGTTGTGTGTTTTATGATATATATCATACATCATTTTATGATTGGAGAACATTTACAAAAAAGGAAGCTGAATGAACTGGGGAGATGAAAGTGGGAAAAGCCTTATTTTTGGCAGTAGGCAGTGCATGCAAATTGCTATTTTGACCTTCTCCACAGTTTAAAGAGAGAACTTTTGATTTAACAGTGGGTTCTCTGCACCGAGGACCTTTAAATTTCTGCAACCATGGTACCCCCACTGTAGGCTGAAGAGTGTTAAGAAAAGAAAAAAAAAGAGAAGTTGGATGAACTGTAATTAAAATTTAAAGGCAGAAATTGGAAAGCTAAATTTCCCAGCACTATGAGTATGTATATATATAAAGATAGATAGTTATATGAGGCACTCATTTTTGATCTACACAAACAGGCTGAAGAGTGTTAAGGGGGGGGGAAAAAAATGAAGTTGGATGAACTGTAATTAAAGGCAGAAATTGGAAAGCTAAAATTCCCAGCACTATTAGTATATATTATATATGAGGCACTCATTTTTTATCTACACAAACAGGCTGAAGAGTGTTAAGAAAAAAAAGGAAAAAAAAGAAGTTGGATGAACTGTAATTAAAGGCAGAAATTGGAAAGCTAAAATTCCCAGCACTATTAGTATATATATATGAGGCTCTCATTTTTGATCTATGCAAACAAGTGAAAGTAGAGAGAGCGTGTGCCAGCACTGGTGTCTTAGAACACGGGACATCGTTTTATGCCTATGCGGTAGCCCACTGTGGGTACCAGAGGAGGTGGTGGTGCGATAGCCCACTGTGGGTACCAGAGGAGGTGGTGGTGCAATAGCCCACTGTGGGTACCAGGAGTGCGGGGGAGGGGATGGGGTGCGGTAGGCCCCTGTTGGTATCAGGGGAGGGGGAGAGTCTACCCGGCACTGGAGAGAGAGTGTAGCAGCTGTTGCCCATCAATAAATACGTTTGGTTGGGCCAGTCCCGGTTGATATGACAAGACAGTGACAGTATGGCAATAGGTTTTTGTTGTGAGTCCTCTTCACACTCTGCAGCGTCTACCCCACTGCACTGTGGTGTTCCCCAGGGGTCAGTCCTTGGTCCCGTTCTGTTCTCACTGTGGGCCACCCAGTGATGCCCACCCACCTATGTCCCCACAAAATGCAGCATCAACATTAAATAGTATGGCTGCTCTGCGTTAGCTGGAACACCGCTGGGGAGACGGTCAAACCTGGATGCTGTCCAACGTGCTGAAGGTGAATGAGAGCCCGCAGGAGTTCTTCTCTATGGTTCAAAGACTGTAAAAATGCAGTCCAAACTCCAGCTGTCCTCTGTTAAGGCGGAGGATGACAAGATAATTGATTCAACTAGGAATCTAGTATAGCCACTTACACTGAGCTTTCTACGTCAAAGCACATCAGTGTATTGGCCGGGGAAAAACAGCACGTTCTTATTGTTTACAGTTCTGAAAGGGACCAACCTCCTAAAACAAAACAAAACAAAAAACAAACAAAAAAAAACTAAACAAACACACACACACCAGCCAACAAACCAACAAACAATTTCACTCTAGAGGTACATAGAAGAGATCCGAATAAAAACTTGAAGGATTAAAAAAAAAAAAAAAAGTCCCTTGATTTGATATTACGTTTGTAAACTGTTTAGGTAGTGACGGAGATCGAGAGCGAGCTACACTAGCTGTACGAATAACAAGTGTCCTAACTTCCGGTAGTGACGGAGAGCGAGCTACACTAGCTGTACGAATAACAAATGTCCTAACTTTCGGTAATGATGGAGAGCGAGCTACACTAGCTGTACGAATAACAAGTGTCCGCCACGTTGATATCGGACATGGATGTTGCGTGCTCTTGTTGCTGTTTGAATGTTGCATGCTGACGTTGATGTCGGACACGAGTGTTGCATACGTAAGTTAATACGGGACATGCTTATGTTGATAATTATTGTATATAAATGTTGCGTGCTCACGTTGATTGTGGATATCATATAAATGCTGCATTCTCACGTTCATATCGGACATGAATGTTGCTCGCTTGCGTTGATATCGGACATGAATGTTGCGTGGTCGGGTGTTGGGTGTTCACGTTGATATCGAACATTAATGTTTTCACGTTTACATTGATATCGGACATGAATGGTGCGTTCGCGCGTTGACATCGGACATGAATGGTGCGTCCTCGTGATGATACTGGACATGAATGGTGCGTGCTCACGTTGATATCGGACATGAATGATGCGTCCTCGCGTTGATATCGGACATGAATATTGCGTGCTCACGTTGATATCGGACAGGAATGGTGCGTCCTCGCGTTGATATCGGACATGAATATTGCGTGCTCACGTTGATATCGGACATCAATGGTGCGTCCTCGGGTTGATATCGGACATGAATATTGCGTACTCGCGTTGATATCGGACATAAATGGTGCGTCCTCGCGTTGATATCGGACATAAATGGTGCGTCCTCGCGTTGCAGGTGTGTATGGAACATGGCGACTGATGCGTTCTCATGTTGCAATCGGACGTGCATGTTGTGTGCTCACGTTGGTATTGGACATGATTGTTGCATGCTGGGGTTGATATCAGACATGAATATTGCGTGCTCGTGTTCATGCTGGACAAGACTTACGTGCTCACGTTACTATCGGACACGAACGTAGCGTGCTGATGTGGGTATGGAAATGAACATTGCGTGCTCACGGTGTCCGAGGAACAATATCAAACGGGCCGCCGTTTTCTGCAGTCTAGTCCCGTTGTCACTGACGCAAGAGTATTTTTAACTGAAAACATGATCAGCCGAGCATTTGAAAGGAAAATCCACAATTTGAACTGTTTAGTTTGTTCCCCGATTTTGATTTGATTTTTCTGTTGGCGAAAGGCCGACGTCGTGGGACAGAAGTTTAGAAAAGCCGCTTCCTTCCTTGGAACTGTTTCAAAGCCGACATTTGGAAAACTTCTGAGAGACGGGGTGGAGCGCATGTGGGCTTTTCAGAGCGCAAAAATACCATCGTGAACTGAACTGCTTCCTTCAAGACTGCTAGCTGTGCTAAGCCATAGGCCCAGAGAGAAATTGCTGACACACTTGCCACTTGCACCGTGGAGTGCAAGGCTGGGTTATTGGAACCGTGCTCTTTGGCTTTTGCCAGGCTGTCAGCTAAGGCGCCTTCAGCACGTGCAGAATGTTGCTGCACACAGGGTGTAACAGAGTCAAGGAAGTCTGCATATCATGTGCAAATGACCCCCTCATCTCCCCCCCCCCCCCCCCCCCCCCCGCACCCTCCCACCCACACACACACACTCTCAAGGACCTGCCCTGCGGCTGCCACACTCCAGACTGTACACTTACCGCTCTCACCTTCTTCTGCTTCCCACAAGCTGCTTCTCAAGGCCAGCTCGAATATGAACTCACGATGTGCCCCCCCCCCCCCCCCCCCACACACACACACACATACACTTGTGCTTCCTGGTCATTATTGTAGGTGCGCCTCAGCATTCCAGACTTTCATGTTAATACCAACAAAGTGCGCTTAATGTCGGCTTCTGCGTTACCGTTAGTACCTCCTGCTCCTGCCCTGTGGAATAACCTTTCGGCTTCTTCCTTCTGTGTTAGTCAGTACCCTGTACAAACTCCAAGCACTGGTTTACGACATCCTTGCTTCAACCACTGCCGTATTTAGTTACGCCACAGGTCCAAGAAAACTGTCAGCTAACGAGCAGTTCTTTGTTGATGCTCATACAGTGTAAGTGTGTTTTAAACAACTCGGATTATATCAGACGTTTGTTTTATAACTGACCATGTTGCTGCGGCCAGCTCAAATAAGGCCAAAATCGTTTGAATTGAGATGGAACTTTTTTTCTTTCTTTTATACCCGGGTGGATGCGTCTCATGTTTACGTGGGTGCTTGGGCGCTAGGTTGCTTCCACAGTCATATCAGTACCAAAACTCCAAGCACTGGTTTACAACATCCTTCCTTCAACCACTGCCGTATTTAGTTACGTCATAAACCCGTTCTTAATTGGGCGAATGTTTGTTCGCAAACCTAGTTGGAAGTATTCGCCGAAGCTAGTTGGTTCTTAAATGGGCGAACTTTTCTTCACGAACCTAGTTGGAAGTATTCGTCGAAGCTATATTCGGGGTCCAAAAAGCTTCGCTCAACATGTTCTGGGAACATTCACCCTATTCGACGATCATTGCCTCTGATTGGCTGAGAGTAGAGCTCTCCTGTGGATGAATAAAAATAAAAATGGATGACGGTGTCGCTAGGTTCTTCACTCGCTTCGGAGGGAATTTGTTTATTTGTTGACTTGTGGGAGGCGCAGCTTTGTCTCGGAGACCCAGAATGAGATAGTAGTTAGTTGAATTACCCTGTGAGGGATGATAAAAGTATATTGACTTGACTTTAGCCTACATTTTGGATCATGCTATCTGCTGCGCGTCTGCCGCAAGTTCGGGCCGAAGCTTGCATCTCATTACAAGCCATTTGAGAACGAAGTAAAGTTTGGACTGTCCCAACCATGTTCGGGGAACTAAAAGTTCAGTTAAGAAACGAATCATAGTTCGTCGAAGTGTCCGAAGTATGTTCGGCGAACAAACATTCGCCCAGTTAAGAACGGGCTATAGGGTCCAGAAAACTGGTAACGAGCAGTTTTTAATTGGTGCTCAAACAGTAGTAAGCTTGTTACAAACAACTCAAATAAAACAAGGCTTGTCATTTATAGCCACCAACAAAGTTTACACCAGCACAAATAAAACCACAATCGTTTGAATCGAGACGGAACTCCCTTTTTTAACCTGGGGTGGATGCGTCTCATGTTTACGTGGGTGCTTGGGCGCTAGGTTGCTTCTACAGTCATCGAACCTTTCGGAGGGCGCTGACCGCGTCGGTGGACAGCTGCGCGGAAATAAAGAGTGCCCCTTCAGTGGCGTAACTAAATCTGGCAGAGTCTGGAGGAAGGTGCCGGAAAGCGATGCTCGGAGTGTGGCTCGGAGTGTGAACAGTACCCAAACCTTTCGGAGGGCGCTGACCGCGTCGGTGGACAGCTGCGCGGAAATAAAGAGTGCCCCTTCAGTGGCGTAACTAAATCTGGCAGAGTCTGGAGGAAGGTGCCGGAAAGCGATGCTCGGAGTGTGGCTCGTACCCAAACCTTTCGGAGGGCGCTGACCGCGTCGGTGGACAGCTAGCTGCGCGGAGATAAAAGAGTGCCCCATCAGTGGCGTAACCAAATCTGGCAGAGTTTGGAGGAAGGTGCCGGAAAGCGATGCTCGGAGTGTGTACCCCCTGTAGTCAGTACCCCTGCTCCGCCTTTCGGCATCACCCTTCTGTGTTAGTACCCCGTGTAGTCAATAAACCAGTGCTCCGGCCTGTGGAATACCCTTCTGTGTTAGTCAATACCGCCTGCTCCTGCCTTCCTCAAGGTCGACTCCTTTCCCGCTTTTAATAAGCGGCGATTGAATACACCTTTTGTTAAGCTCAAGTTTTTGCGCCCCCCCCCCCCACCCCCCCAAAAAAAGAAGAAGAAGAAAAAAAGAAAAAAGGAGAAACTAGAGCAGCAATTGATTATTGCATCCCTTTCCTCA
>OY757548.1:1500747-1513040 GCA_963584105.1 Alviniconcha strummeri
TGTACAGCCATCTTCAGCATCATCAACCACAGACTACACACTGTACAGCCATCTTCAGCATCATCAACCACAGCCTACACACTGTACAGCCATCTTCAGCATCATCAACCACAGACTACACAAGGTACAGCCATCTTCAGCGTCATCAACCACAGGCTACACACTGTACAGCCATCTTCAGCATCAAGAACCACAAGCTACACAAGGTATAGCCAACTTCAGCATCGCCATACCTACCACCACCACCATCAGCATCAGGAGTACCTTAGAAACAGGCGGCTGTGACGGTGATGCCGGGCAGATCAACAGGTAGACGCTGCCGTAACTCCCTCTGCCCAGCTCTCTGTCTATCACGTACTGACCGCTCTCCTTCGCCATGCTGACCACCATCCATGTCACGCTTCACACACAAGTCTGGCGTCTCTAGTGATGCTCTTCGTGCAGAATAATTACAGCGGCTCAGAGTCACAGGTGTACTTGTTTAGGCAGTGTGTCATGGTTGTCACCGTGCTGTGCAAACCCTTTCCTGCAAGAAAAAAAAGAAAAAGCAGCTGCCAGCAGTTTCAATCATCATAAAAATAAAAACAATGAAAAACAACAACAATGCAACTCTAGATCTTGTTACCTGATCCTTGCCCTCTCTGTTTATGTTTTTTGCTGATAAATGGTTGCATAACTTGAAAATTATGTGCACATTTGTAATAATTTTTTTAAATAATTTTTTTTTATTGAAGAGATCAGGACAACATCAATTTTTATGCTTTCAGCAAACTGGACAGGACTTCACTTCTCTATAGATGTAAGTGCATGAACTCCAAACTTTGCAAAAAGGTCTGCCTCATTGTGTTCAATTTAAAAATTAACAGGCTGGATTTGGTGTAAAGCCCGTTCTTAACTGGACGAATGTTTGTTCGCCCGAACATACTTCGGACACTTCGACGAACTATGATTCGTTTCTTAATTGAACATTTAGTTCGCCGAATATGGTTCGGACAGTCCAGACTTTACTTCATTCTCAACTGGCTTGTATTGAGATGCAAGCTTCGGCCCGAACTTGCGGCAGACGCGCAGCAGACAGCATGATCGAAAATGTAGGCTAAAGTCAAGTCAGTCAAGTCAGTATACTTTAATCATCCCTCACAGGGTAATTCAACTAACTACTATCTCATTCTGGGTTCTCCGAGACAAGGCTGCGCCTTCCACAAGTCAACACAAGTCAACAAATAAACAAATTCCCTTCGAAGCGAGTGAAGAACCTAGCGACACCGTCATCCATTTTTATTTTTGTTTTTTCTCCATTTACAGGAGAGCTCTGCTCTCAGCCAATCAGAGGCAATGATCGTCCAGTAGGGCGAATGTTCCCAGAACATGTTGAGCGAAGGTTTTTGGACCCCGAATATAGCTTGGACGAATACTTCCAACTAGGTTCGCGAAGAAAAGTTGGCCCAATTAAGAACCAACTAGCTTCGCCGAATACTTCCAACTAGGTTCGCGAAGAAACATTCGCCCAATTAAGAACGGGCTTTAGACTCGCACATGTCGGTTTATCGGAGGTTCCGTTAGCCTCGCACATGTCGGTCGGTTTTTACCTCGTATGTCCTTTTACAAATACAGAATACGAAGGAATTTTATTATTCATAATAAGTGCATAAACTAAAAATTTGCCTTTCGGGTCACTCGAATTCCACAAAGAAGGGCAGTTAGGAAATTAGAAGGGCAGTTAGGAAATTCAGCATAACACACAATTTGTCCTCATCATTCTAAAACAACAGCATAGTTCATACAACTCCGGCTCTCACCAAAATCAAATACAGAATACTACTCGTGTTTATATGTACGCATCTGTACATGCACAGGTGCACATACATGTACGTACACTGTTCAATAAAAAATAAAATTTAAAAAAAGTTGTACAGGGTAAGAATATCCATCAAGAGATATCCTTGCTCTTTAGGCTACAAATATCTATTAAGACAGATCCTTGCTCTTTAGGCTAAAAAAATATCTATTGAGAGATATCCCTGCTCTTTAAAAACTATTTCCAGCGTGCAACTGCATCCGTGCAGTGTCGAACATCACTAGCATATGATATACTGCCAGTTATAAATCCCGTCCTTCAAAACACACACACACGTACACAGCCAGCCGCACACACACACACACACACACACACACACACACACACACACACACACACACACACACACACATACACACCCGCACATACTAGTACACAAGCATAGGGGCAAGATCAGACATTATATTTATAAGAACTGATATGGCAGACGGGATAAAAGAGTAAACATTCCTGCGTGCTAAAGGTATTGCGGACCAACGACCAGAGGGAAAGACATTAAGAGGGTGAGTAGTGTCATTGAGAATTTGACGGGTTTGCCTTTTGACAGAGACCTGGCACAATTGAGAAAGTTGGAGCTGCCTTGATCCTACAATTTTTCTGGCTATAATGACAGTGCAGCTTAGCTTTGCTCTGTTCTTGACAATGAGGTTGCCATACCAAGTGACTTATCAGACTTATGTACACAGATTCCAAAATACGAGGACTAACGGAGAGACGTTTTAGTTTCCTGAGAAGATAGAGTCTTTGCCGAGTTTTTTATTTATTTTTTATTTATTTATATTTTGTACACAAAGTCTACGTTTCCAGTGAAAAACAGCTTCTGATCAATCACTGTGCCAAGGTACTTGAATGAACTAACTACTTCAACTTCTTGCTGACTCAGATTAGCTCTTTTGTTTTACCAACGTTCAGTTCAAGGAAGCTCTTCTGGAACCAGTCTCTCAACTGCTCTATCTGATGAAAATAATCCAACAGACTGCTTTTGTCTTTTAGACGACCGATCAGGGCCATAGATCATCTGAATACTTGATGAGAATTGGGACGGCATTGTTGATAGACATTTCCTTTGTGTACAGTGAAAAAATAACAGGGAGACTAAGGCTTGTCTGTGGTGGATCAGTGTTGGATGAGGGTGAGACTAGGGCCACTAGTCTTGTGTCTATGGTGGCACTAAACAGGGCATTGGCGTTACATGGTCCGTGTTTTGGTGACAGAGATGGATGTTTGGCGAGACTCTAATGCGGCTAGTTATTGAGTGTGGGTGGAGGTTCAGTGGCCTCTCACTTTACACGCTCTTGTCGTTTGGGTGATGGACATGAAAGCGGGGCGAGACTAAGGCCGCTGATTTAGTGTCTCTGGTGGCTTAGCGGATCTCACGTTGTCGGTGTGGCTTTTGGTGACAATCGGCGGAGACTATGCCAGAATGGGACAGCGGCGACAGGTTTAGTGTCAATGCCGTCGTGATGGATATCAGTGGCATAGTCGATGTTGTGTTGGTGATGGTCAGGGTTGAACTAAGGCAGGGCGGGACTGAGGCGAGTTGAGACAACTTTTTAAGGCACCTTGTTGAGTGTTTAAACCGTCTCAGCGCACCCCTGTTATTTTGATGGTCGGGGCAAGACCAAGGCGGGTGAGACAAGGACGATTGGTATAAAACTATAATGTGTCTGTATCAGCTTACTGTTGGTGGATCTCACATACACCGTACACCGTGATCTGTGTTATTTTGACGACAATCCGGGGAGACTTCAGGGCGACTAATTTAGTGTTTGTGGTGGCGTAGTAAGGCGACTATTTTGTTGTTTGTGGTTGCGTAGTAAGGAGACCAGTTTAGTGTCTGTGGTGGCGTACGTAGCAAGGCGACTGGTTTAGTGTCTGTGGTGGCGTACGTAGTAAGGCGACTGGTTTAGTGTCTGTGGTGGCGTACGTAGTAAGGCGACTGGTTTAGTGTCTGTGGTGGCGTACGTAGTAAGGCGACTGGTTTAGTGTCTGTGGTGGCGTACGTAGCACGATTAGTGACTCTGGTGTTTGTGGTTGTGCTGTAACAGCGCGTTTAGTGTATGTCCTTGCGTACATCAGAGCCAGAGTACTCGCAAAAGGTACCACCCCTGCGTGCTTTGTGCCTAAACCTGACGCCGAATAAGTACACACAGACGTTAGTTCACATGGCATTCGCTAAAGCTTTGGTTTTTAACATAAGTGTCTTGTGCACACATGGTATTGGTGTGAAGTAAATAAGTAAATGAATAAATACATGACAGCCGTCCACTCTGCCATCTACTTGTTCTTTTCCCTCTTTTCCTCCTTTTTAAATATCTGCTTGTTGGGCCTCCACACACACACACACACACACACACACACACACACACACACACACACACACACACACACACACACACACACACACACACACACACACACACACGGCGCGCGCACACACAGGAGCACGCAGAGGCTCTCTCTCTCTCTCACTCTCTCTCACTCTCTCTCTCTCTCTCTCTCTCTCTCTCTCTCTCTCTCTCTCTCTCTCTCTCTCTCTCTCTCTCTCTCACACACACACACACACACACACACACACACACACACACACACACACACACACACACACACACTGACAGTGGAGGCCCACTGTGACAGCTGACAGTGGAGGCCCACTCACCGTCTCTGACACAACAGCTGTGACAGCTGACAGTGAAGGCCCACCAACCGCCACCAACACGACAGCTGTGACAGCTATGGGCCGTGCCGACAGTGGAGCCCCGTTAACCGTCTCTGACACGACGGGATTCCAGACTGAAAGTCAAATCAGCGGACGATTTTTAAACAAAATCCTCGATTTTAGTTTTTCATTTGGATCTGCTTTGACCTGTCTGAGAAAGTGCGGTCATGTTGGCCAAAGCCGGTTTTGAGGTTAAGGCTGGTTCCTTTCAAGGCTAGCTCTTTCCTCAGGCCGAGCAGGCTGCAGAACTTCACGGAGACTTCAGTGCCAGAGGCGCCGCAGAGCTGGAGTACAAACACACAGGCCCGCTTCCCAGTCCGGGGAAAAGGATTACTAGCCTTTTTGTCCTTGTGCCAAAATCGATTGATTTATCTTGTGCCTCGTCCTTATTCACAGTGTGTTCACGCGTTGCAAGTCCGCCTTTCTGTATCATTCTGTATTCGCGATGAGCACGAGCGTATTGACTTCAGCTCTGTACTCCTCGCTCTTCTGCTTTCAAGCTGTGTTTGGTTGAAAGTTATGTTTTCAAGTCATACTTTTTAGTGGCCTATCTTTTATCAGCACAGTTGACACAATAACAGGGCGTTCAGTATGGGTGTGAAGCGTTTAGGTGTACCAAAACACGTAAACACGTACACGCACGCACGCGCAAAGGGAGGAGAGGAGGGGGGGGGGGGGAGAGGTGGCAACTGTGTTGTGTTAAACTTTTATTTCTGTTGTCTAACCACAGCACTGTCCCTCGTAATTATATATATATACCTATGTTGTGTATTAGTGGTAACTTTGTCACGGTCACTAGCAATGTCTGTTTTCGTCCTGGCAGTTACCAGGTGGCGGTTATTTCCCTTGTCTTTTCGTTTTAAAAGATTATCCCCCTTTGGAGTTTTTGAGGCTCAGGAACCTGCCGGCTTTCCCCATCACGTCTTGTGGCGTCTTGGACTTCAGAAGTGAACGGACACCGACACGGGGCGGCTTACTTTGTTAACCTCGGGTGAAGATCAAGCTTCGCGTGAGGGTAGTACTTACTGAGCTACACCCGCTCATGTTACACTCGGGGACCTCCATCCCCTGCCAAGGTCACGTAAACTCTTTACTTTAAGCTGAATGAAAAATAAAAAATAAAAAGAAGAAGTTAGTAATTAGATTTTAACGTCCTGTCAACCGCACATGGTCGCTCTCTAAAGGATATTTCTCGCTACGCTCTCTCCAACGAGGTTGAAACAGTTGTTTTTAGGTATGTGCTTTTCGGGTGTGTGTGTGTGTGTGTGTGTGTGTGTGGGGGGGGGTGTCCCTTTTTGCTTGGGGGAAAGGTGGTGGGGTGGGGAGGAGGGGGGGGGGGGACTGGTTCTGTAGGTATGGCGTTGAGCCAGGAATTGAGCTTGTTTCGTTCCTGCATTCATGCTCCAAGCATTTTCAGCCCCGAAACACCAGATGCCCGAAGTGTGGTTTGTGTGTGTGTGTGTGTGTGTGTGTGTGTGTGTGTGTGTGTGTGTGTGTGTGTGTGTGTGTGTGTGTGTGTGTGTCGGGGGTGGGGGGTGGGGGGGACGTTCCACTGCCTGCTGACAGGTGGCCGCCCTTGCAGCACAGTACTTGCTATTCGCTGGGACTTTCTGTTGTCTCTGGTAGTGTCTCTGGGACTTTCTGTTGTCTCTGGTAGTGTCTCTGGGACTTTCTGTTGTCTCTGGTAGTGTCTCTGGGACTTTCTGTTGTCTCTGGTAGTGTCTCTGGGACTTTCTGTTGTCTCTGGTAGTGTCTCTGGGACTTTCTGTTGTCTCTGGTAGTGTCTCTGGGACTTTCTGTGTGTGTTTTTCTGTTTTTTTTCGTTTTTTGTTTTTGTTTTTCTGTAGTGTGTCTGGTACTTTATGTTGTCTCTGGTAGTGTCTGTGATACTTTCTGTTGTCTCTGGTAGTGTCTCTGCGACTTTCTGTTGTCTCTGGTAGTGTCTCTGGGGCTTTCAGGTTTTTTTCTGTAGTGTGTCTGGTACTTTCTGTTGTCTCTGGTAGTGTCTGTGGTACTTTCTGTTGTCTCTGGTAGTGTCTCTGGGACTTTCTGTTGTCTCTGTTAGTGTCTCTGGGACTTTCTGTTGTCTCTGGTAGTGTCTTTGGAGCTTTCTGTTTTTTTCTGTAGTGTGTCTGGTACTTTCTGTTGTCTCTGGTAGTGTCTATGGTACTTTCTGTTGTCTCTGGTAGTGTCTCTGGGACTTTCTGTTGTCTCTGTTAGTGTCTCTGGGACTTTCTGTTGTCTCTGGTAGTGTCTCTAGGGCTTTCTGTTGTTGTTTTTCTTTCTGTAGTGTGTCTGGTAATTTCTGTTGTCTCTGGTAGTGTCTCTCGTACTTTCTGTTGTCTCTGGTAGTGTCTCTGGGACTTTCTGCTGTCTCTGGTAGTGTCTATGGGACTTTCTGTTGTCTGTGGTAATGTTTCTGGGACTTTGTACTGTCTCAGGTAGTGTCTCTATCACTTTGTACTGTCTCTGGTAGTGCCTCTGGGACTTCCTGCTATCCGGGACTTTGTACTGTCTCTGGTAGCGTCTCTGGGACTTTGTACTGTCTCTGGTAGTGTCTCTGGGACTTCCTACTGTCTGGGACTTTGTACTGTCTCGGCTGGTACTTCCAACTATTTCGTGTACCATATACTGCCCCTTCTACTTTCTACTCTCTGTTCTGGTACTTTCTGCTGTTTCCGGTACTTTCTTCTTGTGGTACTTTTCTGCTATTCTGGTGTCTGTTATGGCACTTTTTACTGTCTCTGGTGGCACTTTCTACTGTCTCCGTGACACTTTATACTGTCCAGTCTGGTACTTTCTACTGTCTGTGTTTGCACGATCCTCTGTGACTGTAATTACGGGGGTCAGTCGAGCACTTTCTCTGCAGATGATTGCCGACAGGGGCCGCGGGCAGGCAGATGAGAATAAAGTTAGGAGAGATGCCATGCTTCAGGACCAATGAAGGAGGCGAATAAAGTTAGGAGAGAATGCCATGCTTCAGGACCTCTGAAGGAGGCGAATAAAGTTAGGAGAGAATGCCAAGCTTCAGGACCACTGAAGGAGGCGTGTAGTGGGAGGGTGCACGTGGCTAACCGCCAGTGTCAGCGTGGGGGGACTTCCAACCGCTGATCGCGTCATCTAAGACATCTTCTTCCTCCTGCTGTGACGTTCGTAGGCTGGGCCTTAAATTGTATCAATATAATCGGGGTCTGAGTGTGTGTGCGCGTGTGTGTGTGTGTGTGTGTGGAGGGGGGGGGGGGGGGCAGATTTATTTCTTCTGACGTGGATAGTCCAGATTTTGATGAGAGGGGAGCAGAGAAGCGATGATGGGGTGTTGGCTGGGGGAGTGTGGGTGACCCTTATTTCTGATTGAGCACGGTGGAGGATAGTCGGGTCTGGTGAAGATTGCGGGGTGTGTGTGTGTGTGTGTGGGGGGGGGGGGGGGGGGGTGTCCTGGTTAGGCAGGAGGGGAGGGGGACTGAGTGGCTGGTTGGAGGAGAGGTGTTGATAAGACTGCGGTGGGCACCAGTTCTTTAGCAGGGCGATGGGCAGAGCGACAGGGGACAGTGACTGTTGACGAGGGTTGGATGGCCGGCGGCTGAGGGTCGAGTCAAGTCCTCATGGGGGCCGTGGGCAGATGAAAACGGGGTTTGATGCAAATTTGTGGGGCACGTGGCGCAATTACTTTGACAGCAATGGGGCAGGAGGGGGGAGCTGCTGACAGATGGGGGGAGGGGGGGGGGGGGGCAATTTTTGACGGGAATATAGATGATGGTAGTGGGGGTGAAAGAGTTATATCTCACGGTAATGTGTCTTCCACGTTCATTGGTTTAAATTCATTCATACATTGTAATCATAGGCTCAACAAGCAAGTACTAGAAACACAAAAGCAATATGCTTGTTTGAGTGTTACCTGTAGATGAAATGATAATTACATATACATTACGATTGCAAGATGGCAAATTATTGTCAATAGTCAAAGAAAACAAAAACAAAAGCCCCCCCCCCCCCCCCCCCCCAAAAAAAAAGAGGGTGGGGGGGGAGCAAATATCTAACTGAATGGTCTAGTTCCATTTCATTCAACTTCATCGTTGCCAGATCCGCTTGATACATGTGTGTCAGAGTGTTACTTGTAATTTGATGAGCTGTGGCTGATGAACTGTGACGTAACGATAACCTACCTGGCTGACCGGGCTTTAAATGTCTAGGAACTAATTGTAACATCACGGATGAGTGGTAGTGGTGGGGAGGGGGGGGGGGGGTGACAAGGTGCGTGATCAGCTTATTTATCAGTGAATTTGTCACTGTGTGTGCTGTATGATCAGTTTATTTATCAGTGAATTTGTCACTGTGTGTGCTGTATGATCAGTCTATTTATTAGTGAATTTGTCAATATGTGTGCTGCATGATCAGTTTATTTATTAGTGAATTTGTCAATATGTGTGCTGTGTGATCAGTTTATTTATTAGTGAATTTGTCAATATGTGTGCTGCATGATCAGTTTATTTATTAGTGAATTTGTCAATATGTGTGCTGTGTGATCAGTTTATTTATTAGTGAATTTGTCACTGTGTGCTGTATGATCAGTTTATTTATTAGTGAATTGTTACTGTGTGTGTTGCATGTTCAGTTTATTTGTTAGTGAATTTGTCAATAAATCATGTTGCGTTGTGGTTGTTGCAGCCCAAGATTGCCTGGCATACATGCAGACAGGGAGCGAGCTGATCAAGGTGCGGTCCAAACAGTCGGCAGTACCACCGCATCTTCTCCCTCAGCAGTGACGTGTCGGAGATACGCTGGCAGCCCACCTCCAAGAAGCCGCACAAAGCGGAGAAGTGAGTAGCGTGGTGCGTAAGGTGTGAGTGGTGGCAACCCGCCTCCAAGAAGCCGCGAGAAAGTGAGTAGCGTGGTGTGAGGTGTGTGGTGGTGGCAGCTAGCCCCCCTCCAAGAAAGCCGCACAAAGCCAGAGGTACAGCGGTGTGTTGGGTGTGTGGTGGTGGCAGCCCACCTCTAAGAAGCTACCCCATTCCATAAGTATGGTGACATCTTTATTAATGATCGGACTATGTGAGTGGCCTCCAGGAGGTACCCTACACCTAGTAATGTTCGGACAGTCGGCGTCCAAGGGGTTATCAAACCGGAGTGTAGGTCGACGTCAGACGGAGTCACTCCAATTCAGAGCTTCCTCACAAATACACACCGAGAGCTATGATACAGTGATGTAAGCTGGTGGCTACGCTTTTGGAACACACCTCCAAGTAGTCACACAAAGCTGATGTCTATCATTATGTGGTGTATGCATGGACTCTGGCGTTGTGACGTCATCTGTGGTCCCAGCAAGGCCACTGGCATGTTGTTGTTGATCACTTTTATATAGCGCTATTCTCCGCTCTTGAACAGACTCACTGCACTCGCATAATTATGATTCTACACGAGTGACTAGCGTTTCATAGCGCATTTTTGAATATCCACCGAAGCGGTGTACTTACAGCGCTTTATGGCTGGTGCCACATGAAACTGCTGCCGTCTTGCGTGTGTTCTGTGAACACCATACAATCATGCACCATGTCATTTCATGCAAAGCCACATACATAAAGTGCATGCGTGTTTAGCTGTAACCTGCCACCTGCTCTTTTGGCAGAATGACCGGGGTCTTTTACGTGCTACTGAGTAACACGGGGGTGGAACGGATACCGAAATAAGAATCAACACAGAAAATTCTCCCGCCGCTCCTGCAGGGACTCAAACCCACGACCTTTCAATCCTGAGTCCGGCGCTCTACACCATTGACCCATCCCGCTTCGTATCTGACATCAGGACTCTCGCTCAGCGAAACCAGTGGCGTTACGATGTCGCCAGGCCGCCGTCCACGTGAAATCACGTGACACGGACCGCGAGTGGTTAACAACGGATTCATTGGGCGTCATAACTGTCTAGAACTAATGTGGAAGTTGTTCAGTGACTGTTTGAACACAGCGCATACAGAGAGCCACAATCACAGTTCGGAAGCTGTGTGAGAGTCGAGGTGGCCGTCCTGGGCTGTCCGTCCTAACGAGCCTTCTGGTTTCCGTGGTCGTAAAGCAATATTGAACCATGCTCACGCATTGGTCTCAGCTTGTCCCTAATATGTCAACCGACATCCGAGGACATTAAGCATCACCCGAAGGAGAAGAAGAGAGCCACACAAGATAATGCACGTTGACAGGACCACGTGCCTAGACATAGGTGTCCCCGCCCATCCCGCCGCGCCCCGTCCTTTTGACTGACGTGGAGAGTGAGACAGCAGTGCCCCCCCCCCCCCCCCCCCATGTCCTTTAGACTGACGTGGAGAGTGAGACAGCAGTGCCCCCCCCCCCCCCCCCCCCCCCCCCCCCCCCGTCCTTTTGACTGACGTGGAGAGTGAGACAGCAGTGCTGCCCCGTCCATTTGACTGACGTGGAGAGTGAGACAGCAGTGCTGCCCCGTGCTGCCACGTCAGTCAAAAGGACAGCAGTGCTGCCCCGTCCTTTTGACTGACGTGGAGAGTGAGACAGCAGTGCTGCCCCGTCCTTTTGACTGACGTAGAGATACGTGGAGGACAGTGCCGCCGCGTCCTTTTGACTGACGTGTTGCCCAGCTGTGCCAGCTACTTCAGATCAGCGCTTTGAATAGCGAGAGGAAAAAAATGTAGCAGCCTTTATTGCTTTGCTCTGTGTTGATGAAGTCGAATCAGATCGACCCCCCACCCACCCCCAGTTTGCTGTGTCCTGAGATGACCGTGTGCATCTGACAGAAAACAGGGACTCACTCACTGACTGTCTCCTCTGGCTCTCTGCCTCTGTCGCTATGTATGTGTGTCAAGCCTGTCTATCTGCGTGACTGTGTGTGTAAATCTCCCCCCCCCCCCCCCCCCCCAGTCCAGTCCGTGTTTGTGTGCCTGTGTGGCAGGCTGTTACCTTGTTTTTTCCCCGCACCGGTATTGGCTCATTACAGTCCCAGCCGTAACTCCCTTCGGGCTGCTGCCGCGCTAGTCTGACGCCCATTAAATCATCGTGTCCGTTTTCTTCCGCTTGTTGAAGGCATTCTGCCCTCACTTTACCACCACTTGACCCTAATTGTGGCGGAAAGGGGATCAATTGGCCCCGGTCTCCCCTATGCCCTCCCGCTCCACCCAGGCATTAGCGCTGCGCTGGGGCTGACAAGTCCATTGATTAGCTTCATCGGGCAGCGTGTACTTATATCATTTATATAACGTAGAACAAGAGTGCAAGCATGTCCTCGTTTGATAGAAACGTTTAGTCCAAATTTCGCCCCTGACGGCATTGTCAAGGGCATGCTTGGACTGTTATTCGGCCTTGTCTACATCGTCCTTTGTGACGCCATACTCGTCCTTCCTTCACGGTGCGGTGCCCAAGAGCCACAGAGAGCCTCGTTTTGCTGTAGATATATTTTATACATGTATACATGGATGCTTTCTTACCTTGCCCGTGTACCTGTCAGTTCCTGCTTGACCCAGGCTAGAACATGCGGCTCTTACAGAATGTTACAGAACATTGAAGAGTGTACATGTATACACACGTGTGTGTGTGTGTGTGTGTGTGTGTGTGTGTGTGTGTGTGTGTGTGTGTGTGTGTGTGTGTGTGAGAGAGAGAGAGAGAGAGAGAGAGAGAGAGAGAGAGAGAGAGAGAGAGAGAGAGAGAGAGAGAGAGAAAGAGGGAGAGAGAGGGAGTGCATGCATGTTTGTGTGGATGTTTG
>OY757548.1:1513240-1548240 GCA_963584105.1 Alviniconcha strummeri
GAGCCAGCTGACCTACTGGGTGTTTGTTATCTGGAGCAGCTGACCTACTGGGTGTTTGTTGTCTGGAGCCAGCTGACCTACTGGGTGTTTGTTATCTGGAGCCAGCTGACTGTTGAATATACTGCTGAATATACTGTGCCCAGAAGGTCCCCAACACTTAATGGAAGACAGCGCAGTGCAGTGTGCATAGTTCACGTACAGGACTGTTAGAAACAACGACACGGTCACACCACACGGTGACCAGAGTGAGCGAGCCCCTTCATATCTGTGTTCCCGGGGCCTGGAAAAGCAGAAAGCGGAGCACATCCAGCGGCACGAGGAAGACTGACAGGACCACCGACATGCCACGCTCTAACCAGACAGCGGAGCACATCCCGCAGCATGTTGAGAAAGACTCACAAGACCCCTTACACGCCAGGCTGTAGGGCCTTTGGCATTAACAGGAAAGGACAGCTCCATTTGTCAAGCAAGTCAGACTGCCCTTGTGGTCAGCAGATGTAGCATGGCAGCTTACAGTTGTGTTGTCTTGCATACAACTTCTCTTACCCTTGAGAAAAAGCTGGAGCTATTGAAGTAAACAGGGAGTTTGACCCTTTCACTCCAGGTGGTCACTGGTTGCAGTTCATTCTGCCTTGCCTGTTCTAGTTTTTCCCTCAGGTACTGACTTTTTTTTTTTCTCAAAGAAATTAATGTTTCTTTTTTGAAAAACAAATTGTAGTTGCCTGAATTTTTTTTATCAAGTTCACTTTTTTGTTGTAAAAAGTGTTGATTACCAAAAGTGATTTTAAATTGATTAAGAGAAAGAATACTAATCAAAAGACTTCATGCATGAAATATTTTGCCATGGTATGGCGTATGGTTGACTGGGCATTTTTTAATATCAACTGACAAATCCTTCAAATATGAACTGATTAAGCATTGCTCTTCTTGCCTGGGAATAAATGAAAGCAAATTATTTTTATATTTGTACATGAAGTGATCATGAACACATTTTGGGTGCTGCATCTCCAGATGAGTCTTAAGCACTGCATAGCGGTGACTATACAACACTGTTCTCTGTTCCTGAGCAGGCTCACTGCACTCCAGTCATGTGATACACAGCACATTTTTTACTATCCAGCAAAGTGGTGTGCTTTCAGTTCTGTTCTGTTGCTACATGACTGCTGCCACTTGAAACTCTGCCATCTCAGTGCATGTTCTGTGTACACACATGACCATACACCCCTTTACAGTTTCTCATTACTCAATGCCACTTGAAACTCTGCCATCTCAGTGCATGTTCTGTGTACACACATGACCATACACCCCTTTACAGTTTCTCATTACTCAATGCCACTTGAAACTCTGCCATCTCAGTGCATGTTCTGTGTACACACATGACCATACACCCGTTACAGTTTCTCATTACTCAATGCCACTTGAAACTCTGCCATCTCAGTGCATGTTCTGTGTACACACATGACCATACACCCGTTACAGTTTCTCATTACTCAATGCCACTTGAAACTCTGCCATCTCAGTGCATGTTCTGTGTACACACATGACCATACACCCGTTACAGTTTCTCATTACTCAATGCCACTTGAAACTCTGCCATCTCAGTGCATGTTCTGTGTACACACATGACCATACACCCCTTTACAGTTTCTCATTACTCAATGCCACGTACGAAGGGTGGATGTGTGTTGAGCCATAACCCGCCACCAGAGCTTTTCTCACAGTGATGGGCTGTTTTACGTGCCACTGCAGTAAGACAGGTGCAACAGACAGGGAAATAAGAGATAAGATAGAAAGCTGACCCTGGAGAAGAACGTCCCCCCACCACTCCCCCTCTCTGCTGCTGGGGATCGAACCCCTGATCTTTTGATTATCTGTCTGGTGCTCTACCACTGAGCCATTCCCACTCCCCACATTCATGTGAATAGTTTCTGTCTCAGTAAATAAATAATGTAAATGCAAACGTTTATCTTATTTACACATGCATTACTGCAGCCTCACCCACTGTGGGTGTTGCATTGTGTACCCCCCAGAATGAATGTATGCCTCGCTGTTGATCAGTCTTTTTGGAGTCTAGCAACAACAGCAGCAGTAATACTTGTGTTTATTTTGTTTCAGTTGCTGTGTCATCCATCAAGGAAGTTCGCCAGGGCAAGACCACGGATGCACTGCGCAACAAGGAGATTGCAGGCATGTATCCGGATGAGTGCGCCTTCTCCATCATTTTTGGGGACGACTTTGAGAGCCTCGATCTCATCGCCAACACCCCTGATGAGGCCAACATCTGGGTGACAGGCATGATGTGTCTGGTCAATGCCAACACCAAGCAATGTGAGTGGGGAGAGGGGGGATTGACACCAAGCAATGTGAGTGGGGAGAGGGGGGATTGACACCAAGCAATGTGAGTGGGGAGAGAGGGATTGACACCAAGTAATGTGAGTGGGAAGAGGGGGGATTGACACCAAGCAATGTGAGTGGGGAGAGGGGGGATTGACACCAAGCAATGTGAGTGGGGAGAGAGGGATTGACACCAAGTAATGTGAGTGGGGAGAGAGGGATTGACACCAAGCAATGTGAGTGGGGAGAGGGGGGATTGACACCACACTCCAAGCACTGGTTTACAGTACCCTTCCTCCAGCCACTGCTGTAACAGGCTACTACAGCCTAGCTGCCTACAACCTGTCAGCTAACTGACCCTTTTTCACTGCTGTAACAGGCTACTACAGCCTAGCTGGCCACAACCTGTCGGCTAACTGACCCTTTTTCACTGCTGTAACAGGCTACTACAGCCTAGCTGGCCACAACCTGTCAGCTAACTGACCCTTTTTCACTGCTGTAATAGGCTACTACAGCCTAGCTGGCCACAACCTGTCAGCTGACTGACCCTTTTTCACTGCTGCTCAAGCAGCAGTGTGTTTGTAACGGACAACTCAAATTATATCACGCATTTATTCCATTTCCAGATGCTTACAATGTGTGTGGCAGCATGAACAAAACCCAAATCATTTAAATCAAGAAGGGCCTTTTTTTTTCTCCTTTTTTTTTCACTTGGTGCTTGTGTGCCCAATGTTTATGTGTGCACAATGCTGGTTCCACAGTAACAGTAGCCAAACTGACCATGCAAGGTGGTGGTAATAGTAGCCAAACTGACCATGCAAGGTGGTTGTAACAGTAGCCAAACTGACCATGGAAGGTGGTGGTAATAGTAGCCAAACTGACCATGGAAGGTGGTGGTAACAGTAGCCAAACTGACCATGGAAGGTGGTGGTAATAGTAGCCAAACTGACCATGCAAGGTGGTGGTAACAGTAGCCAGACTGACCATGCAAGGTGGTGGTAATAGTAGCCAAACTGACCATGCAAGGTGGTGGTAACAGTAGCCAGACTGACCATGCAAGGTGTGCTAGCAGTGTGAGATGTAGGGGCGGTTTGGGCAGCCAGGTGTGTGCAAATAAAGTAGTGCCCCGTCTGTAGCATGGCTGTAAAGGCAGAGTTGGCAGGAAGGTGCTGCAAAGTGAGGCTCGGGGTGTGGGTTTGTTTCTGTGGTGTGCAGTGTCAGTGAATGCAGTTATATCTCAAGCAGTGTGACTGTGAAGGGGAGAGTTGGATGTGACTATGAAGGGGAGAGTTGGATGTGACTGTGAAGGGGAGAGTTACATGCGACAGTGAAGGGGAGAGTTACATGCGACAGTGAAGGGGAGAGTTACATGCGACAGTGAAGGGGAGAGTTGGCTGTTGTGCAGTGTCAGTGAATGTGGTTGTATCCCAAGCAGTGTCACTGTGAAGGGGAGAGTTACATGTGACTGTGAAGGGGAGAGTTGGGTGTGACTGTGAAGGGGAGAGTTGGATGTTGTGCAGTGTCAGTGAATGCAGTTGTGTGCCACACTGTGTGACTGGGAGTTGGATGTTGTGCAGTGTCAGCAGATGTGGTTGCGTGCCATATTATGAAAAGGGGAGAGTTGGATGTTGTGCAGTGTCAGTGAATGTGGTTTTACACCTATATGTGTTAAAGGTGACCCCAAGCAGATATATATTACAGCCCTGTTGATGATAGGTATTGCAGCCCTGTTGATGATAGGTATTGCAGCCCTGTTGATGATAGGTATTGCAGCCCTGTTGATGATAGGTATTGCAGCCCTGTCCATGATAGGTATTGCAGCCCTGTCCGTGATAGGTATTGCAGCCCTGTTGATGATAGGTATTGCAGCCCTGTTGATGATAGGTATTGCAGCCCTGTTGATGATAGGTATTGCAGCCCTGTCGGTGATAGTATTACAGCCCTGTCGGTGATAGTATTACAGCCCTGTTGATGATAGGTATTGCAGCCCTGTTGATGATAGGTATTGCAGCCCTGTTGATGATAGGTATTGCAGCCCTGTTGATGATAGGTATTGCAGCCCTGTTGATGATAGGTATTGCAGTCCTGTCGGTGATAGTATTGCAGCCCTGTCGGTGATAGTATTACAGCCCTGTCGGTGATAGTATTACAGCCCTGTCGGTGATAGTATTACAGCCCTGTCGGTGATAGTATTACAGCCCTACTGGTAATAGCTATTGCAGCCCTGTCGGTGCGTGCAGTCCTGTCGGTGATAGTATTGCAGTCCTGTCGGTGATAGTATTGCAGTCCTGTCGGTGATAGTATTGCAGTCCTGTCGGTGATAGTATTGCAGTCCTGTCGGTGATAGTATTGCAGTCCTGTTGATAGGTATCACAGCCCTATTAGTGATAGGTGTCACAGCACTATCAATGATAGGTATTACAGCCCTATCAATGTGAATGGATTAATTATAAAACAGAATCACAGTGTTTTTTTCAGCTGGCTCATGGTCTGGTTTGCTCAAAAAAATCGGTGTACTCAAAGCAGTAGGGGAGTGAAGGATACACATGATACTCACAAAGCAGTAGGGGTGTGAAGGATACACATGATACTCACAAAGCAGTAGGGGTGTGAAGGATACACATGATACTCACAAAGCAGTAGGGGTGTGAAGGATACACATGATACTCACAAAGCAGTAGGGGTGTGAAAGATATGTATGGTGCACACATGGTGCACAGAAAGTGGGGGTATGCATGGTGCACAGAATAGTGGGGGTATGCATGGTGCACACATGGTGCACAGAAAGTGGGGGTATGCATGGTGCACAGAAAGTGGGGGTATGCATGGTGCACAGAAAGTGGGGGTATGCATGGTGCACAGAAAGTGGGGGTATGCATGGTGCACAGAAAGTGGGGGTATGCATGGTGCACAGAAAGTGGGGGTATGCATGGTGCACAGAAAGTGGGGGTATGCATGGTGCACAGAAAGTGGGGGTATGCATGGTGCACAGAAAGTGGGGGTATGCATGGTGCACAGAATAGTGGGGGTATGCATGGTGCACAGAAAGTGGGGGTATGCATGGTGCACAGAAAGTGGGGGTATGCATGGTGCACAGAATAGTGGGGGTATGCATGGTGCACACATGGTGCACAGAAAGTGGGGGTATGCATGGTGCACAGAAAGTGGGGGTATGCATGGTGCACACATGGTGCACAGAAAGTGGGGGTATGCATGGTGCACAGAAAGTGGGGGTATGCATGGTGCACAGAAAGTGGGGGTATGCATGGTGCACAGAAAGTGGGGGTATGCATGGTGCACAGAATAGTGGGGGTATGCATGGTGCACACATGGTGCACAGAAAGTGGGGGTATGCATGGTGCACAGAAAGTGGGGGTATGCATGGTGCACAGAAAGTGGGGGTATGCATGGTGCACAGAATAGTGGGGGTATGCATGGTGCACACATGGTGCACAGAAAGTGGGGGTATGCATGGTGCACAGAAAGTGGGGGTATGCATGGTGCGCACATGGTGCACAGAAAGTGGGGGTATGCATGGTGCACAGAAAGTGGGGGTATGCATGGTGCACAGAAAGTGGGGGTATGCATGGTGCACAGAAAGTGGGGTATTCAGGAGAGGCAGTGTGCACAGGTCATTGGGCACTTTAGGTGTGATTTGAAGGAGAGCCATTATGCATGCAGTACAGTGGGTACCTGGGTTGTCTTTTGAAGGAGAGCTGTTGTGTATGCAGCACATGCACAGTGGGTACCTGGGTTCTTTTTCGAAGGAGAGCCGTTGTGCGTGCAGAGCAGTGGGTACCTGGGTTCTTTTTCGAAGGAGAGCCGTTGTGCGTGCAGAGCAGTGGGTACCAGAGGTGTGGTTTGAAGGACAGACGTGCGTGCAGAGCAGTGGGTACCAGAGGTGTGGTTTGAAGGACAGACGTGCGTGCAGAGCAGTGGGTACCAGAGGTGTGGTTTGAAGGACAGACGTGCGTGCAGAGCAGTGGGTACCAGAGGTGTGGTTTGAAGGACAGACGTTGTTCGTGCAGAGCAGTGGGTACCAGAGGTGTGGTTTGAAGGACAGACGTTGTGCGTGCAGAGCAGTGGGTACCTGGGGTGTGGTTTGAAGGACAGACATTGTACGTGCAGAGCAGTAGGTACCAGAGGTGTGGTTTGAAGGCCAGACATGCGTGCAGAGCAGTGGGTACCTGAGGTGTGGTTTGAAGGACAGACGTGCGTGCAGAGCAGTGGGTACCTGAGGTGTGGTTTGAAGGACAGACGTGCGTGCAGAGCAGTGGGTACTTGAGGTGTGGTTTGAAGGACAGACGTGCGTGCAGAGCAGTGGGTACCTGAGGTGTGGTTTGAAGGACAACCGTGTGTGCAGAGCAGTGGGTACCTGAGGTGTGGTTTGAAGGACAGACGTGCGTGCAGAGCAGTGGGTACCTGAGGAGTGGTTTGAAGGACAGACGTTGTGCGTGCAGAGCAGTGGCAGAGGAGAGCCAGTGTGCATGAAGCGGAATGCGGAAGCCAGGCGTGGTGGGAGCAGATAAGAAAGGAGGCAGATAGCAGAGTGAAGGGCAGGGCCAGGAAGCTGGGATGGAGGGTGAAATCAATAGAGAAATCTCCCCCACTAATCAGACTAATTGTGCCGCTGCCACTTTCCCAGGGCCAGCCCCTTGTGAAATAATACACACAGCGGTGCCTGCACTGGCCGGACAGGCCTTTGCTCCTTCATGGGGACAGGTCAACACCAGTGTAATGCTGTTGCTTGTCTGGCTTCCCGCTGCCAGCCCCTTGTGAAATAATACACACAGCGGTGCCAGCGCTGGCCGGACAGGCCTTTGCTCCTTCATGGGGACAGGTCAACACCAGTGTAATGCTGTTGCTTGTCTGGCTTCCCTGTTGCTTGTCTGGCTTCCCGCTGCCAGCCCCTTGTGAAATAATACACACAGCGGTGCCAGCGCTGGCCGGACAGGCACTTGCTACCTCATGGAGACAGGTCAACACCAGTGTAATGTTACTGCTTGTCTGGCTTCCCATTGCCAGCAGTTGGCAAAAGAATGTATACAGCAACTTCTTGACAGACACAATACTTTTTGTTTATATTAAACAGGCCAGCACCAGTACTTTTGTTCATATTAAACAAGCCAATACCAGTGCTTTTCGTTCATATAAAACAGGCCAATATAAGTGCTTTTTGTTCTTATTAAACAGACCAACACCAGCTGAATACTTTGTATTGTTTGTTTTTGTTTTTGTGAGCTGGTTTGGCCTAGTGTTAAGGCAATAGTGTGTGCTGTGTCAACAGTGTGTGTTGTGTCAGTAGTGTGTGCTATGTCAATACTGTGTGCTGTGTCAATGGTCTGTGCTGTGTCAATGGTCTGTGCTGTGTCAGTAGTGTATGCTGTCAATGGTGTGGGTAGTATCAATAATGTGTGTTGTGTCAACAGTGTGTGCTGTGTCAACTGTGCCAATAGTAGATATATGCTGTATTATATATAGTGTATGTTGCGTCAGTAGTGTGTGCTGTGTCAACAGTGTGTGTTGTGTCAGTGGTGTGTGTTGTGTCAATAGTGTGGATTATCAACAGTGTGTACTGTGTCAGCAGTGTGTGCTGTGTCAGTAGTGTGTGCTGTGCCAACGGTGTGTGCTGTGTCAACAGTGTATGTTGTGTCAGTAGTGTGTGCTGTGTCAGTGGTGTGTGCTGTGTCAACAGCGTTTGCGTGTCAACAGTATGTGTTGTGTCAGTAGTGTGTGCTGTGTGAACAGTGTGTGTTGTGTCAGTAGTGCGTGTTGTGTCAACAGTGTGTGCTGTGTCAACAGTGTATGCTGATTATGTGAGCATTTATGTTGCAGCTACTTCTGGTTTGGATGACAACCAGCACTTGAGAGACTCGTATCCTTTTCTCCGCTTCCTCTGGGGTCTTGCTGGTCAGTACTGGGGTCTTGCTGGTCAGTCCGGGGGGCCTTGCCAGTCAGTACTGGGGGTCTTGCTGGTCAGTGTGTGGGGGTCTTGCCGGTCAGTGTGGGGTGTCTTGCTGGTCAGTGTGGGGTCTTGCCAGTCAGTGCGGGGTGTCTTGCTGGTCAGTACAGGGGGGTCTTGCCAGTCACGTGGATCCACCCACCCACAGACCATCTACCGGTGAGTCTACCGCCCCATACCTGTGGCTGTGCAGAGGTGTAAATAATACTTAAGCAAGGAGGGGAAAGGTGGTGTGGAAGTGGCATCAAGACGGCAGTCAGGACCCACAGTCACCCAGTCAGCAGCCCACAAGCATCAGCCAAGCACATGCGTAAGTCCCTCAGTTGTGTGCAGTTGTAATCGCCCTTTCAAGCAGAATGAGCTGACAAGAGCTGCACACCATCCATGCTACCAACCTACCCCCTGATTACCGCCCCACCATAATGGCAAGGGGTCAGCCCACCCACTGATTACACACCCACTGTGCCAGCCCACCCACTGATTATCCACCCACCATACCAGCCCACTCACTGATTGCCCACCCACCATACCAGTCCACTCACTGATTGCCCACCCACCATACCAGCCTGCCCACTGATTACCCACCCACCATACTAGCCCACCCACTGATTGCACACCCACCATGCCAGCCCACCCACTGATGGCACACCCACCATGCCAGCCCACCCACTAATTGCCCACCCACCATACCAGTCCACTCACTGATTGCCCACCCACCATACCAGTCCACTCACTAATTGCCCACCCACCATACCAGTCCACTCACTGATTACCCCCCCCCCCCCCCCACTAGCAAGGGGTCAGCCCACCCACTGATTACTCACCCACCGTACCAGCCCACCCACTGATTACCAGCCCACCCACTAATTACCAGCCCACCATGTCAGCCCACCCACTGATTAACTACCCACTGATTACCAACCCGCCCACTGATTACCCACCCACCATGCTGGCAAGGGGCCAGTTCAGACAGACATTCCTTAACTATATGGCAGTTGGCTGATGGAGCAGTTCCAGCGAGCAGAGCCCAACTCCCAGGGCCTGCTGGAAGAGAGTGAGGTCATCTCCCTCATGAGGGACATCAACGGCACCATCACCACCGCTGTCATCTGCCAGAAACTCAAGGTGACCCCCTGTCCTTCTTCTCTCTGTCAACACTGTGCGCTCCGTCTTTGAAAGCCTTCCAGAAAATGAGGCAGAAATGCATTGAGCTGACAGAGGGCTGGTTCTCGGTCAGCTGGCCAAGTGGATGGGCCTGTGGAGCAAAGAGCTGCAATGCCTTAACTCTTGCTGTGGCCCAGGCAGCTGGCCATGTGGATGGGCCTGTGGAGCAAAGAGCTGCAATGCCTTAACTCTTGCTGTGGCCCAGGCAGCTGGCCATGTGGATGGGCCTGTGGAGCAAAGAGCTGCAATGCCTTAACTCTTGCTGTGGCCCAGGCAGCTGGCCATGTGGATGGGCCTGTGGAGCAAAGAGCTGCAATGCCTTAAGTCTTGCTGTGGCCCAGGCAGCTGGCCATGTGGATGGGCCTGTGGAGCAAAGAGCTGCAATGCCTTAAGTCTTGCTGTGGCCCAGGCAGCTGGCCATGTGGATGGGCCTGTGGAGCAAAGAGCTGCAATGCCTTAACTCTTGCTGTGGCCCAGGCAGCTGGCCATGTGGATGGGCCTGTGGAGCAAAGAGCTGCAATGCCTTAAGTCTTGCTGTGGCCCAGGCAGCTGGCCATGTGGATGGGCCTGTGGAGCAAAGAGCTGCAATGCCTTAACTCTTGCTGTGGCCCAGGCAGCTGGCCATGTGGATGGGCCTGTGGAGCAAAGAGCTGCAATGCCTAAACTCTTGCTGTGGCCCTGGCAGCTGGCCATGTGGATGGCAAGGCTTAAGCAAAGGGCTGCTGTACCTAACTCTTGCTGTGGCCCTGGTGGTTGTGGAGATGACAGTGAAGTACTTGGTAGCTCATTGGTCCAAAGCAAAAAATGCCAGTCAGCGACTCTTATTTTCTTCTTTTGTTAAATTTAATGTTAGTGGTCATTTTTGGAAGCAGCCTTTTTTCATCCTCATCAGAATTGATTATCAGAGGCAGCTTTTTTGTCACCAAAGGAAATGACGGACTGCCTTTGGTTTTCAAGGTCACCAGAGGGGAAAATGTGAATTACTCTGCGAGCTTATCTGTTAGGAGATGTGCAGAGTATATTATGTGCACATTCAGTCTTGCTTAGCTTCATTTGGCTGTGTGATAACAGTTGGGAGGTAGAGTGCTTGGTTGTGATTTTTGTTGTTAATGTTTAGTATTGATAAGGGTGGGAAGGTGACACGCTCAGTAGTTCTGTCTTCATGTTTCAGGAGATGGAGATGACTCGGGCAGATGGCAAGAGAGGACGACTGAATAGCGATGAGTTTATATCCCTTTTCAAAGAAATCTCAACTCGGCCAGAAATCTACCATTTGTTAGTGCGGTAAGCTGACAGCTGTGTTGCTTTGCTTTTTGCTTTAAAAAAACCCCAACCACTTGCATTGCTGAAAGCAAGCAGCGAAGATGATTCCGGAGGAAGCACGGTTAGATCTGTTGCTGTGGTCCACTCCTCAAGGACAGCAAACACAGTGGCAGTGCACCTTGTGTTCTTGGCAGTGCATGGTTCCCCACAGATACATTGTTACAGTTATTCAAGGGGTTCACTTGTATGGCCATTTGGAAACTGTTACAGTTATTCAAGGGGTTCACTTGTACAGCCATTTGGAAACACAGTGTCCTTCTTTTCATGTGTCTGGATTTTGTCTGGCTACTATCTTCTGGAATGCTGAATGTTTTGCATCCCGACTTGATATGAAGGTGGGCTGTCATAGGCTACAGTTTTGTGTAGATAGTTTGGACTGCCTTCTTCAAGATCAAAGCAGCATGGAGGCTATAACCATTACTCTTTGCCCATATTTTCTGAACTATCAAAACATTTGGTGATTTGCAGCCAAATTTGGTGTGATCACTGCAGCTTGAGTTATTCTCATGACCCAGAGTGTCATGTGAAGAGTTAGGATTGTGAAGGTCACTGAACACCAGGGTTTTGTTGCCCTCAAACGTGGGCTGGTGGTGTATGATCATGAGCCAGTGTGATGAGGAAGGTCTGGAAGCTATACCTTTGTGATCAGGGTGAGAGTTTCAGTCTTGATCATTTTGTCACTTTTGAACTGCTGGACTGTTTGCTACCACAGCTGTTTGTCCCGATGTGCCCCCTGGACACATTAGTCCTGTTCTTCCCATTGCTGTGTGCAGCTGCTTGCCTGCCAGTTGCAGCTTGCCACATTTAAATCACAGGAATGTGTTTTTCTGCAGTGATATCACAGGAAATGAGCAAATTTTCCCCAGTGATATCACAGGAAAAAGGCTTTTTTCCACATTGATCTTGCACACACATGCACACACAAACACACACACACATGCACACACACACATGCACATACATGCATGCATGTATGCATGCACACACACACACACACACACACGCACACGCACACACACACACACACACACACACACACACACACACACACACACACACACAGAGCTATTCTTGAAATGTTTTTGTTGCTGTATACCATACCAGTGTATTTCCATAGAGCGCAATAGATAGGCAAGAATAATCTGTTTAATCACAAATGCAAAATGACATGCTAAAAACAATATTAACAATTATTTTCAGGTATGCAAGCAATACAGACTACTTTTCAACAGATGACTTGCTGTTGTTTTTAGAAGCTGAGCAGGGGGTGAGTGTATGTGTGAGTTTGTATGTATGTGAGTTTGTGTGTGTAAGCATGTGCATATGTTTTTGTGTCTTGTATGTGTGTGTGCGTGCGTGCGTGCGTGTGTCATATATGTATGTGTGTGTGCATTTGTGTGTGTGTATGTGTCACAGTGTGCGCAAGCATGTGTTATGTTGTGTATAGAAATGTTTTTCCATGCATAGTTATTCGTAGAAACAGTTTGTTGATAGGACTGCCTCTGTAGCTGTAACCATCACACTACTGATCAGCTGCTGTAACTGTCACACCATTGATCAGCTATTGTAACCATCACACTATTGATCAGCTGCTGTAACCATCACACTATTCATCAGCTGCTGTAACCGTCACACTGTTGATCAGCTACTGTAACCATCACACTACTGATCAGCTGCTGTAACCATCACACTAGTGATCAGCTGCTGTAACCATCACACTAGTGATCAGCTGCTGTAACCATCACACTAGTGATCAGCTGCTGTAACCATCACACTAGTGATCAGCTGCTGTCACACTATTGATCAGCTGCTGTAACTGTCACACTATTGATCAGCTGCTGTAACTGTCACACTATTGATCAGCTGTCACACTATTGATCAGCTGCTGTAACTGTCACACTATTGATCAGCTGCTGTAACTGTCACACTATTCATCAGCTGTCACACTATTGATCAGCTGTCACACTATTGATCAGCTGCTGTAACCATCACACTACTGATCAGCCCGTAGTTTGAGACTGAATCAAGTTAACAATAGCAGGCATCAGTATGAGATGAAAGCAAGATCAGATAAGCCGATTTTCTCCTGAGACACAATGCGATGGCGAGACCAGTAGATAAGATGTACACAGTGGGGGAACCACTCTCTACTTTCTATTTTGGGTCCTATGTTAGCCGCTGCGAAGGAAAAAGGACCTGTTGGCCGGATCTGACTGACAGAATGCAGTTAGCCAATCAGTACATGCACACAATACACCCCACGATTTCAAGCACCATTTTGTCCAACAGCTCAGAATCATTTCCTTTCCATTTCACTGAAAAACTAATTACATGGCTTGACAGAACATTATGGGTCAAGTGCATCACATTACTTAACTGATAAGGTGAATTGTAAGCAATGGCTGCACTGTGTTGCTAACAGCAAAACTTGCAGAACTTACAGTTTTGTTGATGGAACTGATCAATTTTTTTTGTCTTGTTGGTTTTGCCCTGCTTAGTATGATGGTCATGGCTAACAGGGCATTGAAGGCCAACTTCCGTTATCTTGTTTGGCAGTTTGGCAGCTTTGTTTTACAGTAACTGTTACAAACAAATTACGAAAACCTTATCTCCCCCCACTCTTAATTATTTTTTTAAACAATCTTGGTGTATTGCTGTTTGGAGAACAAATGTGGTGTTTTTGCTGAAATGACATCTGTTAGGTCACATAGAATGCAGAAATGTCAGTGAGGGGAATCTCTAAAACAGGCAGTGTGAATACGCTTTTGTCACACATTACGTCAGTGCATGAGGCTTTCTCCTGGCAACTTGTTAATGGTGCTGACCACGTAGGCATGGCTGACTGAAGAGCTCACTGCCTTCAGCAGAATGTCCTGTGGTATTCGGCAATGGTGCTGACCAGGTAGGCATGGCTGACTCAAGGGCTCACTGCCCTGTAGCATTTGGTGTGAACATCTTCAGCCACTTGCTTTCCCTCTGCTCTCGGGATCTTTGACTGCAGCTGCAACTAAGTCATATATACCGTGATAAAAAGTCCTGATTATCACTGCAGTAATTTGTATCCGAAACAGTAGATGATAATGACGGGCAGTAAGTAGCTAACCTGTTCCCATGATGGTCATAATGTTACAGATGCAGCGAGTCACGAAGGATAAGTGTCTGGACATCATCAACAGATTTGAACCATCCAAAGAAGGACGACGGAGATGTCAGCTTGGTATAGACGGTGAGTCAGCTTGGTATAGATGGTGAGTCAGCTTGGTGTAGACAGTGAGTCAGCTTGGTGTAAACAGTGAGTCAGCTTGGTGTAGACAGTGAGTCAGCTTGGTATAGACAGTGAGTCAGCTTGGTATAGATGGTGAGTAGCTCCCAGTTTGGCACTAGAGGCAGTTTGACAGGCATAAGAAAGGCTGGCTGTGGGAGACGAAGACTGCACAGAAAGGCTGTGTAATACAGGAGAACAAGTGGAGTAGGGTTTAAGCCTCACAGGAGAACAAAAGGGGCTTTGCCATACAGGAGGTATGTGCTGAGCCAGCATGCACAGAGGGAGAGAGAGAGATGTATGTGCAGCACTTCCAGCATATCAAATAACATTAAGGATCAGTTTTGACATTTCCTTTTACTGTCAGATACTGTTGTCTTCTCCCCGCATCCATGGCATAATTATAGACTATTTATGGTGATGGCTAAATATTTATGATTTGGCATATCATTTTTATGATGATGGCTGAATGTGTATGTGGTGTGGCATATCATGTTTATAATGATGGCTAAATGTTTGCGTAAGTTTGGCATATCACATCATGTGTAATGATGGTGAAACATAATTTGTGTGACGTGTGTGTGTGCAGGTTTTACATCCTTCCTGCTGTCTGAGGAATGTGACCTGTTTGACCCTGAACACCTCACAGTCTGTCAGAACATGAACCACCCCCTCACACACTATTTCATTGCTTCCTCTCATAACACGTAAGTCTTTTCCTGTCAGAACATGACCACCCCATCACGCACTGTTTCATTGCTTCCTCTCATAACACGTAAGTCTTTTCCTGTCAGAACATGACCACCCCATCACGCACTGTTTCATTGCTTCCTCTCATAACATGTAAGTCTTTTCCTGTCAGAACATGACCACCCCATCACGCACTGTTTCATTGCTTCCTCTCATAACATGTAAGTCTTTTCCTGTCAGAACATGACCACCCCATCACGCACTGTTTCATTGCTTCCTCTCATAACATGTAAGTCTTTTCCTGTCAGAACATGACCACCCCATCACGCACTGTTTCATCACTTCCTCTCATAACACGTAAGTCTTTTCCTGTCAGAACATGACCACCCCATCACGCACTGTTTCATTGCTTCCTCTCATAACATGTAAGTCTCCTGTCAGAATATGAACCTTCCTCTCACGCACTATTTCATCGCTTCCTCTCACAGCACATGTCTTTTCCTGTCAGAATGAGAACCTTCCCCGCATCCACTCTTTTTTAATCACTTCCTCTCATAGTACACAAGTCTGTGCGTGTTGCAATATAATAATAGTGATAGATTATTTATTGGGCTCCACCTTGTTTGCTCCCAGAGTGCTTACAAACACATGAGGATACACTCATCACACACACACACACACACACACACACACACACACACACACACACACACACACACACACACACACACACACACTCGCACACACACACACACACACACACACACACACACACACACACACACACACACACACACACACACTCGCACACACACACACACACTCACACACACACACACACACACACACACACACACACACACACACACACACACACACACACACACACACAATCCATGCACTATGGAATATATTATGTGGAGTGTATGGAAGAATGTTGGATATTATCCCAGACATTGCAGGCATTCCAGGCATTCCACCACACACTAGATTGTAACCAGATAAGTGTGTATTTTTTTAATTTATCATCATTCAAGTGCCGTTTTGTTGCTTTGAGAAAGTGGCTTACCTTGAAAATCTGCACATGTTTTGTATTGTCCCATTAGCATTACTTTTAACTGTTTATGTGTTTGAATTTATTAAAGTTAGCATTACTTTTAACTGTTTGTGTGTTTAAAGTCATTAAAATTAGCATTACTTTTAACTGTTTGTGTGTTTGAATTCATTAAAGTTAGCATTACTTTTGACTGTTTGTGTGTTTGAATTCATTAAAGTTAGCATTACTTTTGACTGTTTGTGTGTTTGAATTCATTAAAGTTAGCATTACTTTTAACTGTTTGTGTGTTTGAATTTTTGTTTTAGAATGTAGCAGTCAGCCTTGTTTCAGATCTTTTTTGTGTGCAAGTGTTTATGTCTGTCTGTGTTTGCAACTATTTTATGGCACAACTTTGTATCCAGCTATTTAATGGATGATCTCAGTGTGGAGGTATTTAATTGGAAATGGTGTGTCTAGGTACTTAATGGAAGATCAGCTGAAAGGTCCCTCCAATAAAGATGGCTACATTCGAGCTCTACAGAAAGGATGTCGCTGTGTAGAATGTAAGTTTTTTCCTGCTCTTTTTCTTTCACCTCTTTTTCTTTACTTTGCTGACATACAGTGGATGCAGAAATTAAGTCCCCTCTGCAAAGAAGTTGGAGCTATTTGATCAAGATTCAGTTGATGTCAGACTTTCTTAGATTGTTCAGTGCATCAACAATGATAACAGTAATGGGCACTTTGCATGCCTAACCTGACTTGGCTGGCTTACAGATTCTTTTAAACACACAAATATGTATTTTGATAAGAGTCAAATGCACAGACATGCACTTCAACACACATGAATGCACACAAACACTCACACACATATGCGTGCACACACCTACACATGTATCTCAGGGTATTGGGGCTGAAGACAAGTTCTTTTTGAAACTGACAGGGCAAGCATAATGGACAGAAGTATTTAGCAATACATTATGTACAATTTCACAATTTGTTTGTGACCGACATTCACTCAAGGGACAGAGTGACACATACGTTATGTGACAGGAGACAATAAATGTTGATGTGAGAGATTTGAAACACTGTGACAGGAGACAATAAATGTTGATGTGAGAGATTTAAAACTTTGTGACAGGAGACAATAAATGTTGATGTGAGAGCTTTGAAACTTTGCAGATTGATAACCTGTTGGGTTTTACCTGTTCACAGTAACCTTACCACTTTGACTTATCCTGAAGGTCAAAGCAGAGTCTAAAAATTAACAGGAAACATTTGTGTTCCAGTTTTGAGTGTGCGTATTCTTGTGCTCTTTGTGTTTGTTAATATGTCTGAACTCAACCAACATGGTTCGCTGGGCATTAAAAGTCAGTGATCTGTCTTTCTTTCTTATACAATGGACTGGGCATTAAAGGTCAATGATCATTCTTTGTTATATGGTTGGCTGGGCATTAAAGGTCAATAATCTATCTTTGTTATGCAGTTGACTGGGCAGCATAAACCTTTGATCTATATCTCTGCAGGTGTACGTGCATGCAGCTACATGCTTGACTGGGCGTTAACAACCAACAAACTGTCTAGATTATCTTGCTGTGTATATGTGCAGCTATAGGTATTCACCCACCTGTGCATGTGTGTGTGTGTGTGTGTACATGTGTGTGTGTGTGTATGTGTGTGTGTGTGTGTGTGTGTGTGTGCATGTGTGTGTGTGTGTGTGTGTGTGTGTGTGTGTGTGTGTGTGTGTGTGTGTGTGTGTGTGCAGTGGATTGCTGGGATGGCCCCAATGATGAGCCAGTCATTTACCATGGCCACACTCTGACATCCAAAATCACTCTGAGGTCCGTAGTGGACACCATCAACGAATATGCATTTGAAGTCTCCGAGTAAGCCCACATGCTTTTTCTCCTGCTTTTTCTCTTTCTTATGGATAAAGAAAAGTCACTGAATATATATGCAGTTTTACTGAGGCATGGCCACCTTTTTGTTCAGAGCTTTTCGGGTGGAGTTGAGAGGGCTGTATACAAACATTTCATAGTCTTTTGTGGGGCTTTGAGAGTGCCTTGGGTATTTAACCTTTGTGGGGAGTTTTTGGGGATAGGTGAGAGTGCCTTGGGTAATTAACCTTTGTGGGGAGTTTTTGGGGATAGGTGAGAGTGCCTTGGGTATTTAACCTTTGTGGGGAGTTTTTGGGGATAGGTGAGAGTGCCTTGGGTAATTAACCTTTGTGGGGAGTTTTTGGGGATAGGTGAGAATGCCTTGGGTAATTAACCTTTGCGGGGAGTTTTTGGGGATAGGTGAGAGTGCCTTGGGTAATTAACCTTTGTGGGGAGTGTTAGGGGCTAGCTGAGAGTGCCTTGGGTAATTAGCCTTTGCGGGGAGTTTTTGGGGATAGCTGAGAGTGCCTTGGGTAATTGGTAATTAGCCTTTGTGGGGAGTGTTTGGGGCTAGCTGAGAGTGCCTTGGGTAATTAGCCTTTGTGGGGAGTGTTTGGGGATAGGTGAGAGTGCCTTGGGTAATTAGCCTTTGTGGGGAGTGTTTGGGGATAGGTGAGAGTGCCATACATAAGCTTTTGATGAGTTACAGTAGATGATTCATGTCTGTATGGCTGTGTTCATATCCAGTTGCTCCCTTACTCTGTTGAATTTGTTTAATGTTTTGTTTTTGTTGTTTTGGGTGTGGGGGTAGGGTGGGGTTGGGGGGTAATTGGAGAGTGCCTTAGCTAAGCCTTTTGTGGAGAGTGCCTTAGCTAAGCCTTTCAAGGATGTTGAGAGAGCCTGAAATGAGCCTTTGTGGCAAGTATTTTTTATGTTAGAGTGCCTTGGATGAATCTTTCATAGAGAGTGTTTTGGGGTGAATCTGAGAGTGCTTCATCAGTGTGAATCTGACTGTTCTCTACAATGTTGCCTTGTCTTCCACTGCAGGTACCCTGTGATATTGTCAATAGAGAACCACTGCAGCATTCGTCAACAGCAAACCATGGTCACCATCATGACCGAAGTGTTTGGTGACAAGCTTTACCTCAACTCTGTTGATGAAAAACAGAGTTGTCTGCTCTCACCCGAATCTCTCAAGGGAAAAATCTTAATAAAGGTGAGTGACTGATTAGATGATGTACTTAGTTGAAAATTGCTTACCGTAATGCCTCTCTTGGGCTGTTTGTAGTCATAGAGAGTTTGGAAACAGTAAAGCCTTTTTTTGTTTTGTACTACATGTAAGCATCATCTGAGCATTTACTCTTCTTCTTTTTTTCCATTAACATCAACATTTTTGCTTATTCTTCTGCTTCTTTCTTCTGCATCATCTGTGTGCAAAAGCCACTGGCTGTTAGTCATGTGACAGCCGCAGTTGAGTTTTTTTCTGTATGCTGTGATCTTAGCGTGTGCTGTGTGCAAGGGAAGGCGAGAGAGCACAGACAGGTCTGCATGGTTGTGGACTTGGAGCTGAAAGGGAGTCCTTCCAGTTGTGTTTGCTAATTAATGTGGCGTCAGGAAAAAGAAAGCTCCAGCCACTCAGTGATCTACCTCTGAAAAATCTATAAATAGACTCCACCCTCTTACTGTGGTGCAACAGAAGCGGCACGTTTTACTTGCCCTGCTTGCTGCTGCTTTCCCAAAGACAGAGGGCAGTTTTGTGTGTTGTTGGCTAGACAGCAAACTTCACAGCCGCTTACTGTTACAAAGACAGAGGGCAGTTTTGTGTGTTGTTGGCTAGACAGCCGGCTGACTGCATGTTGACTGCGCTGTCAGTCACAGCTGCATGTATGCAGCTGACTGTGCTGTCAGCTGTCAGTCACAGCTACATGTGCACAAACCCATGGCTCAGCAGTGAGCTGACTGTGCTGTCAGCTGTCAGTCACAGCTACATGTGCACAAACCCATGGCTCAGCAGTGAGCTGACTGTGCTGTCAGCTGTCAGTCACAGCTACATGTGCACAAACCCATGGCTCAGCAGTGAGCTGACTGTGCTGTCAGCTGTCAGTCACAGCTACATGTGCACAAACCCATGGCTCAGCAGTGAGCTGACTGTGCTGTCAGCTGTCAGTCACAGCTACATGTGCACAAACCCATGGCTCAGCAGTGAGCTGACTGTGCTGTCAGCTGTCAGTCACAGCTACATGTGCACAAACCCATGGCTCAGCAGTGAGCTGACTGTGCTGTCAGCTGTCAGTCACAGCTACATGTGCACAAACCCATGGCTCAGCAGTGAGCTGACTGTGCTGTCAGCTGTCAGTCACAGCTACATGTGCACAAACCCATGGCTCAGCAGTGAGCTGACTGTGCTGTCAGCTGTCAGTCACAGCTACATGTGCACAAACCCATGGCTCAGCAGTGAGCTGACTGTGCTGTCAGCTGTCAGTCACAGCTACATGTGCACAAACCCATGGCTCAGCAGTGAGCTGACTGTGCTGTCAGCTGTCAGTCACAGCTACATGTGCACAAACCCATGGCTCAGCAGTGAGCTGACTGTGCTGTCCAGGCTTAGTGTGGCAACCCATCAGGGAAATGAACTCACACACAACTCGTCAGGGAATGCTCATCTACAGTCTGTGGCTGTAGAGTTATCCTTGGCCTAGAGAGTGGAACTGGTGTGTGCAAGCTGATCTCCACTTCACACACACTTACACACACACACACACATGCATGCACGCATGCACACACACACATACACACACACAAGGCGCAAACAGGAAACGAGTCATCAAACCATTCCCCCATAATCCATACTAGTTTTGAACAGCCCTCCCCACCCCCATCCCCACCCCCTAGTGTATATTTTTAGAGACTGAATTGCATGAACTTGTGTTACATTAGTCTTCCTTTACCTTGCATTTGACAACCATTGTTTTTTATTGGTTTTGTTTGTAGGGGAAAAAGCTGCCCAATGACTCGGATGCCAATGAAGGTTACGTGACAGATGAAGATGAAGGTGCAGAACCAGAGAAAAAACGCAACTGTAAAAGGGTAAGTTTTGTCCACAGCGGTAAAACGGTCAGTTGTGTGCATGACAGTAAAAGGGTAAGTTGTGTGTCTGACAGTAAAAAGGTAAGTTGTGTGTACAAATATTGTGGCATTGTGGACAATGCTAAAGTATGGTCACAGACCACATCAGATGAGAAAGGGAAGGTCAGCATGCTCTTCTGCCCACAAAAACAGATTGGCTTGCTGTACCTTAAATATTTCCATGCATGCGCTCAGTTCAAGTGTGCAGTGGACTGGGTGGGCATTCAGTTTGAGGGAGAGGCGGAGAATGGACGCCATAGTCATGCTGTACAAAGTGACTACGGCGTCCATTCTCTGCCTTTCGAAACACTGAAAAGGTAAAGACAGCTTGGCTGCTCTGGTTACACACTTTCCAGTAAGTAATTTGATTCTGAGCATCATGTCAAGCACAGAGGGTGACAGAGTGATAGGGCATGACCTGCATGAAGGGGTGCCAGTATCCTGAATCAACATGCACTTCAGACAATTAATGCAATTGGACTTCTAAATTGGCCAGACATTTAAGTTTACCTGTTGTGAAGGTGTGCGACTGAAGGTAGGCTGACGGAGCATTGCTTTGTTCAGGAGGGCTCTGTGAAGAAACACAAGCTGGCCAAGGAGCTGTCTGACATGGTCAACTACTTTGTCTCACGCCGCTTCGAAGACTTCCACACATCTCAGCAGAAACGTATGTACTAGTGTGTGTGTGTGTGTGCGTGTGTGTGCGTGTGTGTGTGTGTGTGCGTGCATGCATGCATGTGTGTGTATGTGTGTGTTTGCATGTGTGAAAGGTGTGCATACATGCATGTCCTTGCACATGTATGTAGGTATGTGTTTTTGTATATATAGAGAGAGATGGGGGGGGGGGGGGGGGGAGAGAGCGCATGCGTGTGCATGTGTGCTTGAAGATAAGTGATGTGTTTCACGTTACAGAGAATAGAGAAGACAAAAGATGTGTGTCATTCTCTTACAGAGGGTATGGGAGATGGGTAATTTGTCATTCTCTTACAGAGGGTATGGGAGATGGGTAATTTGTCATTCTCTTACAGAGGGTATGGGAGATGGGTAATTTGTGTTATTGATATACTGGTTGTGTTACAGAGAAGTACTGGGAGATGTGTGATTTCTCTTATTGATGTGCTGTTCATGTATTACAGAAATTGATGATTTGTGTTATTCATGTACTGTTATTGTGTCACAAAGATGTACTGGGAGATGAGTGATGTGTGTTATTGATGTACTGTTATTGTGTCACAGAGATGTACTGGGAGATGAGTGATGTGTGTTATTGATGTACTGTTACTGTGTCACAGAGATGTACTGGGAGATGAGTGATGTGTGTTATTGATGTACTGTTATTGTGTCACAGAGAAGTACTGGGAGATGAGTGATGTGTGTTATTGATGTACTGTTACTGTGTCACAGAGATGTACTGGGAGATGAGTGATGTGTGTTATTGATGTACTGTTACTTTGTCACAGAGAAGTACTGGGAGATGAACTCCTTCAGTGAGTCACAAGCGCTGAAGCTGGCCATGTCGTGTCCTGAGGAATTTGTCAACCACAACAAACGTTTCTTGTCACGCATCTACCCCAATGGAATGAGAGTGGATTCCACCAACTACAACCCCCAGGACCTGTGGAACTGTGGCTGTCAAATGGGTAAACAGACATACCCACACCCTGCCTCACATGACCAGCACACCAGACAATCCAAACTACCAACCAGCACACCAGACAGTCCAACCTACCAACCAGCACACCAGACAGTCCAACCTACCAACCAGCACACCAGACAATCCAACCTACCAACCAGCACACCAGACAATCCAACCTACCAACCAGCACACCAGACAATCCAACCTACCAACCAGCACACCAGACAATCCAACCTACCAACCAGCACACCAGACAATCCAACCTACCAACCAGCACACCAGACAATCCAACCTACCAACCAGCACACCAGACAATCCAACCTACCAACCAAATGGAGGCAGTCATGCATGGATCTCAGAGCATTCAGCATCCCAAATCTGGCGCTGGATCAGACTTAGCTCTCCAGAGTTTTGAGCACCCCATGGTTATCACACCCCACGGCCGGTTAGGCCTCCGTTTTGTCAAACACCCCTCGGCCAGCTATGCCTCTGTTTTGTCAAACACCCCTCGGCCAGCTATGCCTCTGTTTTGTCAAACACCCCTCGGCCAGCTATGCCTCTGTTTTGTCAAACACCCCTCAGCCAGCTATGCCTCTGTTTTGTCAAACACCCCTCAGCCAGCTATGCCTCTGTTTTGTCAGGTACCCCATGGCCAGCTATGCCTCTCTTGTGTCACACTTCAGCTATTCCTATAGTTGGCTATCACCAGCTGTCTCCAGTACACTAATCCCTCCAAGCTATCACCCACTAGTGTGCCTCCAGTACACTAAAAAACCTAGCTATCACCCACTAGTGTGCCTCCAGTACACTAAAAAACCTAGCTATCACCCACTAGTGTGCCTCCAGTACACTAAAAAACCTAGCTATCACCCACTAGTGTGTCTCCAGTACACTAAAAAACCTAGCTATCACCCACTAGTGTGTCTCCAGTACACAAAAAAACCTATCACCCACTAGTGTGTCTCCAGTACACTAAAAAACCTAGCTATCACCCACTAGTGTGTCTCCAGTACACAAAAAAACCTATCACCCACTAGTGTGTCTCCAGTACACTAAAAAACCTAGCTATCACCCACTAGTGTGTCTGCAGTACACTAAAAAACCTAGCTATCACCCACTAGTGTGTCTCCAGTACACTAAAAAACAAGCTATACCCACTAGTGTATCTCCAGTACAGCGCACTAAACCTCCCTCAGGTGTCACCCCTGACGGTTGTGTCACATGGTTTCAGTGGCTCTCAACTACCAGACGGCCGGACTGATGATGGATCTGTACAACGGCTGGTTCCGTAAGAATGGCGGCTGTGGCTACGTGCTGAAGCCTGCCATCATGCGTGAAGAGATTGCCTACTTCAGTGCCAACACCAGGGAGGTGATTCCAGGTGTGTCGCCACAGTTACTGCACATCAAGGTAAGTTGTAACCTGTGACTTTGATAGTCCTGTCTTTTGCCTGTGTGCCAGCTCAAAGAGCCTGCTGCATTCTACAGATCATCTCAAGTCAGAACTTCTGCAGATCAGAACTTCTACAGATCAGAACTTCTACAGATCATCACTAGTCAAAGCTTCTACAGATCAGAACTTCTACAGATCAGAACTTCTACAGATCATCACTAGTCAAAGCTTCTACAGATCAGAACTTCTACAGATCATCACTAGTCAAAGCTTCTACAGATCAGAACTTCTACAGATCATCACTAGTCAAAGCTTCTACAGATCAGAACTTCTACAGATCATCACTAGTCAAAGCTTCTACAGATCAGAACTTCTACAGATCATCACTAGTCAAAGCTTCTACAGATCAGAACTTCTACAGATCATCACTAGTCAAAGCTTCTACAGATCAGAACTTCTACAGATCATCAATAGTCAAAGCTTCTGCATATCAGAACTTCTACAGATCATCACTAGTCAAGGCTTCTGCATATCAGAACTTCTACAGATCATCACTAGTCATAGCTTCTACAGATCAGAACTTCTACAGATCATCACTAGTCATAGCTTCTACAGATCAGAACTTCTACAGATCATCACTAGTCAAAGCTTCTACAGATCAGAACTTCTACAGATCATCACTAGTCAAAGCTTCTACAGATCAGAACTTCTACAGATCATCACTAGTCAAAGCTTCTACAGATCAGAACTTCTACAGATCATCACTAGTCAAAGCTTCTACATATCAGAACTACAGATCATCACTAGTCAAAGCTTCTACAGATCAGAACTTCTACAGATCATCACTAGTCAAAGCTTCTACATATCAGAACTACAGATCATCACTAGTCAAAGCTTCTACATATCAGAATATCTACAAGTCATCCCTAGTCAGAACTTCTACAAATCATCACTAGTCAGAACTTCTACAAATCATCACTAGTCAGAACTACAAATCTGAGGAGTCTGTTGTACTTTTCAAATGATCACATATCAGAACTTCTCCAGATCCAAAGAGTGTTTTATTTTGCAGATCATTACTGGTCAGAACTTCCCCAACCCAAATATTGTCTGTTTTCTGTTGTACGTACCCAAAGAGGTCTCTTGTACTTTGCAGAGAAGGGCTGGTGGCTTGTCATGTTGCCCAAAGGGCTGGTGGTTTGTCATGTTGCCCAAAAGGCCAGTGGCTTGTCATGTTGGCCGAAGGGCTGGTGGCTTGTCATGTTGGCCAAAGGGCTAGTGGCTTGTCATGTTGCCCAAAGGGCCGATGGGTTGTCATGTTGCCCAAAGGGCTGGCGGTTTGTCATGTTTCCCAAAGGGCTGGTGGCTTGTCATGTTGCCCAGAGGGATGGTGGCTTGTCATGTTTCCCAAAGGGCCGGTGTCTTGTCATGTTGCCCAAAGGGCCAGTGGCTTGTCATGTTGCCCAAAGGGCTGATGGCTTGTCATGTTGGCCATAGACTGGTGGCTTGTCACGTTGGCCAAATGACTGGTGGCTTGTGGTGTTGGCCAAAGGGCCTGTGGCTTGTCATGTTGCTCAAAGGGCTGGTGGCTTGTCATGTTGCCCAAAGGGCCGATGGGTTGTGTTGCCCAAAGGGCCGGTGGCTTGTCATGTTGCCCAAAGGGCCGGTGGCTTGTCATGTTGAACAAAGGGCTGGTGGCTTGTCACGTTGGCCATAGGACTGGTGGCTTGTGGTGTTGGCCAAAGGGCCGGTGGCTTGTCATGTTGCTCAAAGGGCCGGTGGCTTGTCATGTTGCTCAAAGGGCCGGTGGCTTGTCATGTTGCCCAAAGTGCCGGTGGCTTGTGTTGCCCAAAGGGCCGGTGGCTTGTCATGTTGCCCAAAGGGCCGGTGGCTTGTCATGTTGCCCAAAGGGCTGGTGGCTTGTACTTGCAGTTGAGGCATGGGGCATGAAGCAGGAAGTGGTGAGGGCAGATCTTCAACAGTGGAAACTGGCATGCGGACTGAGAGCCAGTGAGTTGTAAACAACTGGCCGTCATCATCATTTTCTCTCTAAACTCAATACTACATGAGCAGCTGCACTCTCATCTTGTAGTGTCTTGCATTATTGTTTGGGTCAGCTAAACAGGTAATTGTGAGCTGTTTGGTCACAGTGGGTAGCCATTGTTGATAATATGCATTTGTTTTTGTGTATTGTAGAGTCTATAGTAAGTGCAAATATTTGTCATTATAATCCCAGTATGGTTTGTTCTCCAAAGTATGTATGCTAAAAAATAACATCTACCACCAAAATCCAAAATAGCTGACATTTTTCACTTTGCTTCAACAGTTTCAGAGCAAAACCAATGGGCTATCAAAATGGACTAAGTGATGTAACATGTTAAATACGAAGAAAAATGGATGGTAAACAATATCAGCTGCAAAAAAAAGTAAGATACAGATGCATAAACTTATCTTTATTCAAAAGATTATGACCCACCACCATTCCACAAGTTCACCTGCGTAGCACAGAGCTAGGAATAGGCTTTACAAACCGCGTCACTCTTTACACCCTTAGCAAAGCACATGTCAACTGAATCATGTATAATGACCTTCTGCAGATGCACAAGGTCTAATCTGACAAAAAGTAGTCCTGTGTCAAGTTTTACTTTAAAGTAATTCAGAAATTAAAAATTGATTTGTCACACCTAAAACAGGAAATCCAGTCTTGCAAATAACTTTGAATCATAAATAATAATATCCAACACAATATTTGGAGTTCTAGCTTTGCTGCAGACATGTTTCTGATGTGTTCGAGTTTGAAATTATCTTTGGTAATGGTATGCTATCAAAAATAGTGGCACATTTGTTGATGTTGGCTTTTGGAAAGCGAAATCATCTGTCCAACACAGAAAGACGTCAGTGCCATATGTTTCAGATCAACTTTGTTCACAGTCCAAAGGTACTTTTAATACTTTGATGCATTCTTGACATGTGTGTAGTAAATGTCAAAAACAAAAGCTGCCATTTTCAAATCAATTTTCAGCATCCATCCAGTAATTATATAAACACTTGTAACTCGACATTGTCATGCAGTAACAACACTGTCATTCATTATTGCTTGGAGTGTCGATCACGTCAACATAAAGTGAAAGGTGAACACTACAAAGGAAGACGGATTCAAAATGGTGGTTTGATACTGGCCACTCTCCAAGAGTTTCCTAGTACATAGCTTTGTTGAATGACCCATATCTGTGTTGCATGTGTGTGCACGCAGTGTGTTTATGATTGAATTCATGTATGATATTGTAGCATCTGCTTCATCACATCAGGTTCTGTTGCATGTTTTAGATCATCAGTGGTCAGAACTTTCAGAACAAATGGTCTGTGTTTCACAGATGGTCAGTGAACAAGGTGCGTCATACTTTTCAGATCATCAGTGGTCAGAACTTCCCCAAGCCCAAGGGGTCAGCAGCGAAAGGGGACGTGACTGACCCCTACATCACCATTGAGGTCTTTGGCATCCCTGCTGACTGCGCGGAGGAACGAACCAAAACAGTGCCACATAATGGTGGGTGGAGGCCACTTCTTCCTGCACAAGGCAGAAAAAAGTGTTTCTGTGTAGTGATCAGTGTTATCCCGGGATCTCCTTCTGTTTGCCCTACCACCTGTGTCAGAAGTTGATGTTGTGAGTGTCTGGGACACTGTTTAAAATATGTTGATCACTTATGTGTTTATCATTTTATGCACAGCAAAATCTTCTTCTGAGTGACTAAGTGCATACATGCACACACATACACACAGGCACCCACACACGTGTAATTATTGACTACCCACAGGCACCCCACCCCCACACACGTGTATAATTATTGACTACACACAGGCACCCCACACACGTGTATAATTATTGACTACACACAGGCACCCACACACATGTGTAATTATTGACTACACACAAGCATCCACACGTGTAATTATTGAATACACACAGGCACCCACACACGTGTGTAATTATTGAATACACACAGGCACCCACACACACGTGTATAATTATTGACTACACACAGGCACCCACACACGTGTATAATTATTGACTACACACAGGCACCCACACACATGTATAATTACTGACTGCACACAGGCACCCACACACATGTATAATTACTGACTGCACACAACTTAATTCACAGCCAGCTTAAACAGACTACAAACAGAAACGTGAAGTGGGGAAGCTAGCAGCATGGGGTGTGAAGCAGAAACGTGAAGTGGGGAAGCTAGCAGCATGGGGTGTGAAGCAGAAACGTGAAGTGGGGAAGCTAGCAGCATGGGGTGTGAAGCAGAAACGTGAAGTGGGGAAGCTAGCAGCATGGGGTGTGAAGCAGAAACTTGAAGTGGGGAAGCTAGCAGCATGGGGTGTGAAGCAGAAACTTGAAGTGGGGAAGCTAGCAGCATGGGGTGTGAAGCAGAAACTTGAAGTGGGGAAGATAGCAGCATGGGGTGTGAAGCAGAAACTGGAAGTGGGGAAGCTAGCAGCATGGGGTGTGAAGCAGAAACCATGGCAGGTCTGTTGCTTTGGAAAAAGTAATGTCTTCAAGTTCGATTTCCAGGAGCCCAGAGAGGGTTTCTGTCGGAGAATGTGATTGTCGTGTTCCACTTTGCATAATGGTAGTTTTCATTAAGCTTAACCCATTCTTCGACAGTATCACACACGCTAACACAGTCGAGGCAGGTGTGGAAAAAGGAAGCACTTGATGATTCTTTTTGACAGGACAAGAGCCATTGCCAGTCAGACAGATATTGGAAATGTTTCCAAAGCAACATTGGGGAAACTTCTGAGAGTCAGGGCAGAGCGCATATGGGCTTTCCCAAGTGCGTAGCTACCATCTTGAAGTGAACAGAACTGTGCTTTGTATCAGCGGCGTGTGTGTTTGTGTTTGTCAGGCTACAACCCTATCTTTGATGAGAGCTTTGAGTTTCAAATCAACCTGCCGGAGCTGGCTCTGGTTCGCTTCGCCGTGCTGGATGACGACTACATTGGAGACGAGTTCATTGGACAGTACACACTGCCATTTGAATGCATGCAGACAGGTGAGAAAAATTTCAGGCCAGTTAATGCTTTCATCTGCCTTTTGAGTACACGCAGACAAGTCAGTGCTTACCAGTTAATGCTCTTATGTACCACACTAACAAGGGCCTTGGAAGGAATGCTACTTAGCTGTCTTTATTATCCATGCCACTTGACCTGATCAGAAATAGAGCAGAGTTAATTAGCATGGTGCAGGAAGTGTACTGATACAGTACTTTTTTTTTAAATGTATGCAGACAGGACAGCGTGCACTTGTTGGTTCGTAATTTTGTCTGCTTTGTTTCTTGTGCTTGTTCGGTTTATAAATCCTCATATAGCACTGTGGTTGACTGGGTGTCGAAAAGCAAACTCCTTCCTGCCTGCCTTTCTTCCTTCTTATGACAGCAGCCGCCAGACGAATCGTTGTGGGTGTTAGCACAGAGCGCTGCTGCATTACACTTGTGCAGCAGCCAGACGAATCGTTGTGGGTGTTAGCACAGAGTGCTGCTGCATTACACTTGTGCAGCAGCCAGACGAATCGTTGTGGGTGTTAGCACAGAGTGCTGCTGCATTACACTTGTGCAGCAGCAAACACTCACTGTGTGCGCGTGTGTGTGTCTATGTGTGCATGCATGCGTGTGTGTGTGTGTGTGTGTGTGTGTGTGTGTGTGTGTGTGTGTGTGTGTGAACATGTTTGCTGATGTTAAAAGCTTGATCAGCAAATAATTACCCATCATACCATAACTGTTACACACTGTGGTACATGCCTGCACATTATGGGCTACATGTCTTGTATTGCAGGAAACATGCCTTGTTTGTCATGGACTGTTGCACGTTGCAGGGTACATACCTTGTTTATCACAGACTGTTGCACATTGCAGGGTACATACCTTGTTTGTCACGGACTGTTGCACATTGTGGTGTACATACCTTGTTTGTCACGGACTCTTGCACATTGCAGGGTACAGACCTTGTTTGTCACGGACTGTTGCACATTGCAGGGTACAGACACATACAGCTTTTGTCCAACACGGGCAACCCCATGCCAAACTGTACGCTCTTTGTCCATGTTGCCATCACCAACAAGCGAGGGGGAGGGGTAAGTAGCTGTTTTTTCTCTTTTGACTGACCTGAGACTGTACGCAAGTCTGTGTCTTTAGAAGCTAATGACTGGTGAGATCTGACTGACCTGAGACTGTACACAAGTTTGTGTCTTGATCAGTTAGGGACTGGTGAGATCTGACTGACCTGAGACTGTACGCAAGTCTGTGTCTTGAGAAGCGAATGACTGGTGAGATCTGACTGACCTGAGACTGTACACAAGTTTGTGTCTTGATCAGTTAGGGACTGGTGAGATCTGACTGACCTGAGACTGTACGCAAGTCTGTGTCTTGAGAAGCGAATGACTGGTGAGATCTGACTGACCTGAGACTGTACACAAGTTTGTGTCTTGATCAGTTAGGGACTGGTGAGATCTGACTGACCTGAGACTGTACACAAGTTTGTGTCTTGATCAGTTAGGGACTGGTGAGATCTGACTGACCTGAGACTGTACACAAGTCTGTGTATTGATCAGTTAGGGACTGGTGAGATCTGACTGACCTTACTCAGTGATAGCCTGATGTGGAGCTGGCAAAATCTGACAAGCCTTTCTTTGACAGAAGCTGCTGTTGAACTTTTATACTTTTGTACTAGTTTTTGAGTGACCTTGATACAGTACTGTAATGTTCTGACATACCGGTGTGTCAGACATTGGCTGTAGTATAATATTGTGACATGCTGGTGTTGTGCCAAACACTGGCTGTAATGTTGCGACATGCCGGTGTTGTGCCAAACACTGTAATGTTGCAACATACCAGTGTTGTGCCAAACACTGTAATGTTGCGACATAGCGGTGTTGTGCCAAACACTGACTGTAATGCTGCGACATGCCGGTGTTGTGCCAAACACTGTAATGTTGCGACATAGCGGTGTTGTGCCAAACACTGACTGTAATGCTGCGACATGCCGGTGTTGTGCCAAACACTGTAATGTTGCAACATAACGGTGTTGTGCCAAACACTGTAATGTTGTGACATGCCGGTGTTGTGCCAAACACTGTAATGTTGCAACATACTGGTGTTGTGCCAAGCACTGTAATGTTGCAACCTACCAGTGTTGTGCCAAACACTGACTGTAATGTTGTGACATACTGGTGTTGTGCCAAACACTGTAATGTTGTGACATACTGGTGTTGTGCCAAACACTGACTGTAATGTTGCGACATACCGGTGTTGTGCCAAACACTGAATGTAATGTTGCGACACACCAGTGTTGTGCCAAACACTGTAATGTAGTGACACACCGGGGTTGTGCCAAACACTGTAATGTTGCGACATACCAGTGTTGTGCCAAACTGTAATGTTGCGACAGACTGGTGTTGTGCCAAACACTGTAATTTGTGATATGCTGGTGTTGTGCCAAACACTGTAATGTTGCGACATACTGGTGTTGTGCCAAACTGTAATGTTGCGACAGACTGGTGTTGTGCCAAACACTGACTGTAATGTTGCGACACACTGGTGTTGTGCCAAACACTGTAATGTTGCGACATACAGTTGTTGTGCCAAACACTGACTGTAATGTCACAACATACAGGTGTTGTGCCAAACACTGACTGTAGTGCGATTTGGTGAGATGGGGGTGTGGCCTTGCAGAAGGCGTCCAAGCGTGGGATGTCGGTGAAGAAGACCAAGAGGTCTCGGGACTACACCAGCATGAAGGCAGTGGGCGTGAAGCCGATTGATGAGACGTTCAAGGTGGCCATCGCCCCGCTGAGGGAAGGCACTGATCTGCGGGACAGCGTGCAGGTCGCCTTTGCCAGCTTCAAGGAGGCCTGCGGGCTGGCCCCCATCTCCAACGTCAAGCAGTGCATCCGCCTCCTGGCCACCCGCATCGCCAACTCCGGGGACCACGCCACACTCAATTACGTCATGCGGGGCGAGGTCAGTTCTGTGTATTTGCAGACCTTCGGTGAGAAGGTGGTGGGGGTTAGGGTTATACTGGAATCACCATGTTTATATGTCTGTCTTTCCATCTGTCTTGTCTGTGTGTCCGGGCTTTGTCCAGAAGATGTCTTCTAAAGCGCTCTGCCTTTTGTAACCAGACCTGGTATGGTGGTGCATCATCCTGAGGCCGTTTGTAACCAAACCTGGTATGGTGGTGCATCATTCTGAGGCCTTTTGTAACCAAACCTGGTATGGTGGTGCATCATCTTGAGGCCTTTTGTAACCAAACCTAGTATGGTGGTGCATTATCTTGAGGCCTTTTGTAACCAAACCTGGTATGACGGTGCATCATCTTGAGGCCTCTTGTAACCAAACATGGTATTGTGCATCTTGAGGCCTTTTGTAACCAAACCTGGTATGGTGGTGCATCATTCCGAGGCCTTTTGTAACCAAACCTGGTATGGCAGTGCATCATCTTGAGGCCTTTTGTAACCAAACCTGGTATGGTGGTGCATCATTCCGAGGCCTTTTGTAGCCAAACCTGGTATGGTGGTGCATCATTCCGAGGCCTTTTGTAACCAAACCTGGTATGGCAGTGCATCATCTTGAGGCAGGGTGTCATTCAGACTGGGTTGCGTTCACTTTCTTGTCTTTTCTGCATTTTATCAGTAACCCCCACTGCAGCATAGACATCAGGATCCTCTCTGCTGACACTGTAGAGCTGTCAGAGATTAGAATATAGCTTTGTATGCTTTGCCCACTGCCAGCAGTCCAGCCTTCCCAGTTCATTCATGTGTATTTATCTCAATTTACCTAAAACCTAATTCACGTGTGAAAATTGAACAGTGAATTAGACTTTCACGTGTGGTTCAGTGACTTTCAACCAGCTGTGACTTTTGCAGTTGACTGGGTATTAAGTATCAAGCATCTACCAATTGGTGACAAGAAGTCTAAGTGGACTGGCTGTGGTAAGGCAGCTGGTGACAAGAAGTCTACGTGGACTGGCTGTGGTAAGGCAGCTGGTGACAAGAAGTTTACGTGGACTGGCTGTGGTAAGGCAGCATCAGCAGCAAGAGCACCCCAACCCCATCTTGCTGCTGCCTACAGTGTTTTAATGGTTGCCTCTCGTGATATTGCTGGTAACTGTAAGAACTTGGTAACCCATTGCTTCATGAAGGATGTGTAATGTTGTCAGGCGAAAGGGACAGGTTTGGGACTGGAGCTGTACCGCTGTCTTTAACCACTACACCGTTACAGCCACATTAGGACAACAGTTCCTTTCTTTGGTGGTTTTTACAGCCATATTAGGACAACAGTTCCTTTCTTTGGTGGTTTTTACAGCCACATTAGGACAACAGTTCCTTTCTTTGGTGGTTTTTACAGCCACATTAGGACAACAGTTCCTTTCTTTGGGTTTTTTTTACAGCCATATTAGGACAACAGTTCCTTTCTTTGGTGGTTTTTACAGCCACATTAGGACAACAGTTCCTTTCTTTGGTGTTTTTTTACAGCCATATTAGGACAACAGTTCCTTTCTTTGGTGGTTTTTACAGCCATATTAGGACAACAGTTCCTTTCTTTGGTGGTTTTTACAGCCATATTAGGACAACAGTTCCTTTCTTTGGTGGTTTTTTACAGCCATATTAGGACAGCAGTTCCTTTCTTTGGTGGTTTTTACAGCCATATTAGGACAACAGTTCCTTTCTTTGGTGGTTTTTACAGCCACATTAGGGCAGCAGTTCCTTTCTTTGGTGGTTTTTACAGCCACATTAGGGCAGCAGTTCCTTTCTTTGGTGGTTTTTACAGCCATATTAGGACAACAGTTCCTTTCTTTGGTGGTTTTTACAGTCATATTAGGACAACAATTCCTTTCTTCTTACAGCCACATTAGTACAACAGGTCATTCTTTTTTCTTTTCTTTTTACAGTCACAACAGTACAAGAATTCCTTTCTTTTTTGGGGGAAGTGTGTGTGTGTGTGTGTGTGTGTTTATTTTTAAAAAAAGAGAAGAAAATAACTCCAAGAAAAACAAAACAAAAAGATGAAATTCAAGAGAATTGTCCTATTTTCCCCCTTCTATTCAGCGGCCAAGTGCAGTGTTCATGCACAGATGGGTATATATGGTTCACAGCTCTATTGTTGCTGTGTGAAGGGACGGGATGCTGACACCTGCAGTAGGTGTCAGAAGCTTTGTGGAATGTGATGATCAAGGAAGCATGTAGGCAGCGTCAGTTGGAGGTGCACCTGTGTGTGTTACAGTGGCCATACCTGGAGGCCCAGGGCAACCTGCCGGATATCCTGAAGAAAGCGTTGTCAGCTTTTGAAGAGGTGAGGAGTTGGCCGCTTCTTTCTTCTGACTGTTCTACCTCTGTCTCCTTACTCTTCATGCTTTGTCACCTTGCTAACTGCTGTGTGACCTTGGATAATGTAGTCTTTGACTGGGTTTTGTTTGACCTCTGTGAATAATGGAAACTTCTGAGGGTCTTGTTTGACCTCTGTGGATATGTAGGCATTGAACAGGCTGTACTTGCATGGAAAATGCAGACTTTGAACAGATCTTGTTTGACCTCTGTGGGTGGAACATTCTAGGCTTGACACGTGAGGGTTATGTGATTGGCACCATGACTGGTATGATGACTCCAAATCCTTTTAACAGTCATTGCGTCATGGTCCCCAAGGTTACAGTGAAGTTTAGCTGCTGCCTTGAAACAAGTTGATCTTTCTTTGGATGACATTTAAAGAGTTTGTGACAGGGTTTGTTGTACTGCCTCAAACATTGTTTCCTCTTGTTTCCATGCAGCTCATTGAGGAGTGCAAGAACTTGATAGAGAATGCAGAGATTGTCTATGAGAAGGTAAGAACTTGATAGAGAATGCAGAGATTGTCTATGAGAAGGTAAGAACTGGATAGAGAATGCAGAGACTGTCTATGAGAAGGTAAGAACTGGATAGAGGATGCAGAGACTGTCTATGAGAAGGTAAGAACTGGATAGAGGATGCAGAGACTGTCTATGAGAAGGTAAGAACTGGACAGAGAATGCAGAGACTGTTTATGAGAAGGTAAGAACTGGACAGAGAATGCAGAGACTGTTTATGAGAAGGTAAGAACTGGACAGAGAATGCAGAGACTGTTTATGAGAAGGTAAGAACTGGACAGAGAATGCAGAGACTGTT